>PVKB01001843.1:0-12459 GCA_004027205.1 Ctenodactylus gundi | reverse complement strand
CAGTAAATAAACATGGTCACAAATTTAGATAAATAAAGCCTAAAATAAGATCCCTTTTCACAGAGGTTTTAGCTTCAATCATTTGGAAATATTTCTTTCTCTGACACATAAACAGTGAAAGTGAGTCTGAGATACATATACACAGACACATAAAACATGCTAGGAAAATTGTTTTGGCTAAATCATTAATCTTAAGAAAATGGGCTACTTAAATTTTCTGCTCATTCAGAAATTGATTAATAGACAAATTGCATATAGCAAGAGTTTGCAAAGAGAAACTCTTTGCAAGAATCTTTCCCATGTACAAACCCGTTTATAACCCTAAAATCTGGTTCATGCATTCATGCAAAATCCGACCCTCATTGATGTTTCCTAATCCCTCTGCAATAATTTTGTGGACAGAAGATAATGTTGAAAACACTTCTTTTATTTATGTGTAGGGGCAAAGGGATGGAATATCACTGGTAATGAAAGAAAGTGCAGAAAAAGATTGTTCCTAAGTTATCTCCCTGAGTATATACCATGTAAAAAAAAAAAAAGGCTGAAGAAAGTAAATATGATTGGCCCAGGGGAAAAACTAAGAAAAGACATTAGAGTTACAGTTACATTCAAATATTTAAAGAACATTTAAGCATCGATGGGAGACCAAGCTTTGGACTATCTGTCTGAAGGTAAGAAACTGGACTAGTGAAAAGAAGTTGCAAACAGAAGTAGATTTTAACTTAACACACAAGAACTTTCCAATCACTAAAAATTGCCAGAAATTATGGGTTGCTCAAGTGGTAATCCATTCCCCATGATCATAAAAGAAAGATCCATGCCTCACTGAAATGTGTATACTATTCTCAGATAGCTTAAAAATATATTCCTAATTTTATAAATTCTGTAACAGTATATTATTGAAGGCTAAGGGACTTTGTGATATAAAGAAACAAACAAGAAACCTAACCAACATTTATCCAACCAATATCAGGTTCAAGGCATGCTTGAGTCCCATGTAACAATTTTATTAACGTATACAACTCTCTCATTACCAGGAAAATGATGTGAATTTTAATTAATTTTGTTTAACAAACTTGCTTTTGAAAATCAAGAAATGATGTTATGCTATTCTGTAAAGTGATTGCGTGAGAAGCCCATTGTTCCTACTTTAAAGCTCAGGGATAAAATAATTTATAACACAGCCTCCTTTGCCCTCTCACGTGCTTCCAAGCCTGAGAATCCTCAGTATCGTACTCTCTATTCAAGTAGAAAGCCTGCCCAAGCTATTCAAAGCTCCTTTTCAGGCACTCAGGGTTTTGTGCTATTGTCCAGCTGTATAAGAACTCTGAAGACTCTATTTCAATCTGGTCAAATACATACCCTGCCAGCTGGAAGAGAAGTCTTCAGCATTCAGTGTTATTTCCTTTATTTTAATCTAGATATTTCAGAATTTGTTCTGTGTTGTTATGGATCCTAAACTGAAATCTTGACTTCCAATTATTCAAACTTTTTTCCATCTACTTCTTTCAGAATATAAGTTCCTATGATTGAAATTGATATCTTGATATCAACTGATATCTTGGGGTTTTTTAATGCATGTCCTACATGGCATAATGCCTTGCACTCAATAGCTATTCAACAAAAGTTCATGAAATTTAATTATTTTTCTACACAAATAGTATTACCTAGAAAAGTAAAACTGTGCCAAAATAATGTCATTTACAAGATATTATGCACTAAAATACTGTGATACTGTGATATTTCTCAGTCAATAGTGATTGATGAACTTTTAAGTGACATCTTTTAAGATATTTGATGTACATGATTGTTTACTTTTTAAAATCAAACACTTTAGTTTTCTGGAATGAAAGAGAAGAAAAAGACTAACTAAAAGTAAAATAAATTTTTGACCAATTTCATGATTCCCTCAAGTGGATACTCTCTCAGATCCACTGCAGGGGCTGGGGCAGAGGTGCACAGGGCCAAGAACTTCCTCTTCGCAAAGAGTTCAGTAGACATGGTTGCCTAAAGAAATGTAAGACTTGGGTTCTGCTATGATGAAATTTGCCAGAGAATGACAGATGATAATAATGTACTGAGGACATAATAGCTGCACCTTGTGTTTCCACCTACAGAAATCATTTCCATTTTATTCTCAGGGAGCAAAGTATGGAAATACTCTCCTACAACTCCTTCCTCTCAGAAGACGGTACTAATTGATGCATTTGGGATAAGCAATCAAGTACACTCAACTTGGTATCTTCAAGGTCTCATCATTCCATTCCAAGTAGCTTAACTGCAGAATGCAGGTTTTTGAGCCCATTCTCTGATGTGAGAGTTTAACTGGGCTAGCCCTGCACCTGCAAGAGACAGCCTGCAGTTCCAGGGAGAAAGGAAAGGTTCAAGCTGAGTGATAAGTTAGCCAAGCCTCCTTTGGGATAAAGCAATATTCACTAATTTGGGCTATTAGGAGTAATAGAAATTTACTAGTTGTTTTAAAACTTACAATGTAAGATAAATAGAACAGAAAAATCCTCATTTTTAAGCTTATGTATGATGAATTGTACTAGAGCTAGTGTATGAAATCACACAATTTAAAAATCAATATAGAAAATTACTATGCAACTACATGTCTAAACACTAAAATTTTCTATGTTCTACTTTATATTATGTTCCTTTCAGTAAAAAACAAAAATTTAATGTTATTAATAAATAGCATCCATTTCTTGGGGAGAAAAATCTATTATTCAGTATATTAAATGTATAGAAAATTGTGTAATTTTAGGCTTTGGATAGCCAATTAGTTTTATCAGTTTGTTTATTTTTGACTCGTAATCAATGTTAATTCTCTTGCTATGGACAATATTATTTCCAGGCACTATATGTCAGAAATGTAACTGTATATTCCAAGCTACCATCTTTTCCCCATCACCTCAATAATTCTTTTGTAGTTTCTAAGATATTTTCAATTATATTCTTTTAGTCAACTATTTCAACAACTTTATAAATTGGATAAGACAATTATTTGTACCAATATTTTCATAACAAAAATGTTCATAGAGATTTTATAATTTTTTTCAAGTTATTAAGCCAATAGTAAAAAATCTACCCCTAGTACCCAAGTATTCTGCCTCATATTTCTATTCAAACTTTTATATATTTATTATGTTCTCATTATATGATATAAAGGAAAAATTTATTTCAGGTAACTAAAAGTTTGATCTTTGGTTTCTAAGAACATATTACTTTATGAAATTAAAAATATTAAGCAACTAGCATAAAGGCTAAACAGCAATAATTAAAGTCTCCAGATGTGTTAAGATGGATGGATAGATGGACAGATGGATAAATATGTGATAAGCATAAAGACAGAACATATGGCTCCTAAAGAAAACAATATAATACACAAATAGCTGAAATACATGTTAACAACATGCAATAATAGAGACAGATATATTACATCAGAGAAAGAGACAACTGAACACCCCATTTTAAGATTATTCTACACACATTGTACCGTAGGTCTACTACAATGGTCTTTATTTTTTTAAAGAAAAGAATTGGAACTAAAAGATGAATGGTCTATTGTGAGGAATTTTCAAAGAAGGTTACTTTAGAACTCACTCAACTAGACAAAGAGTCTCAGATTTTAAAGTCCCAAAGAACTTAAATGTAAAATGTAGCCCTACGCACTTTATATTAGGGCAATGACATCCAGATGGAGGGGAAGGCAGAAGGGAATGTATGGCAGGCACATGTGCACGTGACAGAGAAGCAGCAGACCTGAACCAAGGCTTCTAACCTCGGCACCGCCACTGATGAACTGGCCAGCAGGATGAACAGCACAATTGGCCTGATTTTGACCTCAGTCTGCAGGAGCTTTTAGTGGAGGGGTGTCTGGTGTTCTGTCATGCAAATGGCTTCTTGAACAAGGACAGAGTACATTGTTCAAGTTGTTCCAACAGAGCTGGCAGTCAGTAACTGATATGATGAAACTTGGGTGGAGGCAAACAGGAATGATATCTTTCAGAAACAGTATTTAGACAATTTAACAGAATGAGCAGGAATTAGTCTAGGAAAGATAATGTATGAATCCAAAATACTTTGGCTCTTCAATTGAATATGCTGCTGAGGGAAAAAGCACAGTCTGCACCCCAACACCTGCTGGACCTAATGGACTCTGAAATGTTGTTTCAGAATTAATCAAGTCATTTAAAATCATAGCTGCAGTCTCCATTCACCACTCCTGTGCATAAATGTGCTGATCCCGATACTAATCCATGTCGGGTGACTTGAGCAATATATCACCATAATTACCATTGTAGGGCTGCAAATTGGAGCTAAAATAACCAGATGCAAAAGAGATGGCTTATCAGACTTTCAAGATGGATCTTCAAAGTTCAAGGAGAGTTCAACCATGGGAGAGGCAATAGAAAGGGGTCAAGTGTAAGAGGATTGTTCATGTTCAAGAGAAATTAACTTTACAAATATATTGTTTCTGAGGTGGTAATTGTACCATCTTATACTTATTCATACCTCATTTACTCGTTGCATTCTTTTCAAGCACTTAATGAAATGAATTTGATTTTGACAAAATATTCTATTTCAAAATTGCCATTAATTTTCAAGATTTTTATTCTCCTCTATATCATCTGTTTTAAAGGGACAGGGACAAGTTTTGGGGGATCTAATACTCCATTGGGTAATATTCTGGCAAGAATCTATGCTACTGCCAGATATTTCCTTCCTAACTCTGTATTAAGGCACCAAACTAAAAACTAAAGTTACCAGTATTCTAAAACATTTGACATGCAAAATACCATGACAGAATTCTGTCCCATGTATAGGATAGCAATTCCGTCACAGTTTCTCACTTTGGGGTACCATAAAAACATGTAAATGAAAGCCTATAGTTATTTGTATATATAAAATTGAACAGATTTGGAAAATTGGGGACAACAGAGCATCTGTGTGGCTTTGTCAGTACTGAAGATACCAAAAATCCCAAACTCTTAGCTGGTTTGATAAAACCTTCATTCCCCTATCATTGTTACAAAATTAATTTTTAGAAAAAGAAAGCAAAATATGCAGCTTCTATTTCAAAATCTAATAAGCCTTTTTGAAATAGGACTCAAAGGTAATCACAATCTGCCTCTACCTCCTATTTCACTTTTTTTTTTTTTTTTTGGATAAACCCAGGTTTAGAAACACTAAGTGATTCATAATTTCCCAAAAGATATGGCCCATTTAAACTCTGAGTTTCTTAAGCACTCTTACCTCTATAAGATGTATCTCTCTCGCTTCTTACTCTAACAAATATATTTATATACCCTTTAATACCCAGCTGAAATGTCACCACTTTTCATTGATCATCCATCCCAACACAAAACATTGCTTTCAGTTTTTGCTCTCCAGGAGTAAAGATTAGAAACTTCCATTGCAGAACTTACACAACACAGTATTGATATTTTACTAGCTAATAGAGTAAATGGAGTTATTTTCAGAACTGAAGTAAAAAGCAATTCACAAGATATTAAATTACAGTTGCTTATTATATTATGAAGAGAAAACTATAAATATAGCAAGGGATGGTAAAAATGCTGTGTACCATAAATAAACAAAGATAAGAATGACCTTAAATGCCAAAAGTAATGCATAACAACAAGTATAATGACAATTTTAAAGTATTGAAAGAAAAAAATAGTGAAACAAGAATTCTATAACTGCAAAGAAAAATCCTCAAAACTAAAGGAAAAATATACTGTAAAAAAAACCAAACCTGTTTTCTTTGTTTTAGTCTTCCATTAAGCAAATACTAAATACAACTCTTCAGATGGAAGAAAAATTAACCATGTGGAGAATCAATATGTACAGGCATCTACATGTATCAAACCTTCATGCTGAGGTATATTTTCAGCCTATCTTTTTTTATTTTGAGATTGTATTTTACTAAGTCACTAAGTTGCCCAAGCTGAGCACAAATTTACAGTCTTCCTGCTTCCACCTACCAGAGTGAAAAGATGATAGGCCTGTGCCTTTGAGCCTGGCTGAAACTTTTTTAAAATAAATACTTAAAGAAAAACAATAACAATATTTTGAGATCCACAAAGTAGAAAAATGAATGCCAGTAGTAGAACAAAGAATTGGAGAAAGGAGACGGAAGTATATGACTCTCTAAAATTATTACAATATATTGTATGAAATAGTACCATATTACTTCAAAGTAAATTATAAAAACACAAATAATGCATATACTAAATAAAATATAAAAGACATTGTTAATAATTTATAAATATTAAATACTTAATATTATAATACTCTATAGAACACCTAACTAACTTAAATGAAGGCAAAAAAAAGAAAACAAAGAAGAAATAGGATAAACAGAAGACAGAGTGATGGCAAATCTAACTTGCACCATATTAATAATTATACTGCATATAAACTGCCTAAAATTTCCAGTAAAAATTCAAAGACTTTCAGACCGAATATAAAGCAGGACCAAGCAATACATTGTTAACAAAAAAAAAAAAAAAAACTTAAAATAAGAGTACAGGTTAAAAATCAGTATCAGGAAAAATATACTTTAAGAAAAGGTAAATTACAGAATTCAAAAAAGACACTTTGAAAATACAAAAGTATCAATCAAGATAGAATAATCCTAAATGTGTACAGTATAAATAAAAGAGCTTTAAGTGCATAAAGCAAAGCTGAACACACTGAGAAGAGAAAAACTTACAATTATAGTTTCAGATTTTAATACTTTACTTTAATAAACTGGTAGAAGAGTAAATATAAAATACTAAGAGTACATAAGGCTTATATAACACAATCAACTAACTTGACATAATTGACATTATAGAACCCTCAACCCAACAAAGAAAGTTTGAATAACTTAAAAATATTAAAATTATAGAGTATATACTCTGGCTATAGTATAATTAAATTAGAAATCAACTTTAAAGTCTAGTATGCTTAAATATTTGAAAATTCAGTACCCCTAAATAACCTGTGGATGAATAAGAAATAAAAAGAAATTACAAAATATTTTGACTTAATAGAATAAAAACACAGTACATTAAAATTTGTGTGATGCAAGTAAACAAGTGCTTAAAAGAAACATACTAGTTTAAAGGCTTACGATAAACAAATAGAGTATAATAAATGTACTGATATTTCCCTTTTAAGAAGTTAAAATAGAAAAGTAATTAAAATAGTGACTGTGGTAAAAAGTAGACAAAATGAAATAATCTTAGGAGATATTAAATCATTGAATAGAAAGCAAAAGAGCATCACAAAAGTAACAGACACAAAATTGATTCTCTGAAAGATAAAATGAAAAATCTCTAGAGGAAATACATAAAAAATTAACTTATATGAGAAAAAAATTATTTGAAAGACGCTAAATTTATCAGCAAAGGTCCAAAAGTAATAACCTTATATCTAGTACAGAAATAAATTTTCTAAATAAAACATTTCCTGCCTAGAAAGCGGCAAGCTAAACAGTTTCACTAGCTGAAATATAGCAGTTAAGGAAAAAATAATTCTAATGCCACAAAAAATTAGAAAACAAACGTAGAAGGAATATGTCTAAAATCATTTTAATGCTTATTATGATTTCTTTTCTTGTACCATATATAACAATCAATTCAAAATGGATTACAGGTTTAGGCCCTAAAACCAGCAGAAGAACATGCAAGAGAAAGATTCCATGGTGTCTTTGTTACATTTTTGTTGTTGTGACTCAATATCGAACATGCACAGATTGGGGGAGGAAGTTTATTTTAGCTCATAGTTTCAGAAGGTCACAGTTCATTCGTGGGTGATCAGCAACAGTGGAAGCACACGATGGGAGAGGCGGAGGTGGAGGCAGCTGTTCACAGCACTGCAAACAGGAAGCCAAGTTACAGAAGAAAGAAAGGAAGCAGCACCTTCCAAATCCAGCCTCTGTGTTCCATCCCTTCCCTATTTAAACCCCTAATCCACCTTTCCTTTAATCTATAATTCACCGCAAACAAGCTTGTCTTCCACCACACACCTATTATCAACCAAATACCCTTAATCCACCACACACCCATAATCCACCCCTCCACACTAGGTCCCCATCTCCTAACAGCACATGTTCTATAGATAATTCTTAACATCCATATACATGAGACTTTTAGGGGAGATTTCAGATTCTGACCACATGTCTCCTTGCCTAAGGCAAGGCCCTTTCGGGTTTGACATGAACAGTATAGGCAATAAAATCCAAAACAAGTGATACTGCATGAAACTAAATTTACTTTTTGCATAGAAAAGGAAACAATCAGGATGATAAAAAGGTAATCTAACAAACAAAATAAAATACTTGAAAACAGTATAACTAATAAGTAGCTATAACCAAAATCCATAGGAATTTGCATAACTCAATAGTAAAAAAAAAAGATTTTGAAATAGACTTTGTGTCTGAATAGATATTTTCCAAAGAACACATATTGATGGCCAACATGTATATAAAAAGATGCTGAATATTACTCATAATCAGAAAAATGCAAATCAAAGCCACAATGAGATGTCACAGACTATGAGGATATCTATCATCAAGAAGACAAAAAAAAAAGTTGGAAGGACATGGAAAAAAGAGATTTTTTGTACACTATTGGTAGAAATGTAAATTGGTGCAGACATTATGGGAAAAAAGATTGTAGAGGAATCTCAAAAAAATAAAAATAGAGCTACCATATGATCTAGTAATCCTATTTCTGGGTACATATTCAGAAATATATTTAATGAATGAAATCAGTATGTCAAAGAAGTATTTGCACTCTCATCTCTCATGTTCATTGCAGCTTTATTCACAAATTCCAAGACAGAATTATCCTAAATGCCCATCAATCAATGTATAAAGAATATGTAGAATATCACAATGAGGTACTATTCTGCCTCTGAAAAGAAGGAAATCCTATTATTTGTGGCAACATGAGTAACCTGGGAGATGTTATATTAAGTTAAATAAGCAAGGCACAGAAAGGAAAATAATGCATAATCTGAGTGAAACTCATAGTAGCAAGGAGTAGACTGGTGGTTACAAGGGCTGTGGAAAAGTGGAGGATGAGGAGATGCTGGCCACAGGATGCAATATTCAATTATACGAATCAGTCCTAAAGGCTGAATGCACAGCATGGTGACTATAATTTATAAAAACATATTACATAATTGAAACTGGCTTGAATTCACTTAAGGAGCAGACCTCAAGTGCTCTCTATCTGTGCGCGCACGCACACACACACACACACACACACACACACAAAGTTATCCATATGAGATGATGGAATGTTAAGTGCGTGAAAAAATCATTGCATAATGCATAAATGCACCAAAATATCACACTGCATACTTTAAATGTAAGTAATTTGTATATTCATATATTTTATTTATTTACTTGTGGCAAGAGAGATGAACACATTGTGTTTTCTCTGAAATACATCTCCAGCCCCTTTGTATTATTTATTTGAGTCAGGATCTCACTAAGTTGTTAAGTTGTCTAGGCTGGACTAAAACCTGCAATTCTTCTGCCTCAGCCTCCCAAAGTGGTGGGATTACAGGCCTGTGCCACTGGACTCAACAAATTTTATTTATTAGTTATATTTGAACACAGCTACAGGAGCAGAAAGGTAATAAAGACCAGAATTATTATGATACTGAACGGCCAAACATATTACAAAAAAATACACACCTCAGACCAAAAACTCTCATGAATATAAATGCAAAAAATTCTTAATATTAACAAAAGAAAGCCAGCAACAATGAGAAAAATCTAAAACAGAATGAATAGGTTTTATCTAAAGAATGCAATCTATTTCACATTTAAAAATTGTCAATTCATGTAACCAAACTAGGACATGAGGAAAAAATTATGTAGTCATCTCAATAGATGTAGAAACTTATTTTGACAAAACTGCATGTACAATCATGCTAAAAAGTCTCAGCAAACTTGGAATAGAAGCTTTTCAACCTAAAATAAAATGAAATACAAAAAATACAGCAAAAATATTCAACTAGCATCATCTGATACTTAATGATGAAAGTTTAAATACCTCCTTCTGAAGATCACAACAAAACTAGCCTACTATCTTCCACCACTTCTGTTTAACACTGCCCTAGAGGCCCCATGCAATGTCATGGTGGAAGAAAACAGATTAGAAAGGAAATTGCACAAAATAACTGTGTACATAGAAATCTTGCAGGATCTGAAAGAATCTAATAAGATTAATACAACTAATAAATGAACTTAGCAGTCACAGCCTACAAGGTATTGACAAAAAATTACTTGTATATCTACATACTAAAAATTGGAAGATAACATTTTAAAAATTCTATTTACAATAACATTAAAGTAACACTTAAAGATACATTTTTAAAATTTATAAAATGCCTACATAATGACAAAAATATTGCTGAGAAAAAAATTAAGAAAATATACTACGATCATGGATTTGAAATTTTAATATTTTGATATATATATTTTGAGGTAAATATTTGAAAAAATGCCAGTTCTATGATGGTACCAATATACTACCTGGAAAAAATCTCGATGACATAATTTGTGGAGAAGTAAATTAGATAAAATGCAAAAGTTTCCTTGAATTCAAGAAAAAGTTATAAGTCTGAGGAAGTCAGAGAAGGTAGAGTTTATAGGTTAGAGTAACAACGCAAAGGAAACCACAAAGACAGAGAACTCCAGACTATGAAGAGAATCTCCTTGAGTACTGAGAATCCTTTAGAACAAATTACCCAAAATTGAAGAAAACTACCAAGAACATTAGAAAATACAATACTTGGGGCACACAGTGAGCCAGGATTGATATCTACAACCAGGCAAAGCATAAAACCCTACGCTTCAAGAGGTAGACTAAGTATTCGGAAGCGTTTATTGTCATTACTGAGAAAAAGTGGTCAAAGACTAAATAGCATGTGAACATTCACAACAGAAGTTAAGAGCAACAACTGTAAGGATTAAAATTGTCTCAAAGTAACTGAACCACAACATATACGTGTAAATATTTAACAGACTGTAAAATCTCGAGAGCCCAATGAGCAAATATTCAAGAAATGTAAAACCAAACTAAAAATTAAAAGGCACAAAAATAGAAAAAGTTAAATTCAAAATAAATATGGTATGGATTGTAGAATAAATAATAACTGTATTCAATGTGTAAAGATGAATACAATGATAATTGTATTCTTCTGTGAGAGACTGATCCTCAACTAAACCAGTCCCTGGTGTTAAAAAGGTTGGGGACTACTAACTTATAAGTGATAATAGATAAAAGGAAATGAAATTAAATTATTAAGTAATACCTAGTAATACAAAAGACAAGAGAAGACAAACAAGAAAAGAAATAACAACTGAAAAAAGAAAAACCACAGAATTAAAGCAAATATAACAATGAAAAAAATGACCTTAAACATCAAAAAGACAGACATTAAGAGATCAGATAGAACAAAGACTCAAACATAAACTTCCTTAAAGAAATACTGCTTAGATATAAAGGCACAGCAGGTTAAAATAAAATGAAAAAAAAACACAAATCAAAAGAAAATTGAAGTGGCTCTATTTATTCCAAACTAGATTTGGGAGTAAATAGTATTAACTGAGTTAAAGAAGATAGTGTATGATGACAAAGAAGTCAATTTGCTAGAAGGACAAAACAATTCTAAACATTTGTTAGCTTAATCACAGAGTTTAAAAAGCAAAAGCCAATAAAACCACAGGAAAAAGTATGCACGTCTATAATTATAGGACATTTCAATCCTTCTGTTTTAGTTATTGATAGAACAAGTAGATAAATTAAGTGTGTAGAAGGCTTGAATGACACTATCAGCAAACTTGGTATTTACAGGACGCTCTATCCAACAACAGCAGAACATGCACTCCTTCAAAGTGCATGCGGATGATGTACCAAGACAGAACTTTGGTCAGTGTTATAACATAAGTCTAATATAGTTAAAAGATTCAAGTCATATAGGGTACATTGCCTATGCATAAATAAATTGAAAATGTATAAATGAAAGGTACCGATACATATAGCTGTGGCTTGTATAAAACAATCAAGAGGATTTCTCAATAGTATTGCCAGCACTGTGGTCTCTGATGACCACAGATCAGCCATGATCTTCTACATAAAGAAATCTGAACCTAGAGAAAGGAAGAAAGAAAGGGAGAAAGAAGGGAAATGGAGGGAAGATCTGAACATTTCCCAAACAATAAATTTAAACACACTTCTGAGTCACAGAAGAAATCAAACAAGAGATTCAGAACTCTGAATTAAATAAATATGAAAAATACAAGATATCTATCATAAGTCAATATGATAGTACTTAGAAGAAAATATATAGCACTCTACTAAAATAGAAAACCTCAGACAAACTAAGAAGCAATTAAGCCATGAATAATTGTGTGTGTGTATATATATATATATATATATATATATA
>PVKB01001842.1:273649-349209 GCA_004027205.1 Ctenodactylus gundi | reverse complement strand
TTTGTACAATCGACACTCGAAGTTGTTCCATCAAGGTGTCAAACTCTCCGGTCCAGTTTGTACTAAAAAGTCGGGGAAACAATCTGGCATCATGCCTCACAGGCATTGGTCTGGGGAATATCGACAGGATCCCCCATCTGTGTTCCGCTTGGATCCCCGGTAGCATCCACAGCAGCTGGAGGAGCAGGATCAGTCTCCAGTTCATCTTGTATGGTCAGTCTCCGTGTCAGTCTCTCAGGTAACCAGAATGGATTATTCTCTTCCTGTGGAAAAACACAAACAGCTCCCCTGGATCTTATTAAAATAGGATCCGGGCCTTTCCATTGACCAGTTAAGAAATCTTTCCATTTGACTTTTACTGTATTTTGCCAGTCACTCGGAGTCATCGCCATAGCGGCAAGTCTCTCAAGCTGCATAATAGTAAAATTGGCATCAACTCCATATTTGTTAACAGACTCAGCAAGCTCCTTAATAGGAGCGTATTCAACCGGCGCGTGGAAGCGACCTCCCTCCACAGCTTCAAATAATAAGTCGGGAGGGCGCGGGCTGAGAGGCTGCGCGGTTCCTCTCACCTGTTTTCTTTTGCTTTCGATTTTGCAGCAGCGGCCGCTCATCTAGATGGTACCTTTCCTCCTCATAGCGAGCCATCTCTGCATCTAAGTCCTCCTCCTCAGAGGGGCTTAGTTCCTCTGACTCAGAGCTATCAAGCCCTAAGGCCTCCAGTTCTCTGATCGGATAAAGAGGTTTTCTTTCTGGGGCCTTTTCTCCCTCTTTACGCTTCTCTCCCAGGGCGTCCTTTCCCTTATCTTTCACTTCCGCGGACTGGGCGTGTTTGGAAGGGTCTTTTTTCTTAGGCATGCCTTTTCTTTTTTCTTTGTGAGCTCCCAACCTTTTATCCCGCTCTGTTTCTGACATGCTGTCTTGCAACTCCTCCAACACTCCCTGGCCTGCCGCTACAGTCAAACGGCATTTCTCGTCCTGTAAACATGATTTCACTAGCTTCCACAGCGGTCTAGTTCCAGGCTTTAATTTCCCATTCTGCTGTTCTTTAATCAAGTCACAGCTGATACACAGAGAGGGGCGCCGCGGCTTATTTACATCCGTCTGACCACGCCCAGCAACGGCAAGTCTTTTAACAAGAATTTTGTGGAAGCAAAATGAAACCAAAAGGAAGAGAGGAAGCACTGCTTCCAAGAAAGGAGGAGAGAGATGAGACAAATCAAGACCAAACATGCCTCTCAGAGCTTACCTTTGTCCTGCAGTTTTGAATCCTCCCCGTGAACGGGGGTCTCCTCGGCGCCGGCGATGGTAAGGTTCCCGGGTTTCGGCACCAGCTGTGACCCGCGCAATCGTCTCGCCAGCAAGAACGCACGCGGGCACCAGGATCCTTCTGCAGCAAGCGTTTATTGTAACATTGATGAGAGGAAGACCCCAAGCCCCAAAATGGCACGGTTTATATATCCTTTAGGTTACATCTGGGTGGCGTGTTGGTTCCTGATTTGCAGTGGCCAATCAGGCCATATGACGTGTCCGAATGATGTGACTCCTGGGCTGGTCTTTAGCCTAGGCGCATGTGCAGTGGCAATTGTTTACTAATCAGCCAGCCGGATGCCGGCGCCATCTTGTAATGGTGTTTGCAGGCTCTCTACAACAACTGGGTACAAGTCTACTCTTCCAGTCTTTGAGGTGGCAAGTGGATTACACACCCACACCCACACCCACAGTAGATGCCTACCTTGTGTCTCATTCTGAGAGATTTTGAAAAGAGGTGTTCGAGCTGCTCAGTTGTCCTACCTCTGAAATGACAAGAGCTCCACTTTTTTAGATTTTTTCCCCATGTCCGGTGCCCAGTTATCTTTCCTGTGTAGCTGCCTCTGTGACCTGGTGACTCTCTCTGCTGATGCCATGCCCCCAGACTGCTCCACAGGACACAAGGCATCATTGAAATTCAGATAACTACTAGATTCTTGCCATAGTTGGTTTGTTTTTCTAAAACTACTGCTGATTATTCTTCCCTCTTCCCCCTACTTTAAAAAAAATTAATTAAAAAAATTTTTTTCACTTGTTTGAGATGGATTCTTACTGTAGTGAGTTGCCTACATGGGGCCTGAACTTGTAATCTTCATGCCTTAACCTCATGAGTAGCAGGAATCACAGGTGTGTGTGTGCCACGTTGCTTGGCTCATAATGTATGGATTTTCAAGTTGCTGTCCCCAGCAGATCCATTATGGTTTCAGACTTAAGCACTTTTGCTTTAACACAACCACTTCTGATATCCCTTTAACCTTTTCCATATGTAGGAGCACAAAGCAGAATTTGGTGCCTGTTCAGTCCCCCAACCCCACACAGGGTGTCATGTTGCGAATGTCCTCATTAGCTCTCACGTGAGCCAGTGCTGGTGGTACAATGGAGTATTTGCCTAGCTGTTGCCATTTAATGCTATCCCACAAAATTACCAAGTTTTAAAAACTTATTTATTGTTGTGTTTCTCACCTTCCCTATTTCCCTTGTCTGGTAATGCTACAAGGAGTGAGTAGTCTAGGCATATAACTTTTTTTTTTCTTTAAAAAAAAGCTTGGCGAGCTGGGGGCTCTTTTTAGGACTAGTTTTTTTTTTTTTTGACAGAATGTATAACTGAGGGGCTTTCATATTGGAAGCTACTAGCACTTATGTAGCTCTTTCAATTCTTGCTATCTAACTTGTTTAACTAGTACTTTTTTAAAAAGGGAAAACAATGCAGGGTCATTTTCATTAAATTATTTTAAGAAATTGAAAAACTTTTTCAACGGAGTTGAATGACCTAGGACTCCTAGGCCTGTACGTTAGAGTAGACACAGGGATAGGTGTTGTGGATTAAATCAAGTGGAATGATTATTCCAGGAATTAAGCTTTTCTTCATTTGAGGGGGAAAAATAGTTAATGCTTCTTTAGGCCATGTAATAATAATCTTTGCAGTGTGAGACTTAAGTATCAAGTTCACAAATGAGTTTGGGCCTTTTGAGTTCTACAGGATCTAAAACTTCCATAATTATAAATCTTCTTGAGATTTGTACTGTTATAGAGTCTACAAAATATTTTTGTCTTTTTTGTTGCTGGGAAAGAATACCCAACATACACAAATTAGGGGAAGAAAAAGGGTGTGTGTGTGTGTGTGTGTGTGTGTGTGTGTGTGTGTGTGTATTTTAGCTCACAGTCCATTCATGGGCACTAGTAACAGTGGAAGCATGTGGCAGAAGTGAAGGTGGGGGAGGGTCCTCATGGCAAGGCACATACAGGAAGCCCAGTGAGAGAGGAAGGGCAGAACTAGCAAATACTCCTCCAGATCCTGTGCCAGTGATGCGCACGCTCAGGGTCAGGCCTTGTGTTCCACCCTTCCAGGTTAAGTCCCAGGCATCCTCCCACTCCAGCGACCTCACCTCTCAATACCACCCGGCTCCATAGGCACCCACCACACCAAGGCTCTTGGGGGATACTCCAGAACCAAACTGCAAAGTTTTCCTGAACTCATTTGCCCTTTTCCTTAACGTGGAGCATGTTACTTCCCTAAAGAATATTCTTTGTAGGGAAAACTCTTAACTCATTGATTTTCATATGGCAGGACAAGATTCCGAAGTGTCAGTAGTGAAGTCCATGTACAAATTACAAACTAAAACTTAAATATACACATGCACACACACTTCATGTGATAGCATTAAAAGGTGGGGCGTTTGTAGGAACTCAGAGGTGATTAAGTCATAGGAATGAAGCCCTCAGGCATGGGAATAGTACCCTTATAAAAACAGACCTCAGAGAGCTCCCTGAGTCTCTTGTACCACCTGAGGATACAATGAGACCACGCTATTTGTTAGCCCAGAATAGAGGTCTTGCCAGGATTGGGAAGTGTGACCTGTTCTTATTGATTGTAAATCATCCAAACTAAGGCACTTCGATAGGGCTGCTGGGGATGCCTTAGCCTGCAGCTGAGACTCGGTCCAGTTTGAAATTCTTCCAGCCTTCCTTCTAATGTTGCTTACCTCTGTTTGGAATAAGAAGGGAGTTGGATTTCTCCCTCCTTCGGGTCACTGTGGTCTTTTTGGTGTCCCTATGGCAAGGATGCCAAAGTTCTGTAAGTAAAGGACAGAGAAGACCAGAGAGCAGAAGCTAGAACAGGCTGTTTCGAAATTTTTTGATTTTTTTTTTCCCATTTTGGTCACTTAAGATTTTTTTTTTTCTTTCTGGCTACACTTTCTTGATCTCTGGAGACTCTAACATGACATAGAAGCTTAGAGCATTCTGAACAACCATTTGTCAGGTAGCAACCATGTGCTTACTAACATTAAAAGAATACTGGGAATGTCCTTTTACTTAAACATAAGCTTCTCTGCCCTGTGTTTGCTTCAGGATTTTGATTCCTCAGGTCAGTGACCATTCCTTTCTTTTGAGATTTTAGATGCAGATGACAGGATTTTTTTTTTCTTTTTCCCCATTTTATTGATATGTATTAGTGCAAGATTTAAGGTTTACAATGAACTTGAGCATTTTGTGCACATACATATCAAGTCAAGATGACAAAGACTTTCCCACTCTCCTTTTGTCCTTCAGCCTCCCCTCTCCACTCTCCCTCCCCCGCCCTAACTCCCTGTTTCACTTTGCTTTTCCATTTTCTGTTACATAAGAGTTGTGATCTGGGCGTCTTGTATCAGACAGACCATTTGATGTTTCACCTTCTGCTTCTGACTCACTTCACTAAGGATGATGTTCTCAAGTTTCTTCCATTTGCCTGTAAAAGCCTCCACGCTGTTGGACTTTATAGATGCATACTATTCCATTGTGTATCAGTTTGTGTATCCACTGGTCTGTTGATGGATATTTTGGTGACTTCCATATTTTAGCTATTGTTAGTTGTGCTGCTATGAACATGGGTTTACATGTGTCTCTGTTATGTTTTGGCCTTTTTTGGATGTATTCCCAGGAGGAGTGTGCCGGATTGAAGGGGATATTTATTTCTAGTCTTTTGAGAGATCTCCATACTGCTTTCCAAAGTGGTTGTAAGAGTTTACATTCCCACCAGCAGTGCAGGAGGGTTCCTTTCTCCCCACAGCCTGGCCAGCACTGATTACTATTTGACTTGTTGATGTAGGCTATTCTCTCTGGAGTGAGATGGTATCTTAGCATTGTTTTGATGTGCATTTCTTTTATGGCTAGAGACTTGAACATCTTTTCATGTATCTGTTGGCCACTTGTACTTCTTTGTGGGTGAACTGCCTCTTCATTTCATTTGCCCACTTTTCAATAGGATCCTTTATTTTGGTTGGCTTACTTTTCTTCAGCTCCCTGTATATTCTAGTTATGAGCTTCCTATCTGAGTTGTTGGTGGTGAATGTTTTTTTTCCCAGTCTGTTGGTTCTCTTTTTACATTGTTGATAGTTTTCTTTGCTGTGCAGAAGCTTTTTAGTTTGACAAGATCCCATATGTTAATAATGAGGATAATTTCTTTTGCTCTTGGTGTCTTGTCAAGGAAGTCTTTGCCTACCCCTATGTCTTTTAGATATTTGCTTAATTTGTCTTCTAGGAAGTTTAGTGTTTCACTTTTAACGTCTAGGTCTTTGATCCACTTTGATTTGATTTTGTTGCATGGTGATAGGTGTGTGACTAGATTCATTCTTCTGCATGTGGATGTCCAGTTTTCCCAGCACCATTTGTTGAGCAGGCTGTCCTTTTTCCATTGTATGCATTTGTTCCCTTTGTGGAAGATTAAGTGATGGAGGGTATTTGAGTTGGTCTCTGCATCTTCAATTCTGTTCCACTGGTCTATCTATCTATTTTTGTGCCAGTACCAAATTATTTTTACAACTGTTGTTTTATAGTACAGCCTGATGTCTGGAACTGTAATGCCTTCTGCCTTGGTCCTGTTGCTCAGGATTGCTTTGGCTATTCTTCTTCTCTTTTGGTTCCATATGAATTTAAGAATTGTTGTTTCAAGTTCTTCAAAGAAACTTGTAGGTATTTTGATAGGAATTGTATTGACTATATGTATCAGTTTAGGTAGTATAGTCATTTTGACTATGTTTATTTTGCCTATCCAAGAGCAGGGGATGCCTTTCCATTTTCTAATGTCTCCTGTAACTTCTCTCTTCAATGTAATGTAGTTTTCTTTATATAAGTCCTTAACTTCCTTGGTTAAGTATACTCCTAGGTATTTAATTTTTTGCTGAGCTGTTGAGAATGGAATTGTTTTTCTGAGTTCTTGCTCTGTAAGTTAATTGTTAGTGTAGAGAAAAGGTATTAGATTTTTAGTGTTAATTTTATAGCCTGTGACTTTACTAAAATTTTAAATTATTTCCAGCAGTTTCATAGTGGAGTTTTCTTCCATGTAGATAATCATATCACCTGCAAATAAGGAAAGTTTGACCTCCTCCTTTCCAATGCAGATTCCCTTTATTTCATTTTCTTGTCTGATTGCTATGGCAAGTGTTTCAAGTACTGTTTTGAATAAGAGTGGTGAGAGTGGGCAGCCTTGTCTTGTTCCTGATTTGAGAGAGAATGATTTCAATTTTTCTCCATTTACTATGTTATTTGCAGTAGGCTAAGCATATATGGCTTCTATGAGTTTTAGGTAGGGCCCTTTTATACCTATTTTTTCAGTGTTTTTATCATGTAGGGGTGCTGGATTTTGTCAAAGGCTTTTTCTGCATCAATAGAGATGATCATGTGGTTTTTGTTTTTGCTTTTGTTGATAGGGTGTATTACATAGATTGATTTTTGTATGTTGAACCAACCTTGCATCTCAGGGATGAAGCCCACTTGATCATGGTGTAAGATCTTTCTGATTACTTGTTGCATTCTGTTTGCCAGAATCTTATAGAGGATTTTTGCATCTATATTCATAAAGGAGATTGGTCTATAGTTTTCCTTCCTGGTTAAATCTTTGTCTGGTTTTGGGACTAGTGTGATGCTAGCCTCAAGAAATGAATTTGGTAATATTCCTTCACTTTCTATTTTATGAAATAGTTTGCGGTGGATTGGAGTTAGATCTTTCCTAAAGTACTGAAAAAATTCTGCTGTGAATCCATGTGGGCCTGGACTTTTATTTGTAGGTAGAGCTTCTATTACTGATTCAGTTTTTGTTTGTCTGATGGGGTTGTTCAAGGTTTTTATGTCTTCCTCATTTAATTTTGGTATTTTATATGTATCCAGGACATCCTCCATTTCTTTCCAATTCTCAGATTTGTTAGAATATAGGTGTTCAAAGCAATTTCTTATAATATTCTGAATTTCTGCTGAGTCTGTTGTAATTTCACCCTTTTCATTTCTAATTGTGCTAATCTGTGCCTTTTCTTGATGAGGTTAGCAAGCGGTTTGTCAGTTAATTCTTTCAAAGATCTAGCTCTTTCACTCACTAATCTTTTTTATTGTCTTTTTAATTTCAATCTCATTTATTTCAGATCTGATCTTTATAATTTCTTCTCCTTAACTGCTTTTTGGGTTAAGTTGTTCTTGTTTCTCTAGGTTCTTAAGGTGCATCATTAGCGAATTTAGAGAGAGAGAGAGAGAGAGAGAGAGAGAGAGAGAGAGACTGAGAGAGACTTCCTATACAACTGTGAAGCTATAGCAAGTTCAAAGAATAGATTTCATTGGTGATGTGAGTAGCTAGTTCATTCAGTGTTTGATATCTGATAATTTAGAGTGAGAGTAAACATGTTTACTTTTGTAATTATTTTGAAATGGTCACAAAAGAAATTCTTGTGTTTACGCTAGTGCAAAGGGCCTCCTCACTTAATGAGTTAAACAGTGCAGGATACAGCGTCAAGAGCGAGTTCCTCATGTTTACCTGCTGTGTGTCCTCACTAGGAAATGTTCCCGGCTGAATACTTATCACTGGCATCTGCTACAGAGAATAGCCAGACCCTTGTTCTTTGTCCTGAGTCCTTTCCTCCTGTGCTTCCTCATGGTGCCCTGGTACAGTGCTTTCAGTGGTGTGCTCTCATTTCAGGAAGTGTTTTAATGAGTCTCAGGAAAACTATAAATACATCTTATGTCACTGTTGTACCATACACTGAAGATGTCTTCAGGCCTTGGATGGTTAGGATATCCTGTCTGTATTTGTTGTAAAAGGTCTGCATTCAAAGAGATGTGTGCATGACACTTGATATTTGTATATTTTGTTCTAGGCTTCATTAAATTGTCCTGGTTCAATGCAAAATAATCTTTCCTCCTGTGACTTGTGGAGATAATGTCATTTTAACAATGTAATATTCAGGCTAAAGAAAATGATCGGATTGGTCATCCTGTCCACCCCAGCTGAGCGGGTGAATGGGAATAGGGCTTTGTGTTAAAGTCTCTTAAAAAAATAGTAAATTTTCCTTTGAGTAACATTATAGCTAGGTTAAATTGACAGAGCTTTGTTCTTATTTACTGATCAAGTTCTTTCTTTCTCAGGAAAGCCCTATTTTTATTTGTAGCTGAATTTAAGAAAACTGCTAATCACTTGAAGTTTGTCCTTTTGTCTGTTTATCAGGACAATCATTTTGACATGTAATGTAAAACATATGATTCATTTCTCCTCTATTCTTACGGTGCCTTTTTTTTTTCCCTCCCCTTTATCCCTTCCCCCTGAAATATTATGCTCTGTAGGGCTAGGTTGGGCCTGAACTCACTATGTAGTCCAGGCTGGCCTCGAATACTTGGCAATCCTGCCTCAGCCTCCCAAAGTTCTGAGATTCTGAGATTACAGGTGTGTACCACCATGCTTAGTTTATGTGGTGCTGGGGAAACAAAGCAAGGGCTTTGCCCTTCCTAGGCATGTGGTCTAAATCCTGAGCTATTCCTCCAGCCCTGAAATATATTTCTTAAGATCAAGATATCTAGTCAAATGTTTATTCCCTTGATATAACATTATTTTGCCCATAGTCTCTTTCTTGGTTCTGGCAGCTCCTCTTTTTTTCTTTTCTTCCCCCACCTGTGTGTGTGTGTGTGTGTGTGTGTGTGTGTGTGTGTGTGTGTGTGTACGCGTACTTGGCATGTAGCTGAGAGCCTTCTCTCTGAGCTACCTTCGAGCATATTTTTTTATTCTTAATTTTGAGTGAGACGCTCATTAAATTGCCTAGGCTGGATTAAAATTTGTAATCCTCTTGCCTTGGCCTTTCAGAGTTGCTAGAATTACAGGTTTGGACTGTTTTTTTCTTAACAAAAAAATACGTTTTAAAAAATTGAAATTTTTATTTTATTTTTTAATAAATTGAATGATGCCTTCATATTACCTCTTCATAACTTTTGTAGACTACAGTGATCACCTATCAGAAAACACCTGTAGGTGAAATCCTGCTTCACTTTGATATGCTGTTATTCTCTTCCCCTCTCTTCCTATCATATATCTCTGTGTTCACTCTGCAGTTTGTCAGAATTTAAATTGGATATACAAAGAAAATAAAAAATGTGGCTTAAAAATTCTGTTTATAAAGAAGTGAGGCATAGAGAGTTGTGGTTGGGTTTATCCAGAGCAAGCCATACAGGAAATGCATGTGTACCCAGATGGCATCAGATTGCAGACATTGCCTGCAGCCCTGGGGTCAGACATCAGCCACAGATTGACTCAATGAGGGTTGTCAGCCCATAGACAACTTCCTCTTTCCCTGTGGGCAGAATGGCCTCCTCCAGGGAAAAGCTGACTTCTAAACTGTTTCCTGGTGAGCCAGCTGGGGAGGGAGAGGATGTCTTTACTGAACAGTTAACACTGCCTTTCAAAACGGAAAAAGCTTCCATCCTTGGAAATCTGAGGCAAAAGGGCCCAGCAGAAGGACGAGGGTTGGGGGTAGGAGGCTGACTTAGATCCACAATGGGTTCTACCTATGTTCAGAAGTGTGTTGGGCTGTTGTTCTTGTCACGGGGCTTTGTAAGATCCCAAGGGCTCTTGACTTGTTGGGAGTTTAGGTTCCAGCATACGTGCTGCCTCTCCTTTGCCCTTCCCCATGAGGATACCTTGAGAGGTCCTTTCATAGGCTTGGCCTTGAACAAGCTCTATACACTTGCTTTATCATCAGGAAGAAAGATACTATCTATAGAGAAAATTAGAAAATGTAAAAAAAGTTGAATAAAATTTTCAAAATGTTTTTAGGTGTTTCTATTCCATTGCTCACCAAATACATTAAAATATATTGTCTACCTTCAACATATGTAAATGCACGAGAGGTGATTTGAGGTTAGCCTGGACAACTACAAAAGCGCAAATTTTGATTCTGCCATTTTTTTCTTTGTGTCTTGTAATCAGTCCCCTTCCTGCATGTCTAGATTGTATGTTCAGGGTCTTGGAGAGTTTGTTGCCCAGGGACCTATGTGTGTAGTTTGTGAGGATCAGTTGCATTGTTCCCTTTACTGCTTGTCCATTGATTGCAGGATGCAAGTCTGAGCCCAAACCCTGTCCTACATGATCTGGCCTCTTACTGACCGTTGCTTTATGAAGCCCACAGATCCTAATGGCTGATAAAAAAGAAAAACTTGGCTTGTCATTTGTCATAGTTTTGTGGCAAGGATAGCCAAACCTAGCTCGTGGGCTGTTTTAACAGGGCACAGTCACTTGCTGCATGTATTTGGATAATGGCTGAGCTAGATGTTTCCTGATGACCTTCCTCCTGGGTCCAGCCTTTGGCCTAGTTCTCCTCTGGAGTACCTAGTTCTCATATGTGTGGTAGCTTTTTCTGGCTTCCCTGTTTCCCTGTTTAGTGGCTTCAGAGCAACATTCTGAAAGAGTGAAACTGAGCTGGGAGTGCCAGTTTTCTCAGCTACTTTGGAGGCTGAGGCTGAAGGATCACTTGAGTCCAGGAGTTTAAGCCATCCTGTTTCTTCAAATCAAAGCAAAACCTCCCAAAGATTGTTGATGATGATGCCCCAGGCTCCTGCTACTGACTTCCATGAAGCTGCCTTTACTAGGTCACCTAGAATTCACAGTGCTCCCTTTTCTTCTTAGTGGGGTTTGCTGTAGAGAATTCATCTACAAAGCCGTTCTCTGTGCTCTTTTCCCTTAGCCCCCTTTTATTTTGTATACTAATTTCTAAATTTGTTTTAGTACCTTAAACTTACTGATTTCCAGTGTTTGGCCTGAAAATAAGGATTTCTCTCCACCTGGAGTTTTTTTTTTTTTTTTTTTTGCTTACTTTTTCTGAGTAACTCCAGTGCCTTTTGTTAGGAGTACTTCTCCTACCCAGATGCCCTGGACTTCAGGGAGCATAGCTCCTCCACTTTGGGATCGAATATTTCTCCTTATATTCCTTGTCATTGTAGCACTCATTATTCCTTTAGTAGAATGCTTAATTCATTTTTGTCTTTCCTGACAAACTGAATACTGTAGGATGGCAGCAGTAATATCTGTGATGTTTTAGTAAGTGCTCTTGCCCAATGCAGTGACTGGCTGTGCAGACTCCTTTCCTTCCTTCCTTCCTTCCTTCCTTCCTTCCTTCCTTCCTTCTTTCCTTGGGATTGAACCCATGACCTTTACATTGAGTTACATCCTCAGCCTTTTTTTTATGTTTTATTTTGAGACAGGGCTTCACAAAGCTACCTAGGCTGGGCTGAACTATCAATCCTTCTACCTCAGCCTCCCAGTGTGCTAGGATTACAAATATGTACCAGCATGCCTGGTTGCAGGTTTTTCTTGATGTTTGCTCACAAGATAATTTTGCTTGTTTCCTTTGGAATATCCCGTGTTTTTTTTTTTTAACTTTTTATTTTCAGTCTAGGGTATGGAACATCAAGGAGATAGCCAATTAGAAGAGGAACTTGGTTTTATAATTAGTTCGAAAACTTTATTTTAGATTTAGTAGGCCATAAGTTATGTTAAATCACTTATTAACATGGCTAGAGGAATAATAGCACAGTGGTTAGAGCACTTGCCTAGCAAGTGCAGGGCTCTGGGTTTGATTCCCCTGCACCACATAAGCTGGGCGTAGTGGCACACCTCTGAAATCCCAGCTGAGGGACTCAGGAGGCTGAGGCAGGAGTATTGCCATGTGTTTGAGGCCAGCCTGGGGTCCATAATGAGTTCAGGACCAGCGTGGACTATAGTGCAAGACACTCATCTCAAAAAACAAAACAAAACAAAACAATTGAATGTTTGGAAAGTCTTACTTGTATACATGTATTGTCTATACAATAGGTGGTTAAGACTCTCACTTTAAGATAAACCTTTATTTGTAAAGACTGGAGAAAGACTCTTCCCCAACTCATCCAACCAGTAATTTCCAACTTTTTGAACCTCTCCTGTATTTAGGATGCTTATTGTCCTAATTGGTCCCAGATTTTTCCATTTTCATTCCATGGTGCCTAACTTGGGCTCAGTGCTTTGAAAGAGTGTGCATGTGTTTTCTGTCTCATTTATGTTCTTCCACATGCTCACCGCTGTGAACAGTTCTGAGCACTCACTCTGAGCATGCCTGCCTAGCAGTCCTGAACACTTGCTCTTCCCACATGTATGTCTTCTTTTGCATTTAAGCTCTGTGTTCAGTTTTAATGTAGCAGTTTCAGTGCAGTGTAGCTAATCCAGCTTAGTGGGTAGCCAGTCTCAAAACTCTTTTTTCTTGCTTTCTATGATCCGTACTTCCTTGTGTCACGGCTTTTGTGTAGTTCCCCCCTGGACTGAGCTGGACTGACATTGGAGCCCATAATATGTGGTGGAAGTGAGAATGTCGCTCCCAAGGTAGGTTGTAAAAGAAGCTATGGCTTTTGCCTTGCTTCCTTGGGTTACTTGAGGATAAGGCAGCTGCTGTATTATGAAGATATGAAGGAATAATCTGTAGAGGTCCATTGGGTGTGGACCTGAAATCTCTTGCCAACAGCCCTATCACTGGATGATCCTAGAAGTAGACTTTTGAGCCATGATTAAGCTTTGAGATGACTGCCACCCGAAAAAGCATGTTGACTGTAACCACACAAGGTACTGTGGGTATAAACCACCTAGCTCAACTGATCCTAGCTCACAGAAACCATGCAAGATAAGAACTGCTTGTTGCTTTAGACGATTGCACTGTGGCCACTTTGTATTTCCTCCCTGATCTGTAAAGGAAGGACACAGGAGTGGATTAGCTGAGTTTAGCCCCGGGACAGGTTCTCCTTGACACACATGATGCACAGAATTATTACTGAGAGAAGTGTTACTATATGCTTCCCTGGATGCCTGGTTTCTAACAGGTTGTTCGGTTAGATGCTACCTAGTGGTAGGTAATGGGATTATGCCTACACCCAGTTCAATTCACCATGAGGCTAAAATGCAATCTAGTATCTCATAGTATAGCATATTACTTTATCTGATTTTACTAATAATTACGAGTTAGTCAAAGAATGGACTAGAACCCAGGATTTCTGACCCAGCCAGCATTCCATTTTTCAGCCTTTTGGTGTTCCTCATCTTCTAATCCTGAATTACCCTGGATTGGTTTGCTCTGAAAGACCTGTGTGTGGTTTATGGTATCTTGTTCATGGGAATTTATGTTCAGTTTTCTACCTTTTATGGCATTAAGAGGATCTCCATTTACAGGAGGTAGAATTATATAGTGTTGTAATAAGGATTATATTAAATTTAAGATGTAAAACTTTTTATCCGTGTTTTCCACCTGAGTAATGGCTGAGTTTTCCTTGACTTGGGAAAAGCTGCTGTCTGATGGATATTGAGTTAGATTAAGAGACAAGGTGAATTAGTGAATAGAGGTAGTTAGAAGATGATGCTGTATGACTCAGTTTCATTGTCACAGGCTTTTCCACATTGACTGACTGGACAGGCAACTGTGATTACTTCTTAGGTCTTGCACACCCATTGTCATATTTCAGAAATCTCAAGGCAGACACAGTGGCTTATAACTGTGATCCCAGTTGAGGCTGAAAGAAAAGAAAAAAAGAAAAGAAAAAGGAAAGGGGGAGAGTTACAGTGCAGTACTAGGATGCTCTCTTAGCCTGCAGCCCTGGCCAAGGCCCTGGGTTCCATTCCCAGTTCGGGGGAAAAGAAAAGAGGCTTAGAGCCTGGAGTAATAGGCACACTGCAACATGTGGTTTCCTTTATGTAATATATTCCACTGTGTTTGCATTTTTATAGGAGATGGTTGGTTACATTCTCTGTCTCTCTCCCTCTCTCCCCTACCCCATCTCTTTCTTCCTCTCTCTCTCTGTGGTACTGAGGAGTACTCAATTTAGGGCCTTTGCATTAGTTACATCCGTTGCCCCTTTTTTCACGAAAACCTTTTTCCCAGTACTGAGGATGATACCCACGGCCTTCATACTGAGCTCCATCCCCAACCCATGTTTATTTTGATACAGGGTCTTACTAAGTCCAGGCTTGGCTCAGACTGTGAATCTCCTGCCTCAGTGTTGCAAGTGTGTGTCACCGAGCCCATCTCTTTAAAAAGAAAAATTGAGATAGTTTCTCACTGAGTTGCTTAGTTTCCCAAGCTGGACTCAAGCTTGAAATTCTCCTGCCTTAACTTCCTGAAGTTGTGGAATCACAAGCCTACACCACCATGCTTGGCTGAAAAGATAGATGTTTAAGAAGAGAAAATACACCTTGTGTTTTTAAAAGAAGGCTTTAAATATTTTCCTTGGTGCTTGGGATCATGGAAATTAGACTTAATGTAGTTGGGGCGTGTGTTACAGAGTTTTAGAATCTTCCATGTGGAAGGAAGCAGTTGACTATAGGAACAAGAAGTGAACCCTGCTGATGTGGTAGTGCGATGGGAGTGTGGCGATGTGGGCAGTTGCTGGTCCTGCCCTTCTAGAGCAGTTGCATCCAGTGGGAAAGCTGCAGGGTTTCGACTCCTGTGCTCCTGGCAATGATTCATCCACATTCTATTTAGACAGTGTTACTGCTTCAATATGAAAAACTCACGTTGTAAGTTTATTTTCTTATGTGGCTGCTGTTTCTGATTCTCTTCTTAAGTGTAATCCATGGTGTGCTGGTCGCCAGTTGACACCCAGTTCTGGGTAGAAAGCATTGGTTGGTGGCATTTGCCAGTTTCCGTTGTTTAAATACCACCACCCTGACCAGCATTCACTGACCAGTGTGAAGTCACTGAGCATCAAATTCTCAGGAGGCACGTGTCATCGGCACTTTTGTGTGCCTGTGAACTGGCTTTTGCCACCACAACAGGTACCTCCAGGAGCTTACATGGGAATATACAAGTTATCTTTGTGGGATATGATTAAAAAATGCAGTGAGTGCTGCTACTGAGGGCCATCCTCCGGTGGACAGGCAGACTCCTGAAAACATGATTGTGTGTCCTCACCACCTTATTCGTCAGATCTGATGCTGTAAGACTTCTGGCTCCTCCCAGAAACAAAATAGCCATAAAAGAAATGTTTTGAATCAATCCAGAACATCAAGGCAGCCAGCAGCCTGCTAAAGACATGAAAGAGGACTTTTAGAACAGCTTCAGAATGTGGTAGGAACAGCAAGGTGAATGTATTCAGAATGAGGGGAGGATTAATGCCAATTTGTTTTTTAGCACAATAAATTTTTATAATAAGTTTAAGCATTTATTGCATTTTTGATCATACCTTGAATAATGTTCACTGAAATCTTACTATAAGTCAGAATTTTTAAAAGAACTTTTATACACACTGTTCTCATCTAGTTACCTCAATAACTAGACAGAGGAATCTGTGTTATTTCGTTCTCCCAGTTGTGAGACGTTCCCAGCTGCTTGGAGTCTCAGCCTGCTTGCCTGTCTCTTGGAAATTGAAGTTATCCAAGTACTCATAGTTTAAGTTGCTTGTAAAATTGCAGATAGGAGCTGTCCATTCATCTTTCTGATTCTAGTATATGTACTTGTAATCAGTGCAAAATGTAAAGAATTTTTCCAATATTTAATAAACGGGTCCTTTTCAGCTATGAGCATCCATAATTCTTTCAGAAGAATTCATTCATCTGCCCAGGCTGCTGAGCATCTAGAGCCTTGGTCACGGTTTATGCACTGGGGGCACATCATTGAAGAAAATGATAAAAAAAGTTCTTATAGGCTGGGGGAGTTTTCTCGGTAGTGGAGTGCTTGCTTGACTGGTATGTGTGAGTCTCTGGATTGGATACTCAGCACTTAAAAAAACCCTGCCATCCTTATGCAGGCAGATATTACATTTATAAAAGGAGGTAAGAATGCTGTAAAAGAAAATAGAGCAGAACACTAGAACCAGCCAGCGTTTTGGTCAGATGGCAGCAGTGCTCCTGTGTTGCATGTGTTGCTCTCCGCTCCCCGTGACGACTTCCAGGACTGCCCATATGGTGGCAGGAAGGGTGGGATGAGTGCCTCTGAAGTGAGTGAGAGTATTTTGAGAAGTATTAATTAATGCCATGGTGTCTTTTGTTTTAATTAAACTCTTCATTGCCATTATTATTGTTGTTATTATTTTGGTACTGGAGATGCAGCCAGAGACTTCCCCATCCCCTTTCTATTTTACATTTTGAAACAGGGGCTGCCTCAGCCTCCCAGAGTGCTCGAGGGTTTTAGTCAGAACCTTGCATGTGCTAGGCAGGCAGTACGCACCCCCCCACCCCCCATGCTCCCCCACTTCACAGTGTGGATGGTCACTGTGTATTTTGATCCCGCCTTGTAGATATGCTCTGCCTGGCTGGCTCTGCAGCAAAATCTTCCTTCTCTTCATTGGGTCCCAGTTCTCTTAAGGGTCCCTCTTTCTCCTGGGCCCTCTGTGGCTCTCCCTGCTGGTGCTGATCTTGTGGGCAGCCTTAACTACAAGTCCTTTCTTACAGGAACATCTGCCAGCCAGACCAGCTTTTCTGTTGGATCATTTTACCGTTGACTGATTGAATCTAGAAGTAGTACTTTACAATTAACTCTTCGGTTCCTCATTACGTAAAAATCATGCAAGAGTAGCTTGATTTATTGGCAAATAAATCTACATTTGTGACATACCTAGTTTTTTAATGTTTCTTGGTGCAGTATTTTCCAAAGTTGAGACCCTCATGATATGTGAGGAGATTGGCATGGCATTATGTGACGTGGACTTTTACATTGACATGGCTATACTCTTTGGTACCTATAAGAGGGTGTGGTTATGTCAAGGAGAAAGTGTCATTTTGGTCTCTTTTATTTTGTTTTATTTTATTTTATTTTATTTTTTGAGACAGGTTCTCGCTCTATAGCCCAGGCTGGTCTTGAATTCACTACGGAGTCCAGGTTGGCCTTGAATCTTTGAATCTTTAATATCTCTTGATGGTTTACAGATTGGTGTTTTCAGGAGAGAGAATAGTTTTGGGTTCCCTCCAGATGAGTTTAAAGCTAGAAATTAATAGAATTTTAAAAATTTACCTTGTCTTTATCTTCAAGAATACTGCCTATTTACAATATTTATATAAATCAGCAATACTAATAATGAAATAAGCTTTCTTTTAAGAGTCAGTCTGTATCAGCAAGTCAAATAGTAATCAGTGCTGACTAGGCTGTGGGGAGAAAGGAACCCTCCTGCACTGCTGGTGAGAATGTGAATTCGTACAACCACTCTGGAAAGCAGTATGGAGATTTCTCTAAAGACTGGAAATAAATATCCTCTTCGATCCAGTGACACCCCTCCTGGCAATACATCCAAAAGAGACCGAAACAACACATAACAGAGGTACATGTATCCCCATGTTCATAACAGCACAACTAACAGTAGCTAAAATATGGAAGACACCAAAATACCCATCAACAGACCAATAGGTACAAAAACTGTGGTATTTATACACAATGGAATAGTATGCATCTGTAAAGTCCAACAGCGTGGAGGCTTTTGCAGGCAAATGGAAGAAACTTGAGAACATCATGCTTAATGAAGTGAGTCAGAAGCAGAAAGTGAAACATGGAATGGTCTCTCTGATATGGAAAACCCAGATCACAACTATCTCATGGAACTTAAAGTGAAAAACTAAGTGAACCCAGGGGGTAAGGTAGGGAAGGATGGAGAGGTGGGTAGGGGGAGGGACAAAAGGAGAGTGGGAAAGTCCTTGTCACCTTGACAAGATACATAGGTGCATAGGATGCTCAACTTTTTTGTAAACCTTAAATTTTGCACTTATACATATCAATAAAATGGGGAAAAAAGAGTCAATCTATGCAAGTTAAAATATGACACAAGTGTTTTTTTGAATGTGATAAATTATGGAGGTAAATTTCAATGTCTGAAGTCTGGTTAATTCTTGTGTAAGTAAAGCTGTGTTGGCGGTAGTAAATACCAATCTTTGGAAAGCTCTGGTTGTAAGAGAAATAGTAAGTGTTAAAATGTCTAATTAAACTATCATATATAAAGAGCATGCAGCCTGTAGCCACAGGTCTTGATTTGAGTCTATCTTCTATTGATTGTGAAAACTCGAGGAAGCACTTGGGGCTTAGGACCTTGGTTTTGCTCATCTGTGAAATGGTGATGAAAGTATTTGCAAGGGTAGCTGTGAGGATTAAATGCACTAATATGTAGTGGGTAGTTACGGCCCACTGCATTTGAGGTACTCTTACTGTTTTTATTCGAGAGGGTGGGATTCCTCAGGGTTATCAGGTTAACAAACATGTTCCCATTGTTAAAGGAGTATTACTCGTTACTCGAGGTGATGTAAAGAGAATAAGAAATAATTATATTGTGTTAATACAGTGAACAAAGTTCCCATTGTTTTGCTTCTAGCTTTGCATTGGGAAATGATGTGATCACTAGCCTTGAGTTGTTTACAGTTGTCCTTATTGGGTCAAAGTGGGCTGGGTTTTGTTCTGTCCTTTTTTTTTTTTTCAATAGTCACCTCGGCAAGTTGCCTTTTATTGTCATTTTACTTGACCTTTCAGCCAATTTTTAAAGCACTCAAAAATATGTAAAGACTTCACCTGCCCTGAGGCCTGTTATTACTTTAGGATTACATTCCAAGGAAAATAGCAAGGAACTTACTCATGGGTCTGATTTTCTTTCTTTCTTTCTTTCTGTCTGTCTGTCTGTCTTTCTTTCTTTGGCACTTGATTACTTCAATGATGAAAAAAAATCTCCCCTGTGGCTGGAAGTCTCCTGATCAGGCCTGGAGCAGTATGCCCCCGGGTTGGCTCTGACAGCTGTGTGCTCCCCCAGTGTGTGATTTATGAGGAGATAAAAGGATCTTGTGGCCAGCAAGGTTTGGGTTAGACTGGAATACTTAAAGCTCCACAGACTTACTTATTTGTATAACTTCTCAGAGGAGTTTCTGGGCAAAAATTTATCAAAACCCTGTAAAGATGAGAGGAGTTTTAATGGTTAACTTTGACCTCACACTGTGAGCCAGGCTTGAATCTGAGCACTGTGCATAAATCCTGCAGTAGTCTTCTGAGGTAGGCATAGCTACTGATTTCCATCTGATAGAGAGGGAAGCCCATGCTGGAGTGGGGAGTGGCAACGTAGGAGGGATGGGCCCTAAATGTAGCTAGCTACAGACAGATCTCTGGTGTACCTTGTGTGACTAAGGACCATCCAGCTGCTCTGAGAGGCCTGCTCTCATGCTCTCCACAAGTTGGGACAGACATGTGGATAGTTGTAGTTGAAAGAAGGCTTGATGTGACCTTGGTTGTTGAGCATCCTGTCCTCTGCACAGGAAGCAAGAGCTCCTCTTAGAGAATCCTGTATTGTACAAATTTGTCACCCTGTGGTTTTTCCTCCTTGATTTGATGCTAGTGATTTTTTAAAGTCAGACTCATCTTGAACTAATGAGTATGGTTTTCCAGTTTTGCAGTATCCTTTATAGGACTGTATCTGCAGATAGGTCCTATTTAATTTGGGCATTTTGAGAGCTTCTCTTGAAGGCAAAAACTTGAATCTCTGGAATGGGAAGGCAGTTTTGAATGAGGCCTGAGATCCTACTTTACGTCCCGTAAAAGAGTTCCTAATTTAAATCTTTCTAAAGTTAAAAGGATGGAAAAAAGCTACCTTTATAAAAAGTCATGGTCTGATATGCAGGTGAATTGGTAAAGAGTCAGAGTACCATATTTACACATAGTTTTAGTGTCATTTATACATCTCCTTCAATTATTTCAGTATTATACAGTGATGAATAATGGGCAGGTTGTCATTTGGGTTCCCACAAGTAGCTGAATCTAACACATAAAAAAATCTCCTGAGCTGTTGCCAGGACTTTTAATATTAAACTTAGATTCATTGGCACTGTATGCAAGATTGGGCCCTTATTCTTTACAGTTTTAGAGCTGATGCTGTGTGGAACTCTTCTGTGGTCAAGAGAATACAGCACTCTTGGTCAGGCTCTGTGTCATGGTTTGGATCTGGAGCGTCCCCCAAAAGCCTCGTGTACCTATGGATACTGTGTAGTGTTTGGAGGTGGGGCCTGGCTGGAAGGGGTGAATGCTTGAGGATTGGGCTGGAGGGGCATGTGGTTCCCCCCCCCCCCCCCCCCCCCCCCCCCCCTTCCTCTCAGACTCATCTCAGTTTTGCCAGGCTGCTGTGAGGATCTCTTTCTCTGGAGCACCAGTTCCAGCTCTGGCTCTGGCTGCAGCCCTGCCACCCATACGTGAATGGACAGAGACCTTCTGAACTGTGAGCTAAAATAAACTTTTCCTCTCCTAATTTGTGCATGTGGGGTGTTGAGTCACAGGGAAGCGAAAGTAGCGAAGACAGTGCCTATGTGGAAGGCTGTATTTTAGCTGAGGTGCTCCATGGTTATGCAAACAAGCCCTTATGCATGCAGTGATCAGCCTGCACAGCTGTGTAAGGTTGACCACCAGTCTCATCTCCTGTCTCCCATGGTGCACTTCGTGTTTCCTTGTTAATTCTTATTTCACCTAAAATTACTTATTGAATGTGTTTCATTCTTACTAGAGGGTAAACTCCCTAAGGGCTGGACATATATTGGCATGTTTGCCATTGTATCTGTAAAAACAAACAAAATACCCATTGCCTAGAAGGCTCTTTATGGTACTTATTGGATGTAAGTCTGAGCGTTCACATGCATGGGTGGGTAGCTGGGTACGTTTGGAATGGGCAGAACAAGAACAAGTCTTATAGAGAAGAGTTAAAAATCTTCCGCCTGAAGCCCATGATCCTGATATCTTGAAAGCATGCTTGTAGGCTGATATGGAATAATTCAATTTTATTCAAGTTGTGTGAACCCTTAGAGAGACTATAATTTGAAAATGTTTTCTCTTGTGACTCTGTGTGCTTAGCATAGCCAAATGTTGCAGTTATCAAGAACAACGATGTATTTTCCTATTGTTTGAAGTGCTACCTGAGCTCATCACAGGCATAGCTGCAGAAGGCCAGAAATATCCCAGTGCTTGCCATTTGACACTGGCCTGGGCCTCCTCTGGCTGACAGGTTCTTGTTGCTTCCTCCCCTTCCTGTTATCAGATATTTCTCTGGTGATGGCATTTGGCATTGCAATGCTGCATTGATTCTCTACATTCCTTTCCAAGGTGTCATAGTTTCCTGTGGCTGCTGTAGCAAAGTAGCACAAACTAGGTGACTTAAAACAACAGAAATTACTGAGTTCTGGAGGCCAGAGCTTAAAATCAAGGAGAGCCTTGCATCCTTTGAAGATTGTAGGGAGGAAATCTTCCTGCTCTCATCATAGCTCCTCATAAAATCCTTCTAAATGCTATATGAGTTTGGATTCAGAATATCCCTCCAAGGCTTGGTATGCAGGGAGATATCATTGACAGGTGGTAAAACATTATGGTGGTGGTAGTGGTAGTGGCTTGTGGTAGGTCTTCAGGTCATTGGGAACGTGCCCTTGAAGGAGAGTGGGACCCTAGCCACTGCCTGCTGGCCCTGAGGAAAGCAGTGTTGCCCTGTCACAGACTCAGAGTAACAGAACCGATTGATTATAGGCTGGATCTTACAGAGTTGTGAGCCTGAATAACCTTTTTCTGTTTGTAAGTTGATTACCTCAGATATTTGCTGTGGTGATATAAAACTAATATGCTTTATCACTCAGATTTATGCGTCCCTATTCACATGGCTGTCGTTTCTGTGTCTGAGTCTTCTTTTTTAGAATTACCTCAGTCAAAAAAATATAAAACTACATCAGTCACATTGTTTTCAATACCAATTTTAATTCAATATGACCTCCTTTTGACTAAGTATATCTGCAAAGATCTTGTTTTCAATAAGGTTATTTTGGTGTTCTACGTGGACAGGAATTTTTTGGGGGGAATCTTATTAAACCAGTCACCAGGTTTTAGCACTTTTGTTTGCTGTTGGTCTGTGAATTTAATGGCAGCTCTGTTGCTCTGTGCATTGACTTTGTGCATGTCCTTCCATCTCTTAAGAGTCTCATGTTGCTGCTAGACATTGTAGTGTGTACCTGTGATCCCAGCTACTCAGGAGGCTAAGGCTTATGAGGTTGAGGTAAACCCAGACTTAAATCTGTGGATGCAGCTCACTGATAGAACACCCCTGAATTGGATCCTCAAAGGTGGTTTTTAAGTCTTTGTTTCTATAGAGACTAATATACCTCTATTTTAGAAGGTTTTAAGGATTAAATAAGGTGATACAGATTTTGTAATGTATACAGATCATGTGATAGGCCCTTGATACATTACTGGTTTTGATGTCTAGCACAAACCTAAATATGTTTTCTAAATTTTTCTTCTTCTGAATCAATTCTAATTTTTTAAAGTGTTTTTGAAACTTTTACTGTTAGATTGTAGACAGTTATCAATAGAGAAGTAAGAGCCTAGAGATTATTAGAGATTATTCCAATATGATAGCAGAGTTTTTAAGAAAATTATATGTGGGTACTAAAGTACAGCCTGCTTTAAGAAAATTGTCTTCTTAGATCAAGTTTTTCTGATAGTATATTGTCTTGAAGAAAGTGTTATTGTGGTAGGCTCATTCCACTGTGCACAAAACGGTATGAAATAATTCTGTCGTGGGTTCGAATGGTAATGAAAGTCAAGATCATGTTTGTATTTTCTGTGCAGTTATATTTGGAACTGAAGTTACTTTGGAAGTGGAATCAATTATGACTGTAAAATTGCAGCCCAAGTCAGTTTTGTTCTTACTAAATGTAGATGTATTATAAATTAGAACTCATGGGGGGTTAATTCAATTTAATCTTAATTTTTATTTTCTTCCGAAATGTGAAATTGAATAAAAGTTGTTAAGAATCTCTTGGAGAACAGGCAAAATGACTAAATGTAGTTATACGACATTGTTTCAAAAATACTTCTTAGATCCCAGGATAGAATGAAGCTTATAAATATGAAGTGCCGTGAGGTGACTGGCTCTAGGAGAGAGCGAAGGTTTTTACATGACTTATCGATAACCTGAAAAAAGAGATGGCTCAGGATTGGAAATTCATGTGGTGTTCATGTCTAGGAGAATTTGAAGATTTGTTAGTGTTTTTGATTTACATTGTTTAAAACTATCATTTGTTTGTCTGTTTGTTTGAGACAGGATCTCCATTTCTAGCCAGACTGGTCCTGAACTCACTTTGGAGCTCAGGCTAACAATGGCCTCAGGCAATCCTCTTGCCTTCACTTCTTAAGTACTGGAGTTACAGGCACATGCCACTACAACCAGCTTTATGTGGCTGGGGAATGGAACCCAACGACGTGGTCCTTGCTAGGCAAGCACTTTAGCCACTGTGCCATTCCTCCATCCCCTTAAAACTATCATTTATTTATGAATATCACTGTCTTTAATGACTGTCACTAACGCCTTGCAGAAATTGAGGGACAGCCTGAGGTATTGAGTAGATAAATAAAACAGCAGAAGTGAAACGGAGATCAACACTTCTAGTGGTTGGAAGACCAATTATGTGTAAGTGAAGTTGTTTCCTTGTGTGGCCCTAATGGGCGTGAACAGGTAGAACTTACGACATCCATTTCTTTTTTTGTAGTGGTACTGGCTGAGTGGCTAGGCTCTTGCTGCTTCTAGTGCCCTAAGTTCAGCAGCTCCTGAGCTGTATCTTCAGCCCTAGAGCTTCCCTTAGAGAAGTGTGGTTGCCTGGAGGTGTGTGTGGGGGGGTGGGGGGTAGGGAAGGAGAGGGGTATGGGATGGACGCTCCATGTTATTTGAAGATTGATCTGGTGGCCACTTCCCCTTCTGTTAGTCCTGAGTTTCTGGAAATATGAAGTTGATTTATCCAAGGGGATAAAATTAGAAAATGTTAAAGAGGGGCAAGATAATTGGAGGTCTGAGATATTTGGTTGAAATTTAGAGTTTTGATATTCAGAGCAGTAGCTGGTTATTAGGAAGAAGTCTAGGAGAGCCTGTGATCTGTATGCGTCTGTAGTGGTTATTGTTAGCAGATCTTCTAATGGGGAAAAACTGAGGTGTGGCGGGGGGAAGAATGAACAGAAAGGATGCATGAGAATGTGCTCTATTTCCTCCAGAAGACCCTCCCTGTGTGAGCATGGTAGGGATTAAGAAAGAGGAAATCAAGTCACTATGAACATTTATAATTTCAGAACTGGAAGCTTTTCACCTCCGGGGGAGAAAATTTTAACTTCAGTTTATGAGATTGTCCAAGTCAAAATACAATGAAATTACGTTAAGTCGGGGGTCATGAACACTCCTGGTTTTTACAAGACAGTGCTTGTCATGTTGCTTGGTGTCCAGTGATGCCCTTGTGGACATGCCCTGTCAGCGCTTGAGTGGTGTGGGACCTCAGTGCTGTGCCCTTTGGGTTGGCTTTCATTTTGTCTTGTTCCTTTTTTTAAAATGAGATTTATAATCCTTCCTCAATTAAAATTTCTTTGAAAGTGAAATATTGAATGGTTTCTCTGATATGAGAAACTCAGATCACAATTAACTCATGGAACTTAATGTGGAAAATAATGGGAACTGGGGGTGGAGTGGGGTGAGTCGGGGGGGAGGGCCAAAGGAGAGAGGGGAAAGTTTCTTAACCTTGCCAAGATATGTATGAGCACAAAATGGTCAAGATCACTGTAAACTTCAAAATTTGCACTTACTATCAATAAAATGGGGAAAATAAATAGCAGGTTAAAAAATCACTTCATACAATGGAATTCTTAACTTTTTTCCCACTATTTTTATTAATATACAAATGTAATACATAGTATTTACAATGAATTTGGGTGTTTTGTACACCTTTGTATCACATCGACTTCACAATCCCCATTTTCAAGGAATTCTTAACTTTTTATAAGTGTTCTCAGTATCTTACATTTACTTGCTAGTGAAAAGATTTGAAGTGAATATTTTAAGTTCTTTGAATTAAAGCAAACAATAGTTTTAAGCTGACATGTAGTTGCCAGCCAATGGGATGAAGGTAGCTCAGGTGCTACCCAATAGGTCAGTTTAGGAGTGCTGTGGAGAAGCTGGTGGGGTGGGCCCTTCCTTGGCCCCAGCTACTCGGGGTGAGGTAGAGGGCACTTTAACAAGACACTGTCTCAAGATAAAAATAAAAGGCTGGAGATGTAGCAGGGTGGTAAAACACTTGCCAAGCAAGAATGACATCCTGGGTTCCATTCCCGACACTACCTGCCAAAGAGTGAAAATGCACAAAGCTGTAAGAGAAAGCAAAACCCCCAGCCTGGACAGCTCCAGTCCTTCAAGTCTATGGTCTGATGTGTATCTTTTCAGATGTTTCTCTATTTCTATGCAAAAAGAAAAATTTATGTATAATTTTAAGAAACACGATAGATGAATTTGGTCACCTTTGATGTAAATTTAAATATAAGAAAAGGGGTTTGGGTGCAGCTCAGTGATAAGAGCCTTTGCCTGGGAAGCAGAGGCCCAGGGTTCAATCCCCCAGCGTGACATAGTAGCTGAGTTTGGTGGTACATGCCTGTAATCTTAGCACTTGGGAGGCTGAGGCAGGAAGATGATTGTGAATTTGGGGCCAGCCTGGGCTCCACAGTGAGCTCAGGACCAGCTCGGTGTACAGAGTGAGACACTGTCTCAAACAACAAATAAAACCTGAGAGTCCATTTGTTTTCTTTTGGGTTTTGGGTATTGAGCCCAGCAGCAGCGGCAGCAGCCTACCATTTGCCTCCTTATCCCTTTTTTGTTTTCTATTTTGAGACAGGCTTTTGTTAAGTTGCCCAGGCAGCCTCCCTCAGTGCTGGAATCATAATTACTTTTTAAAGCCAAATATTCATTAAGTATACAATTTTCATTTTTTATTTTGTTTTTTTTTTTTTTTGAGACAGGGTCATGCTGTGCAGTCCAGGCTGGTCCTGAACTCATGATGGAGACGAGGCTGGCTTTGGACTCACAGCAGTCCTCCTGCCTCTAGTCTCCTGAGTGCTGGGATTACAGGTGTGCGCCACCATACCCAGCTTATGTGTTTCTGGGGAATCGAACTCGGGTACTTACTTAGCGCTTGACTTAGCATTTGCTAGGCAAGTGCTTTAACCACTGAGCCCATTCCTCCAGCCCTGTACACTTTTTACAGATTTAAAAACACTGTGCAAGGTGGTGTAGATTGTACCCCAGCAGCTGGTTTCTCCCCATCCTGCCATTCCATTATTTGATTTCCCTAGAGGCAGCCACAGGTAATATGTGCATATGTGTGCTGTACCCTCATGTTGCTTAGTGATGGGAACAAGTTCTGAGAGACGGTGTCAGGTGATTTTGTCACTATACAAATATCAGCATTTGTTGTGCTTAGTACTTTGGGCATGTATGTAGTGTGGCATTGACTGAAATATTGACATATGCTTGACTTTGTGTGAAAAAATATAAACATGTATTATATGTTTAATATATAGCTCAATGGTTAAAGTGTTTGTCTAGCATGCGCGAGGCCTTGGGTTCAAATACCCTGCACCACATAAATATTAGCTGGTTGTGGTGGTGTATGCCTGTAATCCCAGCACTGGAAGGCTGAGGCATGAAGATTGCTGTGAGTTTGAGGTAGCCTGGACTGCATAGTGAGTTCCGGACCAGCCTGGACTACAGAGCAAGACCCTGCCTCAAAAAATACATACGTACATATATATATATTATGAATATACATATACATATAGTATAATTATAAATATATCATACATTTATATGTCTTACACACAGGTGGTAGCATATAAATACATTTGCATCTTTTTCAAACCTTTGTACATTGTGATTTAGTGTAAGTCAAAGCTTGCCTTATGAGGGCAGGACCTTCTGTCTCAGAGTTAATTGTTTTTAGAAGTAAGGAAACATGCTGAGCTGGAATGCTGATAGGGAGAAGTCAGGAAGCATATAATACCATAGTTACGGTACAGTGATCACTTGACCAAGCAAAGAGCAGACAGTTTTTGGGAAAACATATGGACTGTGGCTATTGGCAGAAGTCTGTGCTGCTTGAAGGGTACACGTGGAGAGCCCGTGTACCCTGAGTAACTGCCAAGACAGCTGTAAACTCTCTTAATTAGGTAGGAAGCACCTGGGTGTTATTACTTCATCATTTTTCCTCTTCCCAATTCAGTCTCTTCAGGTTTTTTTTTTTTTTGAAAGAAACAGAAAGGCCCAACAATTTGGAATTTTAAATTTTCTGTGGGGAATATGGCTCAATATCTAAAATAGGGCAAGTGTACAGTTACTCTGCTGAAAGACAAGGTGAGAATAGTAACATTACTGGGTGCGAATTATGGGGAGTGAACCTGCGTATTGCAAGGTGCTTGGCAGGGAACTATGCATTAGCTCCTATGAGTGTTTGCACTTTTGCAATGAGTATTTAAAATATTTAATGGAATTAGTGTTAAATATTCACAAGGTGTCATTTAAATGTGAATGGTACTAGTATTTTTATTTTTTATTTTTTTAAATCTCTGGGCTCTAAGCATTTCCATGAGAATCCCCAGCATCTTTTCAGAATGCTTGACATGTGGTTAAGACTGATCACCCAGCAGCATCTTGTGAGGGACTCATCAGCATCATGTCCCACGTATCTTGTCTGTGAGAGTTAGTCTGCCTTACTCACATGAACTGTTGTCAATGTGGATATAACGCCTAATATTCTTTGTAATGAAAATTATCCCTTACCATTCATTGAGTACCTTCTATATGCTAGAAGATTTGTAAATTTATTCCGGTGTAAAGCATTACACAGGAGTCTGACGGTCTCAGTACACTTTGTAGATTGGGAAAATAAGCATCCCGAAGAGTGAAGTATCTCCACTAGCATCTCTCAGCATGTATTGAAAGGCATTGAATTCAGCTATGCAGTGTTATAAGCCCATTGTATGTATACATCCACTTTGCAAATACCAGACTACAGTGAGCAACTTTGCTTCATCTCCATTGACACTATTCTCTCTTTGGTTCAAAACCTTTTGAAGGTAGTTGCCCTTGGAGAGGTCTCGACTGACCGCTTGTGAGACGTTAGTTGCCCTTGGAGAGGTCTCGGCTGACCACTTGTGAGATGTATCTGAGTTGCATCTGTTTCAGTTTTTTTGTGCTTTGCTTGGGAGGAAAGGCCTGTGAGTTGAACTTGAGCGCTTTGAGCCTTGGCATGAATTGGGAAGTTGTGCTTTCAAGTTCTGTCCAAGGGCCTGTGATTCCCTGTTTCCTTAGGCCCTTCTTGCCTCATTAAGTTTATCTGCATGGCCCCTGGTGACTTCTGACTTTATGATTTCACGAATCATGAAATCAGATAGAATCTCTAAGTGGGGTCATTTCTGGGTTCAGGTTGATTAATACTAACAAATCGATTTTTGCTCCAAAATGTTGCTGGTATTTGCATTACATAATATAAAACAAATTGACTTTGTTAACAATTTGCTCTTTGTGTTTTTTTCACAGACTTCTCTTGTTTGAATCCCCTGCCCAGCCTGGGCTTACTGAATATCTCTGTTGACCCATGGATAGAGTTCTGTGGTCCATCTTTTGAGGCGCAATGTACGGTTGATAATAATAAAACCCAGGCTTGGCCCACTGGCCCAGGCCTATAATCCCAGTGCTCTGAGAGGCAGAGGCAGGAGAATTGTAAGCTTGAGTCCAGCCCGGGCAATGTGGCCACTTGTGCAGGCCCTGGGCTGGACACATCTTGTCTTACGTACTCTTTTCATTACTTTGACTCAGTACCCCACATCTACAATTCAAGAGAAGAAGGATTTATTTTAGTTCAGAGTTTCAGAAGGACATAGTCCACCCATGGGCAGCTGGTAATGGTGGAAGCACGTGGTGGTGGTGTAGCTGCAGGAAGGCAGTTCACCTCATGGCAGTAGGGAAGCTGGTCAGGGAGGAAGGGCAGAACTAGCATGTAGCTTTCCAGGTCATGTCCCAGTGATCCACTCCTTCAGGATCCAGCCTTAATGTTTTGTCCCTTCTGAGTAAACCCCAGACAATGGTTTCTTTCCGGTCAAGCCCCACCTCCCAGGGGCAAATGGCTCTATAAGTATCCTACCATATCCAAACACGTGAGGCTTTTGAGGGACACTGCAGATCCAAACCACAGCACCAGTAAATAGTTAGATAATAAAAAAACAGAAGAAACCTAAGGTGATTCTGATCATGAGGCTAAGTTGAATGAGGAAGAAATAATCTTTATGGAAAAGGAGGGCCTATAATTACTATTTTTTTTCTTCCTTGCTCTGTTGGTTTGGTGGTACTGTGGATGGCACCCAGAGCCTCAGACATGATAAGCCAGCACTTCATTACTGTGATATGCCCCTAGCATGTCCTCCTTAATTGACTCCAGATTTAGACCTTGTAAATCACCTAGACTATTACAGAGTGTTAGGACCCCTTAAGTAGATCACAGAGAACCCAAAACATGTCAGTGGTGGAATTCCTCCACATTAGTATTGATGTTCATTGTCTTAAAAAAAAAAAAGCAGGATAACAGTATGTGGTGATGCATGCTTGTAATCCCTGCACCTTGGGAGGCCAAGGCAGGTGGATTACAAATTGAATCCCAGGTTGGATAATTTAGTGACTTTGTGAGACCTTCCTGTAAAATAATAAAATAAAGTGCTGGGATGTAGCATAGTATGAAGTTGCTGTGTGTGTGTGTGTGTGTGTGTGTGTGTGTGTGTGTGTGTGTAAAAGAAGAATGTTTTGAAGGAATATCCCTTTAGGGTATTTGCCTCTTTAACCTCCTTATTCTGTATTTTCAGTGTATATCCTTAGGCATTTGCCAGCAGCATGCTGTTTGGTGAGTTTGTGGGAGGCTTTCCATTCCAGCACCATAATAGAATTTTGAAAGGCTTGGAAAGATGAGGGTATAAACATTTTTGTGTTCAGGGAGTCTGTTTTGTTTAGCCCAGTGCAGTTTCTTTGGCTTAGCCGGTGCTGGAACCTCTTGTGGTTTTGTTTCGTTTTTGTGTTTTTGCAGCACTGGGAATTGAACTCAGATTCTCACACATGCAAAGCAAGTGCTCACTACCGCTCCACATCCTCAGCCCTGGTAGTCTGTTGACCACCCACTTATCTCCCAGAGTAATTTTTCCTAGCTTTACATTTTGGTGACTGATACTTAAGGCAGCAGGAATTGTCTAAATGAAGACTTGGGTGGACCAATTTCTCTTCTTGCTGAACAAATTTGTTAATATCTTGTTACAGAGCTGTAAGTCTTTTCAATGTGGGTATTAGTTTGTGTTTTCTTTTGTGGTAGTGGTAGAGATTGAACCCAGGGCCTCATGCATGCTGAGCATGTGCTCTGCCACTGATCTTCAACCCCAGCCCTGTATTTTCTTTCAATTCTCCCTATTCGATTATGAAAACTGGTCCTAAGAGATGAGGTCATTGGGCCTAGTCTTAGGGTAGACTAGCTCAGTGATTTCTGTTTTTTAGATCTGTCCCAGAACTAACCTGGTTTTGTGTAATTTCAAAAATACCTTTTTTAAACTTACTTTTTAATATCTCAAACCTACAATTTTTTTTTAACTTTTGGGTACTTGTTTACTAAAACAAACAGGGAACTCAAGTAAAAGCACATGTGAGCTATTTTTAAACCATGCTGAAATATTGGTGATCTTCAAGTACTTGTAACAAATATTTGTAATATTTTTTGTTAAAAAAAAGTTCAGACTAAGTGATTTCCTAGCCTCTCAAACTACAGCCCAGGCTTCTAGCCCTGCCCCGGTTTTGTCACAGCAAGTTAGAGACATACTCTAAAGTCTGAGGACAAGTATCTTAGGTTGTGTTTTTTCCTTTATTTATTCCTTTTATTCCTGTATTCTTTTCATTTAACTGAAATAATTTTTCCATTGAGCCTTATGTAATTTTCAAAACTGGTTCTTGGTCATGAACCATGGTTTCATTCATAGAACTGAGAAAAGATGGTGATGAAATATATTCCCAAGATGTAATAATTATTTTCACATTGAACTTTATAAAGTGTAGTCATCAAAATTGATTGAGTAATTAGGCTTTTGAGGCACATTTTTACTTAAACCCTAATTTGCAATTTGAGATCTGTGCTGTCCTTTGACAAAGTAATCCTTTTTTAGCCTCGGTGCCCTCAAAATAGGATAACACTGCTTGTTTTAGGGGGTTAAATGTGGTAGTGAGTGGGAAGCCATGAAACAAGGTCCCATTTATATAATAAATGTTTAGTCGTGATAGTTGAAAAGTTTATTCCCTTCTCCTTTAAGGTGCCAAATTTGATGGCAGGAAACAATTTAATGGGCTCTAAAATTATTGTGTATATTACTTGGAAAGGATAGTAGATGAAAAATATATAATAAGTACAAAAATTTGAGGAGAAAATGGTCATGATGTTGGAATGGTGGCTTTGAGGGACTGGAAAATTATTTAAGTTTTGGTACTAAGGTCTCAGAATGACTTTGGTGAGCAGTTGACTAGGATGCTTGGTACTAAACAGCAGGAAATTTACCTTGAGTACATTTTAAGTAGAAAATAAACTTGGCAAAAACAAACAGTAGGAGCATGGAGTACTTTATAGAATCTGAAGAACCCCTGCAGAATGGGATCAGAAAGGTAAAAAGCAGGCAACTCCAGGGCTGCAAGTGGGAGGAGTTGATGTACCATTCCTATAGATTGTCTCTTGGGGATGGATCAGCTTCATTCATTTTTAGTCATTTGTGCTTGAGATTCAGATTCCTTTGGCACACACCTGGATGCTCCAGTGTAGGCAAAACACCCATGCAAAGTACCTTGACTGGTGTTCCCTCCAAACCGTAACCCAAAATAGGGTGGGATTTTAGGGGACCAAGTTGGACCGCTCCTTTCAGAGTCATGGGGCATGGATACTGGGGCACACATATTTACCATGTCTCAAGAGACCTGAAAATTGCTCTCCATCCATGATGGTGAAGGAGATTTGACTAGATCAGGACTTTTGTGTTGGGAAGAGGTAGGAAAGTAAAATTGAGGAAGTAGTTTGTGACTGTGTCCTGAGTGTAACGGGAAACTGTCCTAGAATTTGGACAGAGACTGAGGGTTGCTGTTTGTTTTCATGGCAAGATCTTTGGGGTTGGTGATGTAGCTCAGTGTTATAGCCTGCTCTTAGCATGCTCATTGCCCTAAGTTCAGTTCTTATATTCATGTGCGCACGCGCGCGCACACACACACACACACACACACACACACACACAGATACACACACACACACACACACACCCCAAAGTAGTACTGACTCTTTTCTTAGATTAGCTCATCACTTTCTTAAATGACCTTCTCTCTCCGTGTGTCCTGTTGTGTCAGTGTTTGTGTGATATTGCCCCAGCCACTGCTCTGATTAGTACATAAGCATGAAAGAGATTTAAAGTAGTGGTATACTTCATTGGTGGCTTTTCATTGATTTATTTGCAAGAGTGTGTGGTTTTCCTTTACAAAGCACATTCAAAAAGATTTATATGTCATCAGCATAAAGCTTTGTCTTTATTGTCATTTTAAGATTATTTTTTGAAATAATTGGTATATTCCTTTCATGAGAGATAAAAGTTCTTTTCCTCAAATTTGACATCTCTTTTAGTAGGACATCTTAAACCTTTAATTTGACAGTCAAAACTCCCTCAAATATTTATTGTTTTATATTTATTTAAGGTAATTTTATCAAATGTGGACATATAGTTATGTGCTAGCATTTTTATCTGAATTTGCTTTGGTTACTTGGGAGCCCCAAGTTCCTAAAATAAAATTAGTAGTAACTACTTAAGAGGAGTTGGGTTATAGAATGTAATTTCAATACTAACACTTCACTGATGGTGTCAGTGCAGGAGGAGAGATTTTATATGTGTGAATACAATTTGAGAGTGCTCCCAGGAAGTGGCACAGTCAGCAGATAATTTGTGGTAATAAGAATAATATACCCTAGAAATAGTCACACTTTGACTTGATTTCCAAATGTGTAAGCAGTTGGCCTTGTAAAAAGCCGTCCTTTGAAAATGGGCTATCACGGCTGGAAGTCATTTTCTGTATTTTAAAACCATGCACTTAACCACTTTTATTAAAAATTTGATTTGCATCAGCACGACTTGCTGGAAAGGGCAGATTTCTGAGCTTTAGCCCTCGTGTGTTGTGGGCTGAAATGTAGACTGCAAGTGATCATTATGATTAATGAGATGATCCTTTACTGATGAGGATGCAGGAGGGCTGCCCCTGGCCTCTATTGGAGGGTCTGATCTGTGCTTTCCTGCAAGGGAATTTGGCCAGGGAGTGTCAGTGTACTTTGCATTGGATAGAATGGGCATTGTTTTTATTTTTATTTTTTATTTTTTTGTTTTTCAGTTGCTATTTACAAACTGTTAAAATTGGTTAGGATATTAAAGATTGTTGTGGCCATTGCTGGCAGAGGGCAGTGTTAGGAGGATGAGAGGCCATGCTGGGCAGCTCAGCACACCTCCTTATACTGTTACTGTGTTTGAGCTGCAAAGTACTCAGTACTTGGTCTCTTGTTATCTTTTTAAAATTTATTTCTGACAATTTTTCCTTCAAGGTCTGTATATTTATGTGGCATATGGTTTTTGTTAACTTTGATTTTTTTATCACTCTTACAAGTTTCTCATACTTGAAGTTTGTATGCTCAGTGAATAGTAAGAATTTCAAGTGGTGATAAGCACCAAAGCAGTAAAAGAGGAATTGATAAGGAGGGGTGAAGTGGGGTGACATCCCACAGGGTGTTCTTTGTAAGCCCCTCAGTCAAGGTGACAATCAAGTTCAGGTCTTTTGGGCCATTCCTGACTCATGGGGGTCCAGAATGGCAAACATCAGGGCCTGAGGCAGCAATAAGCCTGAAAAAGCACTGGTTGTTTCAGAAAGGAATTAGGGACAGAGAGAGTACACCCAAACTGTCTCAGAGGACATCTGAGTGAAGTTACCTAGTACCTAGCAGGCGTCAGGGTGACTCTGAATGAGGTGAAGATGGTCAGTGTGAAATGTGGAATCAGGTGAACACTTCCTCCAGATCCTGGTGCAGTCTCGTAGGTGGCCATTCCTGGCGAGCACCGTTATTTCGAGATTTTAAGCCAATCTCTGCTTCCACTTTTGTGCCCACTTTACTTTCAATTTGTTTGTGTTTCAGTAGCCAAAGCTTGATGAGCTGATTACTGTCAGGTCTGAGAAATCATTGGAGTAGGAGAAGTTTGCATGTGATGATGTTCCAGAGATTTGTTGGGAGAGACCTGGGCTTTGGTCCTGGTTCTGTGTCTCACATGCTGTGGAACTTCGGGCAAGTAACTGAACCTTGTTAGGCCTGAGTCTGTGGAAGAATAATCATCCACTCGCCATTGTTGTCTAAAGGATTAATGGAAGTGACATACATGAAGTGTTTGTTATCAGTGTCGCCATATGTCATGCTACATTTGAAAAAAAAAGGAGCTAACCAGTAATGTTCTTCACAGTTTATAGAATCCAGTTAAGGGCTTCGGCAATAGGGAGGAATTAAGGTTAATTTTGTCATCAGGCCATTTCTTTTTAAAATTCCTTAGAATTTACCAAGTGAATCTTAGTTTGGCTTTATTTTTTCCCTTAAGAAAACAGTTTTTTTTTTTTTTTGATGAGTTTGTGAATTGATACTGCAGTCAATAGTGAGATTTGATTTCTCTTACTGCTGCTCAGGTGCAAAGGTGCATTATCAAGTTGCCCTTTTGGAAATTTGATTGAGATGACCATGGATTTTGACTGAGGTCGTATGTAAATGTTTCCATTTCTGTGGTGTAGCAGGGGACAGGATAGGGCCCCAGGTGGGCTGGGAGAGTATATTTGAATACTCTAGGAATAGGATCTTCACACCATGTCACCCTTGCTGGGGTTCAGCCCTCAGGCTTCCATAGCCTAGTCTGTTTGCTACCCTTCAAACTGGGCTGAAGTAGTTTTTATTCCCATTCTGCTCTATCTGTACATCTCTTCCCAGTGCTTCCTTCTTCAGGAGGCCTCTGTGGTCATTCTGGTCCCCCTTGATCTTTTCTGTCCTTGAGTTTGGGTAAGGGGAGGTCCTGATTCACCCTTTCTAGTTTAGTCTTACTTAAGTACTAGAATCATCTCTGAGTATCTTAGGGAAATGGATAGGTTCTGGGACCTCCTTTCCTTTCATGCAAATCCCCAGATTTTCAGGTTCCTTATAGAAAGGTACTATGGAATTTATGAACTGCAACCAGTGCAATTTATAGCTTTTCCTTAGGTGTTTATATTCAGGAATGCAACAGCGGGCCTCTTGCAAACTAGGCAGATACTCCAACACTGTCTTATACCCCCCAGCTCTCGTATGTTTAAATAATCTCTAGGGTACTCATTATACCTAAAACAATGTAAATGTAAATAGTTGGCATACTCTAGTGAAGAGTGATAAGAAAAAAATTTGTTTATAATATATTCAGTATAAACACTGTTTTTTCCTCAAATATTTTCAGTATCTGGTTGATTCAGTCTGGCTTGTTCAGTCTTTAGTATGAGATGCTGTCTTTCTAAGATGTGCCCTTATGATGAATGCATTTTCAGAAGAATGACATACATATATGTCATACATATATGTTTTGCTTATGCAAAACACATGCAGAAATATATAGACTTTTAGAAAATAAACTTTAGCAGAAGCAACTTTATGGTTTTATACAGGGAAAACTAATTGTGCTTAAACCATCCTGGAAATGTTATTTCTTCTGCATTCTAAAAACACTGAGAGAGCCTCTTCCTTCCGTCCTTCCTTCCTTCCTTCCTTCCTTTCATTTTATTTCCTTCCAGTTTGTCATTCTTTCTCTCTTTCCTCACTGAGCTACATCCCCAGCTCATTTTATTTTTTTTATCCTGAGATAGTTTTGCTAAGTTGCCCAGGCTGGATTTAAGCTTGTGATTCTCCTGCCTTATCCTACCAGAGTGCTAGGATTGCAGGGGTGTGTCACCATGTTTGGCTGAGAACTCTTTCTTATACTTGGAAGCTGCCTAAGAATCTGTTAGATGACAAGTCTGTCCTGATTTGTATGACATACTTACCTGTTTAGATATATAGCGTGGGGGCTGGAGGAATGGCTCAAAGGTTAAAGTGTTTGCCTAGCAAGCACTAAGTAAGTACTTGAGTTAAATTCTCCAGCACTATGCAAGCCAAACATGGTGGCACATGCCTGTAGTCCAGCACTAGGGAGGCTGAGACAGAAGTAATTGTAGTGAATTCAAGGCTAGCCTGGCTTTTCAGTGAATTCAGGACTAGCTTGGGTTACAGAGTGAGACCCTGTCTCAAAAAACATGTATTTTATACTGTTGTGTTTTAATTTCCTGTGCATAATGGTATAAATATGAACATTGAAAGTAAGCATTTAGAAATCAATGAGTAATTGCACAGAGCAGTTGAGTATCTGTTCAGTGTAATAAGCATTTTGGGTCTTGCAGTTTGCATGTATTTTTTTCCTAGTAATTTGTTGGTGTTATATTTGGATCCTTGTAGAATTAAGAAACAATTGGAAGCCAGGTATGGTGATGCTCACCTGTAATTCCAGCACTTGGGAAGCTGAGTTAGGAAGATTGCTATGAGTTTGAGTATGGGCTACATAGTGAGTTCATGGCTCACTTGGACTATAGAGCAAGATCCTGTCTCAAAAATAAATAAATAAATAAATAAAAAAATAAAAAGGACCTTCCCCACACATTTTTTGAGAAGCAGTACTCTAAAGCCCTGATTAAGTGTCCTGTTGCTTAAATCAGATAATACTATGCATCACTTAACTCAGATTTTTGGAGATCCATGTTTTTGTTCTATAGTACTTTTAATACTCTCCTAGTTCCTGTGATTTAGGGTTCTGATTGAGGTCTTGTATGAAAAATGTTAATTTTCTTGAGAAACTTGTAAGCACAGGTTGATTTCCTGAAGAGATAGAAACTCTCCAGAATGAAGTCTTTTGTTTTCCTGTCACCTGCTTGATCTTTGTTTTTAAAAAGCTCTGTCACCCAGAGAAGATGAGATTCCTAAGGAGGTAATCACCACCAGTTCCCTGCTGTGCGCATTAGGGCCAACAGTGCCTTGAAGGCCATGTAAGGGTTTGGATTGTGTACCAAGGGCATTGGCCATCTGTTGAAAGATTTTAATCAGGAATTGAGGTTTAATTAGGAAATCAGGGAACCAAGTGGACACCTCGGAGGCAAAGTATTCCTTTGGAGATGTGATAGGCAAAAAGAGCCTTGAGATGGGCTACCGCAGTATACTTTTCTTCTAATCCTGAGAGTCTGATTTCAAGTCAAGTGGATGAAATTATAAATGAAACCCGGTTGGCCAGTTCCTGCTCATGTGGCTCTCAGGGCTCCAATCAGTGAGTATTTTTTGGAAATCTCAGGAACAGTGTGGAGTAGTGTTTCCACATAGCCTGAGTAGTTGGAAAAGTAAGAAACGAATCAGAGAGCTATTGTATAAACCTTGCAACTTTTTTCTTTCACATTTTAAGTATTTTATGGTGCTTTCTAACTGCCAAATTTACATATTTTCAGGAATATAGATTTATTTTCTGTGCTTAATTTTAGGCAAATTGAAAACTAGTCCTTAAAGCACTTTTCGATGAAAGCAAACCAACTGGCAAGGATAGAAACAAGAAGCACATAATGCCTCCTTTCTGTCTCTTAAAGAAGCTGATCTTATGTGGTTGTAGGCTGTCCTGGAGTCATTGTACTTGACAGTAACATTTGATGAGTGCTTACTGTGTGCTAGGAATTAAATTCTTGCCCTGCCCTATGAGGTAGGCACTGCTGTTATCCCTATATTGTAGATGAGAGAATCAGAGAGAGAAGATGGGAGTTGCTCAAGGTCACACCCAGCTAAAAATTGGCAGAGCAGGATGTCCAGCCAATCCTATACCCCAGGCTGTCTTCTCACTCGCCCACTGTAGAAAGGCCTGGGTGCAAGAGCCCTGGGCTGAGTGTAGACAGCGTTAGGTCACCCTTGTCCTGATTGGCCATGGTGGCCTCACTTCTGCTGGTCACTGACTCCTTGTGTTCTCTTTCTTTTGATCTCTAATTTCTGAGTTTGTTAAAGCTCCTCAGTTTTAGTTTTCTCTCTGGTCACTAAAGTTAATAGTAACATTGGAAGAAGAGTGCTGCTGGCTTGTCCTGCTCTCAGGCTGGAGGAGAGGGCTCCATTCTGCCCTAGGTTAGATCCTGCCCTGGTTGGGGAGCATCCTTATTGGCCTCATTCAAGTGACAGCGGAAACCTCTGGGGCCCGCCCAATTCACAGCATTGCAGGAAGAGCCCTGCCTGCTTCTCCCAAATTTGGAAGAAGGGGAGGGAGTTACAGGCTGATACAGGTGAGGAAGCCTCAGCTTTGTGCCTTGACACAGCTAAACTCAGCCCTGTATCTGTGACTTCTTGAGGGTCTTGGATGCATCTTACAGGATGAAGGGCCCCTCCGGGGTTCACTTTTTCGTATTCCGGGTGCTGAGGTTTTTCTCTGCCTTCCCCAGTCTGTGTTTATTGTCTTTCTGTGTTGCTTTGAATTTTGTTGTTGAGGAGCCATCTTCACTCCTTTGGATTTTATTCTAGGTTGGGGAGCTGGACTTCTACCCAGGTGGGTGGTGGTTGGTGACTCCTCTCTTTTCCTGTATCTACTCTGAAGGTAGAAGCAGAAATCTACAGAAAAACACTCTGGGAGGACATGCTTCTGAAACTTAATGTGAAGCATGTGTGTACCTGAAGAGAATGGTTTTGGTAGTTCTTTTTGAATGGGGAATTTGTTTTTCTTTTTTTAAATAATGATGTTTTAAATCTGGTTTCAGAGTAAGCAAGTGGGATAATTAGTGGACCCTGTGGGGAAGCAGGCACTGGTGAGTGCACATGAATGTATATTCGCAGAGGGCGCTTTGAAAATAAGAACAGTAGAATTGGTCGATAGAAAGTCTGGCTTTTCCCCAGACACAGGGAATTCAAGCAGAGCCCTGCTATAGCTTGAACACTAGCTATTTGTGTGTGTAGATAAATGGTTTCCACAATTCTGAGGGTTAACAGAAATATTTCTCAATAGAAAAAAGCCTTTTGGTATTGCACCTTCTTTCCCACAGTGGTAGCAAGCAGCAAGGGAGAGAATATTTAATTGAAATCACAGAATGTCATCTCAGCCAACATTGAGTTGCTTTCCCAGTGCAGAGTGTGTGTGTGTGTGTGTGTGTGTGTGTGTGTGTGTGTGTGTGTGTGTGTGTGTGTGTGTGTTGCCAGAGTTTCAAGCGAGACTGTACAAGAAAGGAAAAGAATGTGGTATTCACAGATACTAAGATGTTGTAAAAACAGCTCTGCTATCTCCCACCAGCTGAGTCACCACCAAGAATGAGCAGAAAAGCCACTTGTGTGCCTCTCCTGAAGTTTTGCTGCTCTGTTCTGGGCCCGCGCTGGGATTCCTCCTCTTTTTTGGGACCGCCCTCCGTTATTTGCCTTTCTTCTTCTGGCCTCCACTTTCTTTTCTTTTATTGCCCTGTCCCTTTTATTGATCAAAGACAAATAGGTTTTTTTTTTTTTTTGTAGAATTATGAGTTGCAGGAACTGAAGTGGTCTTCAGAGGAAATAAAAAGGGGGTGCATAATTTAAGACTTCAGGACTAGAGGTATACCCAGGATCCTGATTACTGAATGGGTAGTCAAGCCCTGGGAACTCCTTACTGAGGACTTTGAACGCTTTCAGGTTTTTCTGTGTTTGCTTTTTCTTCCTTAATGTGCCCTTGTTCAATTCTTTTCTCAAAATAGCTGATTGACGTTTCAGTGCCTTGCTACCTACACTTTCAGCATGTCAGGGCTCTGTCTGATTGAGGCTCAATCTGAGTTCTGCAGAGAGGGCCTCTCCCGGTGCCGCAGAGCATCATTTACCTACGCTTGTGGTCTAGGCAGTGGCATTTCGTGCACACAGTGGCTGGTTAAGTGTCAGTTGTAAGTAACAAGAGAAGGGTTGAAAAAAAAGGGCTATAAAATTGGAAAGCCAGAGTATTTCCTTGGCAACCCAGGGGTGTTTACTACCGTTAATTTTATATGCTTCTCTGTTGGTCCTTTTTTGATTTTTGCTCTCTGAGATATTGAGGTTCCAACCCAGGGCCTCTAGCATGTGGTGGGCAAATGCTCTACTGTTGAGCTATATCCCTTGCACTGCCCCTCTTGTTCATTTCCTCTCTACTGCAGTTTCAAATTCATCAAAACTGTTCAAATAATGGAGGTATTTATATTTGTGATGTTGGGTATATATGTGAGGTAATTGTGTGATACTATGTTATTAATGAATGAGCATTCATTGAGTGCCTGTCGTATGCCCTTCTTTAAGTTTAATATTAGAAAATACATGACTCAAATATTTTCATCTATTTCTTTTTTAACCTTTTCCCAGTTATTACCTTGTTTTCTGAGTGTTAGTTATTGTTTCCGTTGTAATGAATGAGAAGTTACTTTGAAGGTAGGCTTGTGATATTGTGATTTGTACCTTTTTTCATTCTGGATGATGGTTGTTTTATTTTTAACTTTTTATATTTTTTGTTGTGATACTGTGGAGGAGTCCAGGACTTTCACACTAAGCTATGTCCTTATCCAATTTTTATTTTTGAGACAGGGTCTCACTAAGTTGGTAAATTGCCCAGGCTGGGTTTGAACTTGTAATCCTCCAGCCTCAGCTTCCCAGAGTGCTGAGATTACAGGCCTGTGCCACTGACTAATTTTTAAAAGTTAATGAATTCATGGAGGTATATAATGAAAGATAAGATTCTACGCATGTCATTTCAGTAATCCCCAAAGCATAAGTGGGTATATACTGCCCATTACCTGTCCAGAAGACCTGGGAAGATGCAAGATGCATAATTTCCCAGTGGGATAGAAAACCTATTATATTTTTGGTCCAGATGATTGTAATCCTGGGACATATGATAATGTAAAAGCTAATCAGAAATTCTTTTGGAACTTTATTTTTTTTGATCTAAATATGTAAATGATTAACTGCACAATATATAAAAAAAACCATTTCTTTCAGTTCCTCTCTGGAAGCAAGGTCTGGATTTCCAAGGGCTTAAGGGCATTTTTAGCATGTTCACTTTGGACTTGATTAAGACATCTATGGTGTCTGGAAAATCTGTGCATTGAGAGGGTTTGTTTTAATTGTTTCTTGATCTGATTTTCACTTTAATCCTTCTTTGCAAGTCTAATTCAAAATGTAAGCAAATTAGCTGAAGTAGGCTAGAAACTATTAAAAAATCTCTTTGGGGTCTTTAGTGTATATATATATGGAGAATTGAAGCCAAGGCCTTCAAATTTGAATTAATTTGTAACATAAAATTGAGGATAGATTGTCGCTGTTCTTTCAGTTTCCATTGTCCCGGTTTTATTCCTCTACCTTTGTTGCCTGGGAGTAGTTTTAATTGATTCATGTCAGAAAGGCATTTTGGCTTGATGATGTTTTTGCAGTCTATCGGTGACTATGAGATGACCTCAGTGTTTCCTGAGGTTGACTTCCCTCTCCTGCTTTCCTGAGATCTGTTTTCAAACTCTGATAAGCCAGATTTCTCCATCTGGATGACCCTTCTGGTACCTTATTAGTGAGGATTACAGAGGTGACGTGGACCTCATAGTTCTGGACTTCCTCTGCTGTTTTCTTGGTTGAGATTTCATACAGGGAATGCATTTTCTTTTTGAACAGATACCCATTTAGAATGCCTTACTTGGTGTGGTTTTGGTTTTTGTCATCGTTCTATGTCAGTGTACTTTGAAGAACTTCATATAATGAGCATTTCAAAATAATAGGAACTGTGTGGAATGAATTATATAGTTGAAGGAAATGTCAACTTCTGCTTTCTGTGCCTGACAAGTGTGTGAGTTTTTGGTTACCTCTTTGTTCCTTTGTGTGTATATGTACATAATTTTGCATGCATGAACATGCACGTACATATGCACACACAAACAAGCAGATGTATATTTAACTTTTACAAATAAATAGCTTCTTTGTATATTGTCGCTGTCCTCTATTACTGTTTTTCTTTAGTGTTTTTGTAAAATAGAAATTCATTTATTTCCCTGTTCCCCTTACCTCTAAATTTTTGCTGGACTATTACTGGGGAAAAATAAAGGTTTGATATTACAGGATAGTTAAGGTTGGATTCTGAGTAAAATTTCTGGCCAAAATATATAAATTGAGTTCCTTTGTAGAAAAAAATTATTAAACTTAGTTATACCTAACTCTCTGCTTATGGTCATTCTTACCTAAAACACTTATTTTTATTTGTATGTGTCGGTGTACATATTCGTTATTTAGATGTTGGTTATACACAGCTTGGGGAATTGATGGATGCACATTCCTGCATTTTGATCTTCTGTACTCCTTTTCTTTCTCTCCCATCCGGTTCCCTCTTCCCTTGCATCCATTCTACCCCCCACCCCCCATCTCTGAGAAGTTTATCTCTCCATTTCCTGCCATCTCTCTCTTATTTTGTTTTTTAGTCACTTATATTTTGGGATTCTCATATGTGTGAGGTCACGCCAGGGGGGTGCTCTGCCAGTCAATTTCATCCCAGCCTTATTTTTAAGTATATAGACATAAGGTCATTTATGAGTGTATCTTGAATTAAATATTTGGGATTGGGCTGCAAATTAACTTTAGGAAGCAAATATCTATCTTCTTGGAAAACAGTATACCTTTAAAAATGATTCACATAGCACAGTGTTAAAATACCACAACGCTTTCCATTAATTTTCTCTTGCAAACGAGTGGTACTTGTTTGTTGTAGAACTGCTACTAGAAGAACAGTCCCCTGCCCCATCACCTATAATCTTATCAATCAAGCACGAGCCTTCTGGACTACAGCATTTTAGATGTGTTGTGAATGGGAACATAGAATTTAAAATTGTGTTGAAGCCTGTGTATCTGATTTTCATTTTCATCTTCTGTTAAATAATGAACATGTGCTGTGTAAAAGAAAAAAATGCATGATCTTATGTGATCATTTTTAATGACTGGTTGGCATTCTGCTGAGTGGGTGGACTGTGTGACGATTGTCGTGTCCCTAAGTTGACTAAGGGTTTCATACTCTGACAGCATCAGATGAACATTCTTAGAACTGGCACTTTGTCTGCATGGTGAGTAATTTTATTGGAGGAACTAATGAGATAGGAGGTTATACAGTCCAAAGTTCTACTTTCAAGCCCTCTCTCTCCTGCCCCACCCAACCCCTTTAAAATTGTATCGATCACCTTTCTTCCAGCCCTGGGAGTTTGGCCTTTTATTGCTGTGACTGCTATTGTTGGCTTTCCCTAGTATGCTGGTGGTTCCAGTGAGGGCTGAAGCCTCAGTTTTCTTTATTGGTGCCTGGAGTTGAAGTCAGTTATGACACTTGGCTTTAGGCCACTGCCTTTAGAGAGAAAAAAAAAATACCCCATGTCTGTTTAGGGCTGGTTGTGATCCTCCAACCTCAGCTTCCCAGAGTGCTGAGATTATAGACCTGTGCCACTGACTGATTTTTAAAAGTTAATGAATTCTGTTGGTTTGATTGGTCTCTTCCTCTTAGGGGTGGTCCCTTATTGAGTTTTGCAGAGGATCAGTGGCAGTGGGCTAGTCTGCCCTTGGACCATGCGGGTGGATCAGTGAGCCAGTGATTTCAGTGAACAGCCAGGGCATGTATCTGTCTGCTCCTAGACAGGTAAGGATGATGAATAATTAACAGGCTTACAGGGAGGTATTGATTACTATGGTTGAGTATGTTGAGCTTAATGCCGATTATACTTCGGTAATTGAAGAATCCTTTTAAAGGACAGTGGTGTTTAGAAGTAAATACACTGATGCAAACAGACATTGTTTTTCACCATTAGTATGGGGATGGTAATTGACATGTGTTTGGGTGAGACTTCACTATCTAAATGACTTTGTTTGGATTTTAGCCATTAAGTATGCACTTGGCACTTTACACTGTAATGAATTTATGTTAAGTTATTCCCTTTGATAAAGCTGGAGTTTAGGCAGTCATTAATCACATCATGTTTCTTTGTAGGGTTTGGAATGAGAAAAGTTGATTAGTATTGGAAAACAAAGGCAGTGTCTTCAAACTTATTTGTACTGTGACTTGCCTTCTGGAATGAATTACAGCAATTTCAAGATTTCAGGTCTCTAACTTTGAGGTGACAGTTTAATTTCTGAAGCCTCAAGATATCACAAAACCTTAAACTTGCAAATCTCTGGTCTATTTATTGTGTTGTTTTGGTTAATGTCTGTTGTCAGGGTATTGGGTGGAGAGAAAAGGGGCCCAAAAAGAGGTACTGAGTTTCCGTGTGAGGCGTTCTGCCTGTTGTAATTGCTGTGGCCCCAGCTGGGTCAAGTGCTGACTCTGCCTGCTCCTGCTATAAGTCACATTTGTTAGGGAGGCATAGGAGTCACTTTTATACCTAGCATTTAGTAAACTCACAGCTGAAACAAGGAGTGGACTTATGTCAACTTAGGTAATACTGGTCCCAAGAATGTCACAGTTATCAAAAAACAGGGACATTTTCATTAGTTTTAATCAATATTATTTAGCACCTCAATTTCTAATCTTTCTTATCCTTCTGCCCTTTTTGGATATGTCACCGTGATTGGTGTATGTTGTTTTGACTGCATGTGAAGGTTCCATTACAACAGTAAACATTCATATTTTAGATTTTCATAAGGAAATAAATCTGGGTGATGCAAGGGGCCTTGGTTTGCAATAAAGATGTGTTGAAGTTTCCCATGCCAGGAGCCACACTCAGAGCTGGGTTGGTCCTTTCAAGGCTCTTGATAGTGGTGACTACGAACTGTCCTTTCAGACTTGGTGCCAGGGGTAGGTTGTGGCTCATTAGCCTTACTGTGTTGCCTGCATGCTATCTGGACTTAATTGATGGTTTGTACTACTATCCTGTCTGCTTTTAGACTTCTCAGGGACTCTTTCTGCAGAATACTGTTGGTATTTTACTTAGGTTTTCTTCCACTAGACTTCATTAAAAATGAGAGCAAAGTCCTAACAGTCATCCTCACTGATATAATGTCAATGCTTTATGATAGGACTTACATCACTTACCTTTATAAATGATATGGTTGTTTCTGATTGTTCATATTTGGTTATCCTTTTAGCATACTTTCAGTAAAATGATTTTGCCTTTTCTTTTTCTTTCTTTTTTCTTATATGTTCTTTTCTTTTGTGGTATTAATGGTTGAGCTCAGGACCTTCACACTGAACTACCTGCCCCCGTCCATTTTTATTTTTGATTTCAGGACAGGGCCTTGATAAATTATCAAATTGTCCAGGCTTAGGCACAAACTAGTGCTTCCTCTGCTTCAGCTCCCCCGGCCCAGGCCCAGCTTCATTATTATTATTTTTTTAAACACAAATGTGTCTTAGCTTTCAATAGTGAACAACACAGTTTCAGTAAAATGTTTTGTGACAGTAATATAGTAGAATATCTGCAGAATTTATAGTCACATGGGCCTTCATTTTCATTGTAGTGTCATTATTAATTGTGTCACTTTGGGCAGGTCATAGAAGCCTCTGTGAAACTCTTTTTTCTCACTACCAGGTGGGAAAAATGATAATATTCATTGCAGAAGAGGATTGCAGTGGCGTCTCCTGTTTCTCATGCAGTGCTTGCAGCGTGACTAGACGTCTGGACATTCCAAGGGGAGAGGGGGAGTGATTCCTGCTTCCTTCTCTTTAAGTAGGGAGAGGGGCTTCAGTTACTGTGAAGTGGGACTGTGAGAATTCCAGGACAGAGTTATATAAGATGACCTAACGGGTAGGTGACATAGTTCTGCCTCTTTCTCTTGGGACTGCTGTCTTTGTCATCTAGCCAGAGGCTGTAAGGAAGGTCAAGCAGCCTCCTGGACTGGCTGTGGCAGACGCTCCAGCAGACAGCCTCTGTTGAGGTCCCTGTGGGTGCTGCCCTTGGTCCTCGGGTCACTTCGGTGTTCCCAGTGGAAGCTCCAGGCTGCGTGAAGCAGAGACAAAGCATTTCAGTTATCCCTACTACAAACTTCTGACTCACAGAGCTTATGAAAGTGGAATGATTGTCACCTTAAGTTGCTATGTTTTGGGGTGTTCTGTTACTTAGCAGCGGATAATTAGAGCAAGAAATTGTGAGGTTGAAGAAACAGTGTTTTCTAGATTGAATGCTGTTTCAACTAACATATAACGGTGTGACCTTGGGTACAATATTTAACTTCTTTGTGTTTACTTTCCTATCTATAAATAGGGATAATCATACCTCCTCTAGATTTATTATGAAAATTAGTGATTTAATATTTGTCTGATGCTCGATAAATGTCATGATTTTTATTAAGCTATTATATACTATTAGAGTTTGAGAATGCATGGAGAGATTTCTGTGAAATTGTATTTTGAGTTTTAACAGAATTCTATAAATTTTGTTTAAGTGCAATTTTCTAGACAAGAAACTGATTTAAATGTGAAATTCATGAGAGGCAAAAGATTGAAGAATCAACCCCTTTTCTATTTTTTACCTTGAGTCTGGGCTCACTGAGTTGGTGAGCTGTCCTGGCTGGGCTGGAACTTCCTGGCATGCCAACTCAGCCTCTGGAGCTGGGTTTTTAGGCCTGTATCACCAAGTTCGACTTGGGTTTCTGTCTGTAGAAAGAGGTGCAAGGACTCCAGGCTGTGGTGGCAGAAGGAAGAATGGATGATGAGAGGTGGAGAGAAAATATGATTTTATGGATTTTTTTTTTTTTGATGCCAGAAACTGTTACAGGCTTTTTCTGGATGTTCATCTTATATGCTTGCTGTAAGGCAAGATTATAAGAAAAGTGTGTTACTAAATCTTAGTTATTCCCACAATTTAATTTGTTTGTGTCTTTCTCTGATCTGTTTATAGGGAACGTGGAACAAATGATTGCAGCTCTGTTTTCAGGCTTAAATCTCGGCTCTGTGCTCGTAATTCAGGGTGTGTTCTGCCCCTGACTCTTCAGAAGTGCGGTGACTACTCTGAAGTCTCTGTTCTTCTGTCTGTCCAATGGGTTTAATAGTGGCTCCTACTTCCTGGAATTGTTACAGAAAAATCTGTATTGTCACACCAATCGCCCTAAAGTATTTGATAAAACAAAGGGACCCATTCCAGAATTAGAATTTTGAAGGATTCTGTGATTTTTAAGTTAAGTCTCTTATTAGGCTGGCCTAGGAGACTTGAGGATATTGCATGTCACACCCATTACTTAAGATAATAAATAAATGTTAACTACTTTTATGTTTGCCATAATTTGTCATAATTTAACATTTTAGGTAAGTTCTTAGAAGTTACTGTGTTCTTCACATTTATAGTTCTATACTTCTTGACAATTTCTGAAAAATAATCCAGAGAATGCTTAGAAATGTGGGTAAGATAGTTAAATAAAATCTGTTCCTATTTTTTTTTTGCATTCATTAAAAAGTTACATGTGCCGTTTCCTTTTTTTCTTTACTTTTTGACTATAGACTGCCATACCTGAATTAGTGAGGTTCTTCCCAACAAACTAAAGCTCTTGGAAGACCATACATCAAGGCATCTTTTTCTGTAACATAATTGAAGAAATATAGCTTCCCAATTAGGGTCACTGAACCTTATGGAAATTTGTCTGCTAGATGCTGATCTGGCTGTAACTGAAATTCTTTGCGTTCTGTATTATGTGGTAATTAGAGATGGAGAGTAACTATATTGGTAGCACTAATTAAAGTCAGTAATTTGTATGTAATAAATGTCTGTGGTGAATTTAAATTTTCAATTTTTAGGAGAGATTTTCTTGAGCATTTGACAATTGATTTGGTGAGTATATGTAACATTGTGTAGAAGACTGTTAGGAACCAAGTTTTCAGCCTTAGTAGGTTCTGAATCTTTTTTCATTTCTAAGTTCATTAGAAATTTTATCCTACTCACCACTTGAGTGATGATGCTTCCTGCACTTCTGCTCCTGGTGACTTGCAGTGTGCTTCCACACTCCTTAGCTGTGGCCTCGTAGGAGCACTCTTGGACATGGAGGGTTATAGTGGGTTCCTTGAATGCATTAGGTATGTACTGTGTACTCTGTCCCTTGCAGACACTTTTCTTGGCTTGGTTCTGAAAATGAAAGACACGTCTTTCTTTCTCAGCTTTTCTGTGGATATCTTGTGCTTTTGTACAGTTATTGAGATAGGTTCCAGGTTAGATGGTTAATATGGTTTCTTAGGCTGTAAGTCCCATAAAAATAATGATTAGTCTTTTATAGGAATGCTTAAAGTTTAAAGCCTCCACACAGTAATGTGAAGATAATTGTGTCAATCAGCTAGGTACCTTTTATAAAAACTGGGTTTTACTGATTGCCAGAAAGGTTGGGTTTGTAATAGGTTCTTCCTGAAACACAGTGAGTCCTTGTGACTAACAGGAAGTTGCACGGTACAGTCAGTAACCGATACTGCATTGTCCAAGCTCTGACAGTGGCTAATAGTCAGTGTGTATACATGTGTTCTTATGTGTTTTCATTCATTGTAGGGTATCTGTGCTGTTTTTATGTGAGAATAACAACTTAGCAATGAATATTATATGAAGACTAAAGTTTGGCAACGGTCAGCCTGCCCCTGCCTCATAAGATCTTGTTGCCCTTAAGACATTGATTGAATCTCAAAACTGAAGCGACTTACCAATCAATTTGAAAATACAGGTTCTTAGATCACCGTGAAGCCTTAGGATTCTGAGCTAATGCTGCGACAAGAGAAAGAATATATTGGTTTCATTTTTTTCCGAGCCTCTTTCTCCTTCTTCTCTTCCTTTCTTTTATCTTGCCATCTTAGGGAAATTGTGGTATTTATGAAAAGCAAGGAAGTTACACAGACTCAAGTTCTTTGGTACAATGAAGTGTTTTATGTACAGTTGGATTTACTAGTGTACAAAGTTCTATCACTGAAGTCAGAGGTCTGTGGATTTGCTTTTGGATGGGCATTTCAGTACTTTCCGCATATCTGCCTTTCTGTGTACCAAAGTGGCTTCCAGAGTTCAGATATATGCTTTGTTTTTATAATTTTGGTTTATTATTAAAAGGAATATGAGTTAATTGCAAAAAGTGACCTAGCAATCAACAATATAAATGGAATACTAAGTTTTCTGTTTTACTTCCCTCTCTCTTCACCCTAAAATTTTATTTTTCCAGAGGTAACTAGTGTAAGATGCAGTTGTTCAGTATTTTTTTATACATATGAAATTTGTATATGTTCTTTAGAATCGTTTATCTGAATGATGAATACACTGATTTTAGTCATGCCTGAAATTTTTGGTTTCAGTTTAGACTATTCTTTAAGCATTATTATAAGTGTACTTTGTATTTTATGTGTTAGCATGGGAGCCTTTGACATTAGATACTGTCTTTTCTGAAATGATTAAGAAGTGTCAAGTGGAATAAACCCACATTTATTTTTTTTTGGGGGTGGGAGGAAAAAATACATAATATCTGCTTAAACAAATTAAATAGCTCACTGGTTATGTTTGTATTCAAGTTTTCCATGTATCAGCCAAATACAGGTTTGACTACCTCAGCAGGTACTTCAGTGTCCTGGTGGCTTGAATGATAGAAATTCTTGCTGCTATGTGTGACGGTCCAGGTACATGGCAGCTAGGACAGAGGGGTTCTGCAGGGTGGGAGAATCGGGTTCTGCCTTAGGTGTTGCTCTGCCTTCTTCAGCTGCAGTCTGGAGGGGGATGCAGAAGGGCACATCTCTTCTCTTCACAGGCATGGCCTAGAAAATAGGCCCCGTGCTTCTGCTCACATTCTGGAATCCAAGCTCTGCTTGTATGACCTTAAGCAGCCACCATGAAAGCCTGAATCATGGAAACCAGATGTTCAACAGAGAATTTGGAGGAATGGGAGAATGTGTTTGTTTGGAGAGACAGCTTACAGGCTTTTATTATTTTGTTTAAAAGGTATCTCGATACATACTTAATTTGAGAAAAAGTGAGAAACCCCCCCCCCCCATTGTATCAGGTATAAATTTTAAAAGTTTAATTTGCTTTTAAAATATTTTTTGAGCTGGGTGTGGTGGCACACGCTTGTAAAAAATTCAGTATTTTCATCCATTTATATACTTAGACTATTCAAAAATATTGTGTATAATTTTGCTAATAATAGGATAGTTGCATTTGACAGGTATTTAGACCTTAGTAGGCATAAGAACCAAAGCAGGGGGGTCCAGAATGGCATGCTTAAGTACAGGAACATGCTCCTTCATGTGTACAGTTACAGTCCTTTGTGAGGCTCTGCCCCCAAGCCACTCCACAGAGCATGGTGACACTTTAAAGTTGCAAATTGTGCACACTCTTTCAATAACTGGCCACCATGTAGTTCCAGAGTGAGGCAGGCCGACCTCTATTTCTAGAAAAAGACACACAGCATTCCTCGCTGCCAGAGCCTAAGGTCCATGCTGCCAGGAAGAGATGTCCCTTGAAGACTCACCCGCCTTAGCTTGGGACTTAGTTTAAATTAAGAACTTATTTCTTACAAGATTTTTACCCCCGCATTTCTTACATGGTTGAAGGCCTTGGGAGATCATGAATCATCTGCAAAGGACAGAAAGGCAGCCTGGAATTCCAAAACACCGGTATGTGTGTGTATGCTTATGTGCACACGTGTCCCTCCAGCACACAAGTGCATGACTTTTCCTGCCTTAGAATTTTAACTGTTTTTTATCTTGAGGGTTGTGTTTTGTTTTGTTTTTGTAGATGTTACATATAGACTAGGGAGTGTTGCTCACAGTACATGTAAAAACACAACATTTGTTGGCTGAGCATGTTGGCTTACATCTATAGATCCAAGAGAGCCTGAGACAGGAGAATCACAAGTTGGAGTTCAGCCTGGGCAACTTCATGATTTAGCAAGGTCCTGTCTGAAAGAGAAAAAAGGAAGAAGTCTGGAGGTTAGCTTAAGGTGAAGGCCCCGAGTCAGTCCCAAGTTGAAAAAGATACAAACTTTTCTTCATCCATTCTATGGGATTTTTAAATGATGTATTTAATCTGTGTCTTGATGGAATATTTAGATTGTTTCTGAATTCTCGCTCTTGTAAAGATGTGATAAACAACTTTTGTACATAACAGTCTTGTGAATTTGAGTATTTTCAAGACAGATGCTACACATACAACAACTTTGGAAAGGATTCTGATACATCCTGGACCAGTACAGAATTCCATGTGCATTTCCTTGCCCATTGCAGCATTAACTTTTCTTGAAAATTTTGTTGCTGGAGTTAGGTTCCTTTCAGGCTCTTTGTACCTTTTTCCAAAGAATTAAGAAAGCCGTGTGGAACTAGTTGCCATTTTTCTGGTCCTTAGAAATTTCTCAGCCATGTGGGCTGATTACATCCTTTTTCCAAATTCTTAATTGCTCATGCAAAAAAATGTGCTTCTTGTGCTCATGGACTAGATAGTTTACAGCGCCGCCCCTGGTTCCTAATGGGTGTGTGCCTGTGGCATCCTGGGAAATAACTGAACAGGAATCATGATCCCTACCGTGGTGTGTGAGTTTATTGAACCTTCTCCCTGGTGCAGTTCCTGAGAGGGAGAAGTCCTTTGGGTGTTGTCCTCTGTCTTATCTGCCCCTCTGGAGGATGCTCATTGATTGCGCCCTTTCCTGGAATACCTGCCCAACCTTAGAGCTTTCCTGGCCTGGTGCCAGGAATTGTGTGTCTTAATTGGTCCCAGTGCATATCCCCTCTCTCTGGAGAACCTGTGGTTGGCTTGAATATTTTGTCAGATTGATTTCTGGCTCCCTTTTTGCCTGATGCTCCTGCCTCAATAATATAGCACAATCAGATAGGTAGTTCTGTATTTAATAATCAGGACATTGGTTCAAGTTATCTTCTGTTCCTTAACTTTTATGTAGAATTTTTGAAGCCTTGTCCTTTTATAGTGGAAGGAAGAGTTCATTTGGTGTTTCTAGTTGCTGGCTTGGTTAAGTAGTCCCTCTGTCTTTCTGTTCCATGGGGCACAGTTACCCTTTCATACTGGTAGGGAGTCCACACTTAGAGATTTCAGGTGCTGTTCTGCCCCTTGGTCCCTGCTGGATGAGGTAGCAGGTAGTCAGCACTGGTGGAGAAGGACATGGGGGAAGTGGTAGGAGGGGAATGAGAACAGTAAGTTTGAAGGGGATGGGCTAGGAGCTGGTAGGCTTTACGCAGACTGTCCAGGTCTTTCTATTGTATTGTGAATCTGGGAGCTTAAATTGACCTTCACCTTTAGGTCCCCTTATATAACCTTAGTTTATGTTCTTCTACTTTCCATTTACCTTTCCCTTTTAATTCTAGAAAAGATATATTCTATGTTGCTTTTATATTAGACTTTCATTTGTTTTTCCCTTATCTTTTAGGGAATAAGTCTGAAAGAATTTTTCTTTTTTATAGAGTTGGGAATTATGATTGAAAAGCTTATTTTTTGTTAAACAAGAACTGCGCTAGCCCATGGTATATGTGTTACATTTTACCAGTACCCCTGGGTAGTGCACATTCGCATAAAGGATGGTAGTTGTTATTGTTTCAGGCCTTGCTTCTCCTACCTGAGGATGAGGTGAGGAAGGTAAGCCTGAGGAGAGGAGAGGTAGAGAGCAGAGAAACCCTTCTCAGTGTGGGGACACACCCTTGACCTCACTGCTGAATGTGCTGTGGGTTTCTGTTTGTCGCTCTGTTTGTTGCCTTGCTGCAGTGGCACACAGGGCATCATATGTGTTAGCCAAGTGCTCTGGCCCTTAGTTATACCGCAGCCTCTATCAGTTTTTAAAGCGGCATTTTTTAAAAGTCTCTTGAGAACTGTGAATATTATTAATTCAGTAATGGTCACATTCTATTAAGCTAGCTGGTTATTTCAGTGGTATGATTGCTCGCAGATGGCCAGAACCTGTGGAATTCCAGAAATTAGTCTTTATTGCAGTCATTGCAAAGAAATGTCTAATACATGTTAAGTTTTTCTATGCCATCACATACCTGCTTGTAATAAAGATATGTTGGTTCACTCTTGAGGGTATTGTTCTGGAATTATTTTATTTTGCTTGTATTAGATTAGAAGTGGCTAGTGTAACTTATGCATAAGCAGGTTCTTTTACTCCTTATTTACAATTTGTTTCAGAAATACAAAATTTGACTTCCGTAACTATTATGTAATGAAATACCTGGCTCCTTGAGACATTGACTGTATTTTGGCTTGTTTTTAATATGTGCTTCAGAATTGTGCTTTTCTCCAAGGAGTCCATTGTATTTCCAGACTTCATCCTCTTTATATGGCGTGGGCTAGTAAATAGCAGATGTTAAAGAACTTAGGGAGCCACAGGATTGCATAGTTTGACGATGGGGACTCCTCACATAGGTGCCTCATTTATTGGGAGATGTGTGTTTTCTGCATGTATGTGTTCTTTCCTGTTTTCTGTGGTCTTTCCTTTCCTCCCTCCCATTTCCCATTGGAATATGTCTCTGAGTCTGAATGGAAAGGTTAGTTCCATGTCCGCCTCTAGGTGGAAGTGCATGTGACTAGGGCTCAGCTAATTGGATGTACTCTTTTTAAATTGGCGTGTGGACCTGAGGGCACCCTGTCCTTGAGAGCATCCTCTCTGAAACACAAAGCACAAAACACTCTGAAGGTGAAAGAAACATGCTGCTTGCCCAAAGGTGGCTGGAAGAGACCACCAGGTTCCACTGCCTAGATTTTTATAGCTCTTTCGTTCTTAATGTCTCCTTCCCAGCTTTTTCTTTTATTGTGTTTCCACATAAGACATTTTTTTTCTTTCCTCAAAGGCCAAGAATTAATTTTTCTTGGTAATTAACAAGGCCTGCCTACAGCACACATCTTATGATGGTCCAGGGAAACTCATGAGTACTATCTACATGGGAAACTCATGTTAAACTACCTCACACACAGTCATACGTCAGGATGATTATGAGTTTATGAAAAGAAAGTCAACTGTTAAGATTGGATGTTTATTATTGGTGGCACTTTAATGTACTTGATCACTGTCGATAAGCCACATGGGAAGTCAGGAGTTGTCAAACTGAAGATGTTATCTGAGGCTTGAGATCTGTTTCCAGGCTCCTAAGATAATGGTCTGTTCAGAGAACTGAGCGGCCATGTGTCTTAGTGCCATGACTCCTTCAAACCTGCCAGGGATTTTCCAGTCATGTGGCCAGACCAGCCTCAGGTCATTCTAAGCCTCTGGTGAATCAAGCAGTGGTGGTGTGCTTGTAGAAATGATTAAATGATATTTGTAGTGGCCACTCATTGGCTGAAAAATATAAGAGCAAAATCTTTAAAAATCTACTTTGTGTAGCTCATACAAAAGGAGTCAGGGAAAATGAGGCACTGCTGGCCTTTGAAACAAACCTACTCACATTCCTTTCCACCCATCCTCGCAGAGTTGATGTGCCTGGACCGCCCTCCCTGAGGCTGTGGAGCTAGGAAGCTGTCTGTGTTGGGCATGGACCTCCCTGTGACCAGCGAGCCCTCGCCGAGGCACAAAGCGCTCTGATGGTCAAAGAAGCGCTCTCGCTGTGGAACCTGGAGGTACCATACAGGTGCTCCAAGAAGATGGAAGTTCCACTAAGTGCTACATTCTTTGAGAAATGTCTTCCCCCTTTTCGGTGGCTTTTCTTTATAAAACACCCCAGATTCTCAGCCTGGCAGCATGACTTTCCCATGACACTCGCCCGCCTATTGTCCCTTTGATGGTATACTCCTACTTAAGTAAACTCATAATTTTAGGTTTGCTTCCTTGGTAAGTTATTTGGTAAATTATTTTGTTGGCCCAGGACACCAGCTTACATTTGCCATCTTGCACAGTAATATTCACTAATAGTGCCATGGGGGCACAGATTTTTTTATTTTAAGAGAACATGTAGTGGGCTGTGGGCATAGCTCAGTGATTAGAGCACTTACCTAGCACATGCAAGGACCTGGATATGATTTCCCAACACTACATTAAAAAATTAGCCAGGTGTGATGGTGCATGTCTATAATCCCAGCATTTGGGAGGCTGAGGCAGCAGTATTGCTGTGAGTTCAATGCAAGCCTGGGCTACAGAGTGAGCTTATGACTTGCCTGGACTACTGAGAGAGACCCTGTCTCAAAAGAACAAGAAAAGAAGAAGGTACATTTTCCCGTGGCGGATGTGGTTCCTGGCAGGAAACCCAGTACAAGCTGGCATGCATGTTCATTCTTAAAAGAGACAAATAAGGGCTGCCAGGCTCCTTTAACCCCCATGTGGGTAGAACTTGGAGCCTGCTGTCTAATGCCAGAATTTTTCTGGCCTGGCACCAAAAAAATGTGGATCTTGTTTAGTCCCATGAATGACCCCAGAAGTTCCATGTCAGAAGCTTCGAGTCACTAGGTCCTACACATTTTCTTTCCCCCAAAAAACTTCCTGTTCACTTGAATATTTTGTCTGGTTGATTTCCTCTGTGTTCTAGCCGTAACCTCCCAGGTCATCTCCCCACAAGAGAAGAAGCACCTGTAATTCCTTAAGAACTTCTGAGTGTCTGAGACCCAGCAACATGGTCATGAAATACTTTGAGGTATTTGTTCCTAAAACATGATGTTTGGAATCCCACCCCCTTTTGTCCTTTGGGGATGCTAATGTCCAACTGCCTGCCTACCAGAGGTGTTTTTGGCAAATTGGAACTTAATCCCAATTCCTCTTGGTGGTGCTTGGAAGGTCATTGCTGAGCTGTGGTCCTTTGTTTCCTGGATTCCCAGAGGCTCTTGTGCCTCTGTACCACTGGATATATGGGGGAGCACAGGTATGTTAGGTTTCCCTCTCGTGTAGCTCATTTATTAGAAAAAAATACTTGGGCGCATTTAGAAAAGCACAAGGAGCAGAATTCCTGTCCTTAAACTTAAGGACACATTCTCCCATATATGTAAACGTTTTTCAGACTAAGTAGAAGTCATTTGATGAGCTAATTTCAAACATGTGATAACTTCTCATACCACTATATTCACTAACATCTTGCAATCATAGCTTGGCCACCTGAATTGGACTTAGAGTGCTTCTAAATTCTTTAAAGCAAGTTAGAATTGTTCTTAGACCCACGCCATACATAGAGCACCTATATGTATAATCTGTTAGTAAAAATGAATGCGTTTATTCCCTGCTACTATTTCATTTTCTCATCCCAGATCTTGGAGGAAGACTGATAATGCAACACTGCTGGCTAGAGGATGGTGTAAGGGCCTGGATTTGCCAGGAAGAAGGCCAGACTTGATCCTTCCCGAGGCTTCTGTTGTGTGCCTGAGTCTGGGGTGTCAAGAGATCACTGCTGCTAATGTTGATTGTACTTACCACCTTCCCTTTGCCCTGTGTTACATGAATGGGCTCACCTATTTTTCTTTTCTTTTAGTTTCTTCCTGTGCTTGATTTTATTAATATGGCTTGTCTGAAGAAGTCACCTCAATTGTAGCATTCCAGTGCTGTGACATAAAGTGGTTCTGTTTTTGTGGAGAGGCCCTATGGCTCAGTGGGCAGGAGGACAGGCTAGGGTCTCTACTGTTGGCTCCCTGAGGTGGCTTATTGGCTTCCTCCTACTTAGACATGAGATGGCGATGGTATTCTGGTGGCTCCTGGGTGGATTGCATGTGTTAACATGGGTTAAGGTTTTTGCCTCTGCTTATTGTGTTGGCATGGTGAGAGTAGTCCACGTGTTGGGGATTCAGTCAGTTGCCAGTGGTTGGTCAGCATGGCCAACCTGTGGCCACTTGGTGTGATTTGTAAGGGTGCTTAACGACCTCTTGCAGATCATCTAGTGTGTGCCATGTACTATTTTAAGCTCTGTGAATTGTGTTACTGAAGTGACTCCCTGCAGCACCTTGTCAGTTGAGGCGGTCTTGAGCTCGTTTTTCAGATGAAGAGAATTTGGCTTAGAGAGGTGAAGGCCCAAAGTTGCACTCACCTGACCATAGCAGGGAAAGATTCAGATTGGAATATGCCATCTTCAAAGTGAGTTCCTTTGCTTCTTTCATTTGTTTTTATAGTATGGAGGCCCTGGGCCTTCATATTGAGAGACATCTCCAGCTCACTATTGAGTTTTGATTTTGAGACAGGGTCTGGCCAACTTGCCCAGGCGGAGCTGGAACTTGGGATCCTCCTGCCTCAGCCACCCAGTAATGCTGAGATTAGAAGTCTGTGCCACAGTGCCCAGTTTTGCCCCTCTTAATACCCCTCCACCATTACAGCTCTGACACATGTGGTCAGTCCTTCAGCATTTAGTGTGTCTGCTTGTGAGTTCCCAGTGCTGTATGGTGTGGGAATTAGACCTTGTGTAATTAATTTAAATTATCTCTCAGAGATATAAAAACTTAATTTGGATATGGTGGTGCATGTATGTAATCCCCACACTTGGGTGGCTGAGGCAGGAAGATTGCTCTGAGTCCAAGGCCAACCTACATAGTGAGTTGAAGACCAGCCTGTGCTATAGAGCAAGACCTTGTTTCAAAAACAAACCAAAACAAAACAATAACAACAACAAAAAGATATAAAAACTAAAATCTTAAACACTTTATAATTAAAAAATACATAATTCCTTAAATATTTCCTTGCATCAAAGGACCAAACAACTTAAATATTTGTAAATAACAAATTGACAGATAGTAAGTAACTATAATATTACTGAATCATTTTCAGAGCAGGTCCTGGGAGTTCACTAAATGGAATAGAATCATAATAGTTTTCAGCAACAAAATTGTTGTGTTTTTGAAAAACATTCTTGGTAATCATTTTAGAAAGAGGTAACGGAAGGCAGAAGGTGGTTTATTGACTTGTCAAAGGCCACCTGGTAAATTTACAACAAAACTGGCATTAAAACCCTAATTTTCCGACTTCTGTGCATTGTCTACCCTAACACCATCTTGTTATTTAAGACGAGAATGAATTTAAAGTTGTGTGTGATGCTTGGGGGAAACCTATTCTGTTAAGAATGGTATTTGAGAGCAACTGGCACACCTGCCAGGCAGCATCCAACCCCTGTGTGTGGATGATAGTGCAGAAAGACAAGTTAAGTGAGGAGGGTTTTTTCTCACAGCTGTGGGACATCCAAAATGTGTTGGTGATTCGTGATCATGGCATAAGCTTGCTGCTGTTTTCTCCATGAGAGAACCCTTACCATATCCACATCTTCTGCTCAAACTTTTCAGCAGAGTTTAAGTCTTACCTTAAAGCTCTTCTTTTTTTTATTCACAGCTCCGATCCTTTCATCATTTGACCTTAGTCAAGTTGTTTGAGGTTGTCTTCAAATTCCATTCCAGCTCCTTCTTCTGGTCACCAACATGTAAAGACTGGGCTCATAGTTATTTGTTTTCCTCTGCCATCAACGGTATTTTCCTTGCTGGTGGCTCATGACCACCACCAGATTATGATGGGTCCAGTTCTCTGCTGACTTAACAAAACCACATGTTCCCCAGGGCGCGCACCTATCTGGAGAGCCTTGTCTCTGGTGTTGCCGAGCTTGCCACTTACCTGCCTGTTTCTACCTGTTTCACCGTGGCACATTTTCCTTCTGATTAGCCAGCACTGTTTGTTAATATTACCCATAATCTTTAGTGTGATGACTTTTTCAGAATGGAGTTCAGGAGGCTCATGCTCTGCGTAGGTTGTCATCGTTCTATCTTTGGCCCTGCCACCCCTTCCCATACCTCGTGCAGCTGAACAGTAGAAGTTTAGTAAACATTTGTTCACTGAATTAATATGTTAAGGAATACATACAGAGTATTTGGATTTGGGAAGCTGGATGTGAATAGGAGAGTAGAATGATCACACCAGGGCCGAAATACAGGAAAAATTAATGAATATTCATAGCATTCTCTACCCTTTCCACATTGGTAAAAACAGGGATTCAGTCATCACAAGCTCTTTGCTATTTATTTTAGTTTTAGAATGTTATTTTTTGTTTTTAATATCAATACAGATGAGCAGGTAATAGGAAAACTTGGAGTGGATGAAACATCCATTTCAAAAAAATTAGTGTTATTTCTTGCTCACGTAAAGCATGTGGTAAGCTGTGAGACCCAAATTCAGCTTTCAGCCTCCTCTCATGAGTGGAGGCACCATCTCGGATTTCATTCTGTTTCACTTTTTGCCCCCCAGGAATTTGATTTCCAGTGAAAGAAGATTCAACAGTGATGAGCTTGGACATTGAGAAGGAATGCAACTTCTGATTAATCATTTTTTTGTTTTGTTTTGTGATTACTTTGTTTTCTGGAAGAGAAATGTCCAGTATATACACAGGGAATACACAATCATTGTGGAGTGTCGTGTGTGTGTGTGCGTGCGTGCGTGCGTGCGTGCGTGTGTGTGTGTGTGTTTGTGTACTTAGTTTATGTCTTCATTCATTGCCATAGGGGTCTGGATCTGAGACCGTCAGAGGCAACTGTGCAGTGTATTCATCATTCTCCTTTGTTCATTCATCAAACGCTTTGCACTTATGGCTTATTTAGCATTGTGTAGAATCAGAAAAACCCAACGAGACTGGTGAAAAAATAGAATGAAAACAATTGCTGGTCAGTTAGAGAGTACTCAGTGTGTGCCCAGTAAAAGATTTAGGCACATCACATTGGCATTCAGCAAACATTTATTATCGATATGCTAGTGCCAGGCACAGTTTCAGATATTGGATGTGTAGCTGTCAGCTGTCCCAGTCCATCTCAGAGTATAGAGATGGTGCTGTGCTCGGAGTTGGAGCGTGCACACAGGATGCAAGTGATGAGTTAGTGGTGCTGTCTTCAATTTTATTTTAATTAAGAAGTCACAACTTTTTCCTGAAATTCATTCTATGTGCAGTGAAAATTACTAATTAAAAATGAAGGGCCTTTTCCCCGGCCTTTTCTGCTGCAGTGGCTTAGTGAGGAAGTTCTTAGTCGTCATCATCTCTTTTTATTTGACGTGTGAAGTCCTTCCTTTTATGACTTGGCTCTCCTGTCCCATCTGTCCTAAAGACACTCTTTTTGAAGCTCTTTAGCAGTGTTCCTTGTTCGTAGATATCCTGGCAACACAAAGTTACCTGTGTAGTCGCATCCATATCCATGATGGTTCAGCCAAGCTGGAATCAGTCTCTCCTGATGAGGGGATGCAAGCAGGCCTCCACACCGCTCAGCTCACAGTGGAATGCCAAATGTCATTCACTGAACCAATGCCTGTCAGTAATACTACAACTCATGCTGTTGTTCCTGCTCTATAAGCTTTTACGGGAATTTTCTTCCAAGACTTTTTACGTAGATGTTTAATAGCTGATGTCCTACATCTGCTAGGAATGCCGAGGGCCGAAGTGTAAAGGGAGAGGAGGGACCAGAACTAGCAAAAAGAGTGTGAACTCTGGAGTGCATTAGACCCAGTTCTGCTGCTTGCTGTTGTGTGCCTTTAGAAAAATTAAACTGATGCCTTTTAAGATTAATTTTCTATCTGTAAGATAGTAATAATAATAACCACCTGTCATGGTTCCTTTCTTGTTGCTGGACCAGAATACCCAACATCCACAATTTAAGGAAGGAAAGGTTTATTTAACTCACAATTTAGAAAGTCTCAGTCCATTCGTGGTCAGTTGCTAATGGTAGGAGCACATGGCAGTTGCCTAGCCAGAAGAGAAGCCATTTACCCCATGGCAGACAGGAAGCAGAGTGAGCACAGATGGGCAGGGGTTGTGCATATCCTTCCAGGACAAGCTCTAGTGTTCTGCCCCTTCTGACTAAGGCCTGCCTCATAGTAGCACATGGGTCTGTTGGTCCTCCACCAAGTCCAAATGCATGAAGCTCACAGGTGCACTCCAGATCCAAACCATAGCATGAATGATGTCTTACTGTATATAGGCATGTTACTTGAACTATCTTCTATAAGCTTCTTAACTCATCCCAATTTATAGCTTTTCTGAGCACAGATAGTGTAAGAACATGGCCCGTGTACACACAGCCAACACTGTAAAAGAGCTATAGATATAGGCTGCCTGTTCAAGGTTGTTAAATAGGTGCAGCTTTGACCATGACATCCCTCAGTGTATGTCACATTTGTTTGAAACACGACGGCGTCATAAACTAGGCTGTAATCTCTCAAGCGACCTGCCTCTTTCCGCATAGAGAAGACTCACCTTGTGCCTGCCCACACCTTTGCTCCCTCTTTGAGGTTCTGCCTACAGCAGGTGAAGGTGAGCCATTTATTTCACTGTACTAAACAAAATATAGAGTGCTTGCTTCTCACAGAGGCTGAATTACTCATCTTGGGGCTATCAGTGGCCCCTGGGTGCTGCTGTTCCCTCTCTGCTTCTACCTTTGTTTCTGGTTTTCCATCAACAAGTAGAGAAATTTTGCAAGAGCATCTCAGCCAAGTCTCTGGTGTATGGATGAGCTGGCTCACCACCAATTAGGCTTTCCGGCCTGTCTCACGGGATTCTTCTGTTTACCAAAGACAGCTTCATTTTTCCCCCATAGACTGATGGCATGGAAGCTGTTCCAGAGGGAGGCTTGTACTGACTATGGCCTTGACCCTGCCAGTTGTGGAGCTGCGGTGACAGGGGCAGGTGAAAGGCTGTTGGGTGTGTGCGTGGTCATGACGCCTTAGAGAATGAGGCTGCCCATGTCAAGATTTGTTTGCACACACAGCGCCTCTCCACCTCTGCCTGTTCTGTAGGTAAACTGGTGACAGGCAGTTTCTGATCAGAGCTGGTTCTTAAATCCATCCAGGCAGCTGTGACCAGGAACAGGCACCAGCTGCTTGTAAGTAGGCCGACAGCATTACAAATGAAGTGCAACATTTAAACTGTCCCAAATGTCACATGCAGTCAGGGTAGAAAACCCATCTGTTGTGTTTTTGGTGTGCTTTATTTTTACTTTTTTTTCTTCCTTCTAATCATGGGTGTAATAATCACTAGAGGATAAAGAATGAACCTAAGTTTTTATGTTTTCTTTAGGCGTGAAAAATGAAACCTTGTTACATGAGGATGTCATTGAAAACTAGAGTGGTTTTATGATACATCCCCCTGCCTCCGACTGGGATTGACCCCGGGGCGTTAACTGTAAGCAACTTCCCCAGGATTCCTCCTTTAATTTTCATTTTGTGAAGGGGCCATCTTACTAAGTTACTGAGTTGCCCAGGGTGGGCTCAAACTTGTGATCCTCCTGCCTCAGCCTCCTAAAGTACTGAGATTAGAGGCCCACACCATTAGGCCTGACTAATTGTGAGTCAGCATTTCTTGTGTTTTGCCTGAGCTGTTACATTCTCCCAAGTGGCCAGCTGTGAAAGTGCTCCAGCTGGGTGGGAAACTTTCTCTGCTGCCTCTGACCTTTTGCTTCTCTGCTTCTGAGAGTTGGGACATTTTCTCCCAGGATGAGACCTGCTCTCTGTAGAGGAGTCCCAGGAGATTGTCTCTCGGGAACTTGTCCCATGAGTGGAAGTGGAAAACAACATATCCCAGTGTCTTTGGGCATCTGAGAGCTGTTCACACTGATGGGAGATAGCCACCCTCCTGACCTGCCTTAAATACTAGAGTTACCCTAGTTTTATGTCAGTAGAGAGGGAATTATGCCTAAAAATCTCCCCACCCCCTTTCTGTGCAGTGAATTTACTTATCTGGGCAGTTATGTCATAAAACACTTTAATTTGTGTGAAGATGTCTTCTTGGGCGTTTTCAGGAGCAATTTGTGTAAGTCTCCTATAGGCAGAAAAAGGCCAAAGAGTTGACTCATGAGGACGTGATTTTTGGATTCAGAATTATCTTTGAGTCCTAGCTTAAACTTCCACCAGGTTTTTTGTTTTTATTTTTCATTTTAAATTCAAAGTATGTTGACAATTTTCAGAAACTGGAAAGCATTTTAGATGACCACAAAAAGTATCTGTTTTTAGCACCTCGCTTCCTGTCTTTCAGTGACTTATCTCAGAGGGCATCTCCCTACCCCCACCTCCCGCCAGTGCTAGAGTTTGAAGCCAGGGCCTCAGGTTAGGCAAGGGCTGTACCACTGGGCTTCATCTAACCTAGTCTGTGGGGAGAGACATTTTAACTCTGTGGGCTTTTTCTTCTGGTGTTTTCATGGGATCCTTCTTCTCATTGGGTGCTCTTACCTGCCCACTCAAGTGCTGAGTCTGCAGGAATGTGCCAGTATCCAGGACTGAATTTATTTCTTTTTGTGGCTAGCATTCCACTGTACAGACAGACCTTTTCTTTTTCTGCTCATCGGTTGCCGACCTTTTGAGCTGTTTCCACATTGGTTGTGAACAGAACGTTCCCACCAGCAGTGTGTGAAAGGTCCAATTTCTTCCCATTATCACCAGCACTTGTATTAATTTCATACTCAAGGATGTATAAAGTGGTATCATTATAGCATTATTTTGTATTTCTCTGATAGTTATGCTATCTCACATGTTTATTTGATCATTTGTGCGTTTATTAGTATATGATTGTGATACATAATAATTACACTCAGCTTCAGAAATAGGTACACATACATATCATGTCTTATAACTATTTATTCATATGCCTTGACCATTTTAAAACATGTTGCAGGGCCGGAGGAATAGCATAGTGGTTAGAGTGCTTGCCTAGTGAGCATAAGGCCTCGAGTTCAATCGCCATCATCATTAAGCCGGATATGGTGGCTCATGCCTGTAATCCCAGCACTTGGGAGGTGGAGGCAGGAGGACTGCTGTGAGTTCGAGGCCAACCTGGGCTACACAGTGAGTTCAGGACCCACCTGGACTTCAGAGTGAGCCCTGCCTCAGGAAGAAAAAAATAATAAAATACCTTTGGGTGTCTCTGGTGTGCAGGAAAGAAGGGTTTGCTGAAGGCCCAGCAATGTGATATAGTTTTAACTTTGTTTCATTGTAGCAATTCACTTATTAGGTCACTGATGAAAATTTATCCTAAGAAAACTGATTGATATAAAGATAACCCTATGAATGTACAAATATTGTACCTTCCAATATTCAGCTAAGGCATTTGAAATTTAACTTTTTTTTCTTCTCCTTTCCCAAATTTACTAGTCTTTTGAACTACATGTTTGTAGTTATTTTCTAATGTGAGCTGGTGGATAAGGCCAGGTTTAAGAATAGCAACAAAGAAATAACAAAATATAGAAAAAAAACTTTTGGTAAATATCCCATTAAAGGGATTGGTTGGATTCAGAGAAGAGGCATCAAGATTTAACTACTGTGAACCCATTCGAGGAATAGGAAGCTGAGTTAGAGTGGTGACTTAATTGAAATGATTTAGGTGAGGAAGATTAAATATGTTAAGTACTGTATACTCTCTCTGACTTGGAAAACCCAAAACACATTCTATAGAACCACATGAAGTGATAGCCGGAGTTGGGGGAAACGATAGGGAGGGGTGGGAGGGTCAAAAATAGGAAGGGGTTATAAAGTCAATATATACATATGTGTATGAAACTCCCAAATTCATTGTAAATACTATTTATTATATATGTATATTAATAAAAGTAGTGGGGAAAAATAAATAAATAAAATCTGTATATAAGTTTGGGCAGTATAGTTATTTTAACTGTATTAATTCTGCCTATGCAACAACAGTGGATATCTTTCCATTTTTTGATGTCTTATTCAGTTTCTTTCTCAATAAAGTATAGTTTTGTTTGTGGATTTTCTGCACTTCCTTGGTTAGGTTTACTCCTGGATATTTAATTTTTTGATGGCTGTTGAGAATGGAATTATTCTTTTAAGCTCTTCTCAGAGTTCTCTGGTAATGTAGAAGAATAGTATTGATCTTTTAGTATTAATTTTGTAACTTGAAATTTGACAAAATTTGTTTATTTCTAAGAATTTAATGATGCTGTTTTGGGGGTCTTATATGTAGATAATCATATCATATGCAAATGAGATAGTTTGACTTCCTCCTTTTCAATACAAATTCCCTTTATTTCATTCTCTTGCCTGATTGCTCTGGCAAGAAGTTTTAGGACTATGTTGAATAGGAGTGATAGAAGTGGACAGCCTTGTCATGTTCCTGATTTAAAGAGAAATGCTTTCAATTTCTCCCTGTTTACCATGATATTTTTGGTTAGTTTGGCATACATGACTTCAATCAGTTTGAGGAAAGACCCTTCATACCCATTTTCTTCAGGGTTTTTTATCATAAATAGAGGTTGAATTTTAGTTATTTTCTAATGTGAACTGGTGGGTAAGGCCAGGTTTAAGAATAACAACAAAGATATAGCAAAATATAGGAAAAAAAGACCTTTTGGTAAATACCCCATTAAAGGGATTCGTTAGACTCACAGAAGAGGCCTCAAGATTTAACTACGGCGACCCATTCGAGGAATACGAAGCTGAGTTAGAGTGGTGACTTAAATGAAATGACTCAGGTGTGGAAGATTAATATGTTAAACACTGCATGGTTTCTCTGACTTGGGAAACCCAGAACACAAACATGATTTGGAACCACATGAAGTGATAGCCGGAGTTGGGGGAAGGGTTCTGGATGGGGGTGGGAGGGTAGAAAATGAGAAGGGATTGTAAAGTCGATATGATACATAGGTGTACGAAACACCCACATTCATTGTAAAGACTATGTATTGCATTTGTATATTAATAAAAATAGTGGGAAAAAAGGAAAAAATAATAAAATAAAATGTGCACACATGGACTTTGACTTGTGATGGTTTGACTTCCATTTTTTTTTAACAGTGATGTGAAAGTGGTATGCATTCAGTAGAAACCATACTTTCAGTTTTAACTGTGATCTTTCCTCAGGCTGTTAATATTTGGAACAATACTTTGTCCTGTCACTGGGCAGCAGTGGTGACCCACAGCTGCCATTCAGCCACAAAGGCAAGCCGCTGGCAGTCAAGCTGTAGTGCCTGTGCTTTGCTGCCTATGCATCCAGTAGATCGGTTCTTTTAAATGCATAGTCTTCCTCACAGCATTTCCAGCTTTCAGTGAGTTTATCTGGACGTAAGCCTGTTGTAAGCCAAGAAACTTTCCTTCTGGTGTTTTTGTTGTTCAGTTAATTATGTTGCTCTGTTTTGACAATATTCTTCGCAGCACAGGGTTTTATCTATTGTTTTCTTTTTGTGTGTGTTAGTTTAATGACCTCCTCCTCCCCTCTGCCTGAAGCTTGTTGGGGAGGTCACATGGTAAAGCCATTCTAGGCCCCGAGTTCACCTCAAGCTTTTGGACCTGAGCCCCCGCCTGCAATGCTTGCAGGCCGTCCTGCTCTTGCCAGATCTGCTCTCCTCCTCTGTGAAATGAGAGTACTGGCAGCTCAGCTCAAGGACTGGAGTGAGGAGTGGTGACAGCACCGCCGTGGGCCTGACGCGTGTTGGATGCTGTGCTTCGCTGAGATCCTTGTCATCCATCCTCTGCAGGATTCTTGCGCTTTTCCTCCAACGTGAGACTTGATGTCCAGGGTTCTCTCGAGGTACCTTTCTGGTATTTAGGCAAGAGGAGAGGTGTGTGTTAGGGAAACTCTGATGCTAGAGCACACTTTCCAGAATAGCACATGTACCCAAAGAACTCCCAGGGATTTTTTTTTTCCCAGCAGGTGGGCTTGTGAGCAGATGGCAGGCCAGCAAGTGGCCTATAGGTTCCTGAGTAGGTCTGAAGAGGAGGTGCTCCAGGCTGCCCCTGTGTCCCTGCTCCCTGAACCTGACACCAGGGTTCAACATAGGGAGCAGTGCGGAAAGTCTGTGTGCATGTCGGGGCCTTGGACCCAGGCTGCAGCCTGCTGACGTGCTGCACATGCAGCTCTGGAGATCAGGTGTCGGGACAGGTGACGCCGAAGAGCTTTGTGGAGCCGAACTCTAAGAATTGCTCCATGGAGGAGATACGTTTTCAGAAAAAAAGTAGTGCCAACAGCATGCCAGCTCTGTTCCAGAGGTTGGGCGAGCAGAGAAGTTGATCACATACCTCTCCTCAGTGGCCTGCTGCCTTCAGACAGCGCTAGGTGGGTGGTGAGGATTGGATGATGACAAACGCAGAGGGCTGTGCTTTGGATGAATTAATACATTAAACTTCACCACAACCTGTGCCATAGGTATTGTTATTATCTACAGTTTATAGATCAGGAAACTAAGCCAAAGAGAGGCTAAGTAACTCAGCCAAGGGCACACCATCAGGGTAATAAACACTTAAAAAATTGGGACCTTTCCCAGACATTGGCAACAGTTTTAAAGCATTCTTGTAAGAGGATCTGAAGCTGGATTGGAACTGCCCCGTTCTGCTAGCGACAGCATGGCAGTTGAGCATCTGCGCTGACTACTGGTTGGCTTTGGTCTCCACCATCACATCCCATCCTTTTTCCCTTTTGATACTGAGTACCTGGCCTCTTCAGCTCTTGGCAAGCAACCCAGAGCTATTATTTTGATAGCTGACGTGGTAAGCATGCAGTTTGTTAGCCTTAGAAACCTTAAATCAATTCTAGAAGATACAGAGGTTTGGACCTCTGGATTGAGAATGGGGGAGGGAATGGAGACACCTTCTGTGCCATCTGTAGATATATAAACAGTATGCTACATCTTTTAAATTCCTTTGTTCTGAAGCTCAGTTTACCCAGGGCATCCTGCCATTATCTGATCTTCCTGTGTTGGAGAATGGGTTGAGGAGGGGCCATTGAATAGCTTCTCAAAGCTTGCTGCAGAGCTCTTGGGTCAACTAGCTTTTTTCAATCCTAGCCCAGGAATCTCTCTTTAATTTTTCCTGTAGAGTTTACTTTCTTTGGTAAGCAACTACATATATATGTGTGTGTATATATATATATATATATATATTTCTCCTAAATGTACATTGTTTGTATGTGTATGTGTGTGTGTGTGTGTGTGGCATTGGCGATTGACCCATGATCTTTGTACCTTAGCCCTTTTGATTAAAAAAATACATATTTTTAATTTTGAGGTAAGGTCTTGCTAAATCTCTACATTGCCCAGGCTAGGTTCAAACTTGTGTTCCTCTTGCCAGAGTGCTGGAATTATAGGTGATCACTACCATGCCCAGCTCATATCATATTTTTCAAAAAAATGGGAAAAAATTGGAGATGGCACATACCAACAATTCCAGCATCCACCAATTTCCCTACATGTACATCTTTAGTCTATAGGTTTTATATTTATATGTTCTGTATTATATTTATATATTTAACACATGCATATATCATATACCAAGCATATGTTTACATTACAAAAATCACAAAACATTAAAAAAATCACATAGTGTTTTAGCATCATTTTTCTCCTAAGAATATACAGTTGTAGGTCAGTTGCTAGCATTTGTGGTTTTGAGCTTGTGAGGCTCGTGGTGGGAATGATAACCTAGTGGTAGAGTATTGACCCACATGTAGGGCCCCGAGTTTGGTTCCCAGCACTACAATAGATACACGAACACACACAAATAAATAGATGTTTCTTCATTACAAAAATAAAAGAAATATTTTTAAAAATAGAGCTAAATGTAGCTCAGTGGTAGAATACATATCTAGCATGCAGGGTACCCTGGATTCAATTTCACAACTTTGGTGGAAAAATGGTTTGTGGATTGCTCATATTTGGTACACCACAAATTCTTTAATGAGTTGCCATTCAGAATTGTGTATAAATAGGCATGAATGTGTACATATGGCATACTTGTAGATGTGCATGTCTAATATGTTGAAAAGTTGTGCTTGTATTGTTAGGATAGTGGTGAAAAATTGCATATATTCCTTTAACGCCTCTGCCCTTCTCTATGGAAGTCTTGATTTTCCTAATATTTGTGGCCCAGTGAGATCTCTGACTTTGATTTGGTCAGACGTTCACATTAGTCTGGTACTTAATAGTGAGCAGCTCTGAGAAGACAGCTCCGCGCATCCTAAAGGCCAGTAGCGGGGAAGGCACAGAGTCACCTCCTCTTCCCCCAGTGGCTTACTTAAGCTAGAAATTGGAAAGTGCCATTTTGCAAATTCTGATGCACAGTTGTGCTGGCTGTGGCTGGTGAAGCCACTTGGCATATACTGTGCCATCTTGTAGTGGCCCAAGAAAGGCCTCAACATCCCGGATTTTCTGTCACAGCTGCTGGTGTTAAGGCAGGCACGTGAGCGAGCCACCTCTGCTTGCTCACAGAAGCAGTCCACTGTGCCCATCACTCAGCAGGTAGCCACCCTGGCCTAAACTGGGTAGAAGGAAGAGCATAGAGTTTTTTCCTTGACAAAATAAGATTATGTTGTGCTGTTGTTCGCTTAATTTTTTTTACGTCTGAGTATTTGTATTTTTCATCTCACCTTATATTGAATGCTCTGTTTCTCATGTGTTTAAAAATGAAAAAACAATCTTCCCACTATCATTCATTTAATACTAGTTAGAGAGAAAAGAATAAAGTAATCATAGCAAAAAATTGGAGAGAACTGTGTAGGAAAGTTCCTCTCTGCCTGCAGGTGGAGGGAACCCAGCCCTGTGGAACTAACCCTGTGGCTATCTGAAGACCAACACATGCAGCTGGAATTGGAAATGAATAGAGGGAACTGTATCCTTTTTTATAGGCATGTAATATTTCACTAATAGGTATGCCATAGTTTATGTGTCACGTCATTGTGGGGGTATGTAAATTGCTGGTCTTTTCACCTGCTTTATTCATTTTGATAGATAGTCTAGAGGCTTTGGTGCTGGGTTGAGCAATGGAATAGATTTGCTTGAATTTATTGACATTCGCTCTGCCTTTCTTGTATCCACTGATCCAAGTCTGGACTGCAGGCAAATGTAATTCACCTGCGGAGGAATTAACATGAAGAGAGAGGCCACGGTTTTGTGGGAGTGAGGCTAAGTTGTCATGTCTGGACCTACTACGTAATGGTAGATGAAATGTATGCTGATTATTTTATGTACTTACTGATTTAGTTGTACAGCTTCTATGGAGTCTCTATTTTTACTTTATGGTGTTTGTTAAGGGCTTGCAATGTGGAGTCGAATGCCCCCGAGTGTCTGCATCCTAGCAGCGCAAAGTACTGTGAGCATGCAGAGACACCTGTGCCCTGTTGCAGGTTGAACTTGTAGTGAACCTTCTTTGTCCTGGGCATGCTCCACCAAGCATTTCAGTGAAGGTGGTGGTTGAATTGCTCCTTAAAAGATGATCAGAATTTTATCAGGTATTAAGACTTGGTACCTTCTGGTAGAAGGAGAGTTGTGAGAATGATGTCAAATTCAGGAGGTCCACAGGTGATGCTGCAACTTGTAAACTCCAGAAAATGTCTTTGGCTTAATGTAACAGAATTCAATGTCTTTTTCACTAAATGGCTGAAGGGTTGTTTCTAATTTGCAAGTACCTCTCCATGCGCTGATGCAGGGTCCTAGGCTCTTCACTCTGTGGTTTGTCCTTGTCAACAACATGTGGCTTCCATACCATTCTGCCTTCTGCCACAAGTTAGAAGAGGAAGGGATATGGAGTAATGGGTGTTTTTATTTTTAATGAGCTAAGCCATCAGATCATCTCATGTCACATTGCCTAGATTTGAGTTAAGTGGTCTACATGTGTGAGCTCTGGATTGAAGCCTCATGTGTTGCACAGGGTGAAAATGTACTGAATAGTAGATGTGGCTACACTGCTATTTTGGGCAGGTTCATTGTATTGGTGCTGGTCCTAAGCTTGGCCTGTGGAAAGCGGAGGAAACATCTAAGCATGCAGAATTTAGTTCTGACACTTATTGATCACTCACTGTGTGGCAGCTGTTGTGAAGTCCTTCATTAGTACAAACTGAAGATAGGGGCTGCTGCTTCCCATCTTCACAGAAGCAAAAGCTTAGTGTAGAGGTCAGCCTGCTGAGAACTGGACAACATAGAAATTTCAGAATGAGAATGGCCTCATTTCATCTAGGTTGTGCTTTCCTTCTGGGAATGCAGGAGGGGAGAAAGGAACAAAGCCATATCTGATGAAGTGGGCAGGACCTCACTGAGAGGAGAAGAATAAAGGTGCAAAAGATGGGAACATGGGGAGGCTGCTGGTACCAGTGAGAGACAAAGTTATGTTCGGTGTGACTTTGAGCAAGAGCCCTTAACAGTTGCTCCAGATCTGCCACCTCGAGGTGCTTGGGTGAGTGAGTACTGTGGATTGCACAGGGCAGCTAATGTCTTGACGAGTCACTTTAGGAAGGTGTTCTGTTGGCCGTTAAAGAAAAGGTAGACCCACGTGTTAGGTGGAGCAATGAAGGCACAAGCCCTGTGATTCAGACCCAAGCCACCTAAAGGTCTTTCTCTGGTGGCATCTTCCCCCATGCCAGTCCACAGCTTCCTTCCACTGTATTCATGCTGCTCCACTGCTCCTGTTTCTAGTGGTCTCTGTTAGATTCTGTTTTCCTGTGACCCCTGTCGCATTGCTGTTTAAAGAGAATATGCAAGAGGGAGGATAGGAAGAGGTTTTTTTTTTTTTTTTTTTTTTTTTTTTGTAGAGAAAGCGTTTTATTATCTCCCTCTGTGAATACAGAAAAGCTGGGGTTGCAAGCTCCATGTCTTTAGGAGCCAGGGGGTGACTTGATGATGACATCATTATAGCGATGATGATGATGATGATGATGATGATGATGATGATGATGATGACAAATCAGTGGGCTTGGTGGGATCTGAACACCTGGTCTGAGAAACCCTAGACTCCACTAAAACAACTGTGTTGGCCAACCAAACTCTTGTGAGGCCTGTATTCAGCTCCCAAGTTTCCACACTGTGACCTCTGATGAGGGATGCACTTATTGGAGACATGTTTTCTTTGAAAACAAGGAGTCAGAATAAAGAGGGTATGGCCAGGCTTCTTGCTTCTAGCAGCTGTAAAACCCAAGTGGGGGTGGGGAGAAAAAAAAGAAAAAACAAGTGGAGGGAGATTACTTTCTGTGTTTCTTCACACTGAGGGTGATCCTGGTCTGACGGTGCTCAGGTGTGCTGCAGTTTTGCTGTGGATGATATGGTGGAAATGGTGCTGAAAATAGGCACATTTATGAAGGACAAGCTGTAGCCCTTTCGCTTCTTATTTGAATTCTCAGTGTTACTGCTGCCTGTCATGCTGAAATGTCTTAAAGAATATATTTGTCACGTCAAGCCCAGTTTAGATCTTTGGAGGACAGCCTCCTTCCTCAGAGGAGCCGAGAAGAGTAGGGAAGTGCTGCTTAGCCTCCTGCTCACACACTTCTTGTCTTCTGCAGGGTTCACTCAGAAGCGCTGCTTGGGGTTGGGTGGGGTGGGGGACGCTGGCTTCCCACAGTCCTGGGAAACCTTCCCCTTGCTGGCTGGCCCATAAGGCCATCGTGGCCCTTCACCGTGGCTTTTGTTAGAAACTTCCTGGAGACACTGGCAGCTGACCTCAGGACCTGGTCTCTGTGTTGAGCTAACACAGAGGCAGGGGAAGCACATGAGCCATGGTGCTAGGCATGTGGGCAGTCACCCCGAGTGGCTCTGCGGCTGCAGACGCGCTCCTCGTCTGCTCTGTGAAGATTGCTCTGCCCACTTGTGTGCTTGCTCCACAGTGTCACAACTAAATAGCACCACATTTTTGAAGTCCAGCACACAGCAGCTGGTACATAGCAGGCGTTCAACCTGTAACGGATTCCCCCACCTCACCTCTCTCTTGCCTTATATCAATTTCTTGCTCTGCAACTTTCATGTCTTTGGTTGTACTTGTGGTGGATATTGAGAAAGTTGGTGCTAGCTCATGTAGAAGTGAAGATGAATTAACCCTGAAATGATCTTGCAAGTCAATGAGAAAATAAGATTTGATTTATTAGTACTTCCTGTGCAGTTGGGGTATATATCTTATAATATATATATATATATATTTTTTTTTTTTTTTTTTTTTTTTTTTTTTTTTGTAAAGTACAGCATTGTTTCACCACACACCATTATTGATGAGGTGTCTGGTAGAGGTGACAGGATCAGCCCTTGATGCTTTGGAAATCAAAGGCTTCCAGTCAGGAACTGTTTGCATTCCCTTCCTCTTCCCAAAGGACAGAGATATTCATAGTTAGATCCAATGAAGAGTAAAGAGGTAATGGAATTTTCACTTGGGAAGAAGCAGTAATTTAGTTATTCCTTATTAGAAGGTTGAAAATCCTGATTCTCATCTTTTCAGTTTATTAATAGCATTATCCAGCCAGGCAGAGTCAGCAAAATCTGCAAGATTAAAAATTAGTTGAATGCCATAGAGACCGATTAATGTATTGTCTCCATAACAACCAACGTGTGTCATATGTCAGAGATGGAGGCACTGTTCTTTTTCCTAAGCTAACCTTTATAAGTCATAAGATCATTTCATATTAAGTCAGCATGCAGCACTGAGTTCTGTCTGAAGTCATCTGGAAAGTTCTGTTGGTCCTGAATTTTTGTTCAGTTCAAATTGTATTATGTGAAAATGACCACATTTATGCCGGGGCTATTAAAATGCTAACACAAGAATTAATCTACGCAAAATACTAGGTTTTTTTGGATCTTCATGTGATTACCTGAAATGGCATACTATTCAACTTGTTTCTTTGCAATTTCCTTCCCTACCTACCTTCTTTTAAATGCCCAAAAGATGACTTCATCTCATCTGTGAAAAGCTGAAATACAGGTAGAACAGGCCTAACTATGTCTGTTCCATCTCTGTGGGTGGTGGATTGTAGTGCCCTCTAACCAGCTTTCTACTGCATAGCAGTTTCCAGAATTACATGAAAGTCTGCATGTCTGGTTTTTAAAGGTTCCATAGGTAGATGTACCAAGCAAAAGACATAAAAATTATAGTCTTGGTGACCAACCCTGTTATGTATGACATAGCAAATGGATGTCAGAGCAGCTGTTTGGGTCTGAGCTCTGTGACCTGGGCAAGACCCTCCACTCTGCATTTCTCATCTGTGAATTGGAGGCTGGAGTGGTGTGAGGATTAGCAAGTGCAAGTTAGAGAATAGCTATGAAAATATTCTAATTTGCAAAGAACCACAGGATGATAATTAACAAAATTTTATCAATTTAGAATTCTTAAAATATGAAAAATAGGACATGTCTGAAATCCAATGACTTGGCAGCATGTTAGTAGTTTGAAGGCTTGCAACATCTAAAAAATTTATGCCGTGTTCTTGTGTTTCTCTCCTCCATGATGCTCCTTGCCATGCCTCTCAGGGGCTTGCTTGCTTTCTCTTCTGAATGCTGGTGACCATGACTTTGGCAACTGACCTTAAAAAGGCCAGGGCCTGTTGAGAAACAAGAGCTGCCTTTCTGCCAGGTGTTGCTCATGTGTGCGTGTCTTTGTTACTTTTTTTGTTCCTGGGACACAGTGTTCTACAGCTGCAACTTAAGGGAGGAAAGATTTATTTTAGCTCACAGTTTTAGGAGGTCTTAGTGTGGCAATGGTGAAAGGGTATGGCAGAAGGCCTGTTGGAGGAAAGTTGATCATCCCGTGGCAGACAAGAAGCCAAATGGGAGAGGAAAGGCAGAGCTAGCATGTGCTCTTACAGATTGTGTCCCAGTGATCTGCCTGTTCCTGGTCAAACCCTAGTTACCCACCCTTTTGACCAGGCCCCCACTTCTTAACAGCACAGGATTAACTTACATGATTGAGTCACCTTCCAAATTTGAGGATTTAGAACGTCATTCCTGATCCAGACCATAGCATTCTATTTCTGGTACCCAAAGACCCATGTTCATCTCCTTAAGCAAAATTCTTTTAGCCCATCTCTTAGAATTACCAACGTCTTACCAATTATAGTATTGTTAAAAAATTTTTCAAGTAGTGTCTCCTCTGAGAATCAGGTTAACTCTTAGCTATGATCTCTATGAAAATCAAAGGCAGTTAAATACTTCTAACATACAGTGATACTTTCCCCTTCCAAAAGGAAGGAATAAAAGGATAGAAACTTTGTACCAAAGCAAGATTGAAATCCAACAACAAATCCTCCAGTTGTTTCATTAAGTCTTGTAACTTCATTAAATCCCATAGATCCACGTCTAGCACTTGATATAAGCTGTGCTGAAATAGGAGCTCCAAAGGCTTTGGGTGCCCCCCTACTGCCCATCTCCCCATGGCACTGTCTGTGGCTGAACCTCCATGGCTTCTCATTTGGGTTGGCTCTGCTTATAGCTGGTGGCCTTCCTCAGGAGAATATTCATGTTCTTGGCATCTTCTAATTTTTAGGGTCCACTACACCTTTGGCTTTACCTTCACAACTTAAGAAGTTGCCCTCCCAGGGCCACACTTCCTGGCCTACAAAACCTTATTTCGAAATCTAGGTGGAAGCCTCCATGACCCCATAACTCTTGCATTCTTCATGACTGTGAAACCAACAGCATGTGGATGATACCAAATTCTGCTGCTGGTTTGAACAGTAGTTTGGCTCCCTTGAACCATGACCACAGAGACTACTGAATTCTCAGATGGCTGAACTCCTTAAGGATTCACTTTTCTGGACTGTCCTGCAGGATGTCCCAGACTGTTC
>PVKB01001842.1:0-273549 GCA_004027205.1 Ctenodactylus gundi | reverse complement strand
CGCCCCACCGCTCACACAGTGTGTTCCCTCCTCCGAACCTAACGTCCTTCTGTCATTCTGGTTTTAGCCTTCATGCTCTCTCTGTTCCAGTTCTTTTCCTCTTTTTTTTTTTGACGTCTATCAGTCTCTTCAGATGATGTTTATATTCTGAGGATTTATTTTTAAATTAAACTCATATTATTGAATATAAAGTTAACTTTCTGTCTCTGTATTTTAGATCTTACCAAGTATTTTCTAAATACAGATGACCATATAAATGTGTGTGTGTTTAATTTAGCCTAACAGATTTCCCACATCTGAGTCCGCAAGGTTACACTCCACCAACACCGTGCATCAAAACCCATGACGCAGTGATATCATATTCATAAGCCAGCCAATGGGAAAAATAAAATATGAAGACATTTGTGTGGTGATTGAATTCACTTCCATAGTGACTCTCAATGATGTGGAAAGCTCTTTTATATGTCATGATCTTCCTTGGTGGTTTTAACACCCATGGTGGGTATTAGTTTTATCCTTGGGTGAGAGATTTGGCTGCCCAGTTTGTGAAGCATGATATGCGGGTCATGTTCTTGAATGTGTAACTTTTAAAACTTAGATGTCATTGGTGAACTCTGCCTGAATTTGAATGGGGCGAAGGAGTTTGTTGGACCTGCAGGACCCTCCGTAATAAAGCTGTTTGGGTTCGAGGACATTGTGAACAGTTGGTTGTTTTGGTTTACATAAAGAGGTAGAGAGGGCAGCTGTGTTTGTAATTTAGATCACAACACAAACGTGGGTTCAAAAACCTTAGCCCATCCTTCCAATAAGTACACTTTAAAATTAGCATTGTTTTCTTGAAGAAATTGGGTCCTCAGATGAGTTTTTCTGGTGATATTTTGCCTGTAATATTGACTGTTTTGAAGGAAATATAATGTTTCTCTAAATCAGGGGTGGGGCACTGTTTTCTGCCAGAGACCACATATATATATTTATGGTATCAATCGTTGGTCATACAAAATTACCAACTTGAAAATCATCCTGCTATACTTGATAAAACATTTAATTAATTAAGCCCTAATGTGACAGTTGCCGTGGCCTGGCTAGACCACGTGACCTGCTTTTAAACCCTGCTCTAAACTTAATAGTGTATAACTGATAAATGATTTCTGGTTTGGATTCCTGTGTCATATTAAACTAGGAACTTACTTAACTACACTGGGGAAAAAGTCTCTAGTTTGATGTTGAATCTGTAGAGTGAGGTGGGTGGAAGAATAGCTCAGTAGTTAAAGCACTGGCCTAGCAAATGCTGAGTACCTAAGTTTGATTACCCAGACCACGTAAGCTGGGAGTGGTGGTGCACGCCTGTAATACTAGCACTCCGGAGGCTGAGGCAGGAGGATTGCTGTGAGTTCAAGGCCAGTCTGGGCTACATAGTGAGTTCAGAACCAGCCTGAGCTACAGGGTGAGAACCTGTCTTTAAAAAATAGTAATAAGTAAATGAATCTACAGAGGTAGAATTGGTTTCTTTGGGATTGAATTCCTTAAAAACTCTCCAGATCATCACATCTTTAGTGGAACAGGAAAGAAAGGGAAGAAAATAGTATCATTGACTGATATTTGAGTTCTGTTAGGTTCTTTTCACACAGGATGTGAAGGAAAATATTCAGTTTCACCATTGTGTAGCTGTCTGGAAGAAACGTGTGTTCCTTAACCTCTTCCTTCACTTGCTGGTCACTTACTTATCACCTAGAGGCACCTCGGAAGACCTTATTTCATTTTTTTTTTTTTTTTTAACAATCAACTAATAGTATAGACAGCACTAACAGTCAGTTCCCAAATCCCAATGTTCGGAAAGAGATTAAGAGTTTGTTTTTACTTGGAATACTTGTACGTCAGATTTGTTGGGGCAAGAAAAACATTCTGCTCAGCTTAGTCACCCAGGTTGGTTGCTGAACAAAAGGAAAGAAGAACAATAGTCTGAGCTGGCAGTTCAGAGCTTGGACAGGAAGTAGCTGTCCCTCACTACACATTCCTTCTTGGCTGGAACTCATCCCACGGTCCTGTCAATGCACAAACCCAGAGGCCAAGAAGTGAAACCTTGGTGTATCCCCAGCAGAAAAAAGTCAGAACTGCTTGGTGAACTGCTTTTATGGCTTCCATAGCACGAAGTCTTCTCCATTGGAAGATAAGAAACGTGTGGTTAAAAGCATTAAAAAAGCATCTAGCCTGCAGGTGGCCAGGGTTCCACTATCTGGGTCCATGCTTTTATCCACCAAGCTTGCTCTGCAGTCATCCATCGCTTCCTTCTATACAGATTTTTCTACTCCATAAATTATAAGGTCAGTTTATTCCCTTCAGTGAAAGCTGTCAGCTCAGGAGGGACACACACACACACACACACACACACACACACAGATGCAACAAAAGTTGGGTAACATTTCTAAGAAAGCATTCATTTTTTTCCCATTTTATTGATATGTATAAGTGCAAAATTTAAGGTTTTACAATGAAGTTGAGCATTTTGTGCATATACATATCTTGTCAAGGTGAAAAGGACTTTCCCACTCTCCTTTTGTCCCTCCTCCCACCTTCTCCTCCCTCCCTCCCCCCGCCCTACCCCCCTGTTTCACTTTGTTTTTAATTTAAGTTTCATAAGAGTTGTGATCTGGTCTCTCATATCAGAGAGACCATTGGATGTTTCACCTTCTGCTTCTGACTCACTTCACTAAGCATGATGTTCTCAAGTTTCTTCCATTTGCCCGAAAAAGCCTCCACACTGTTGGACTTTATAGATTCATACTATTCCATTGTGTATAAATACCACAGTTTGTGTATCCATTGGTCTGTTGATGGGTATTTTGGTGACTTCCATATTCTAGCTATAGTTAGTTGTGCTGCTATGAACATGGGTATACATACATCTCTTTTATGTGTTGTTTCGGCCTCTTTTGGATGTATTGCCAGGAGGGGGTGTCACTGGATTGAAGGGGATATTAGGCAAATATCTAAAAGACGTAGGGGTATGCAAAGACTTCCTTGACAAGACACCAAGAGCAAAAGAAATTATCCCCATTATTAACAAATGGGATCTTGTCAAATTAAAAAGCTTCTGCACGACAAAGAAAACTATCAAGAATGTAAAAAGAGAAACAACAGACTGGGAAAAAGTATTCACCACCAACAACTCAGATAGGAAGCTCATAACTAGAATATACAGGGAGCTGAAGAAAAGTAAACCAACCAAAATAAAAGATCCTATTGAAAAGTGGGAAAATGAAATGAAGAGGCAGTTCGCTCACGAAGAAGTACAAGTGGCCAATAGATACATGAAAAGATATTCAACATCTCCAGCCATAAGAGAAATGCAAATGAAAACAATACTAAGATACCATCTCATTCCAGAGAGAATGGCCTATATCAACAAGTCAAATAGCAATCAGTTCTGGCGAGGCTGTGGGGGAGAAAGGAACCCTCCTGCACTGATGGTGGGAATGCAGATTCATACTACCACTTTGGAAAGCATTCACTTTTTGTACTTTAAATTATCAGTGCATTTTAATTAACATTTGCCTGTCAGCTCTTCGAAGTGCTGTATTATCCTAAGCCAAGCAGTAATGGATCCTTAGGTCCAGGAGTAAATGTTCTGAGGTACTGAAGAGAATTCCCAGGCAATAGGCTGCCCTTCATTCTAAGTATCTCATTAAGACTATTCTGAGTCAGTATGGAGGATGAGACATTCTACATCATTTTCTCTACCCGATCCACCTCTGCAGCTCTGCCGTGTGCTTCCCATTCATTTCTGTTTTGTTAGAAATTGCATTCAGCATAACATGCAGTTTCTGGGTTCACCATACTTCTGGTGACCCAAACAGAGACACATGGTTGAACAAAGTGGACTTCACATTCTTTGCTCGTTGGTGCTGGCAGTGAATTTGTCAGATCTCCTTCTATCACTTGAATAATTTTTGTCCTCCAGTTATTGCTTTTGTGCTTCTAATGAGAGGAGTCATTCTGTGCTACTCAAAGTCAATAACTTTTAAAAATAAATCAGCAAAACTTTGAGTACCTGTTATGTACCCACTGCAATTGTACCTTGCTTATAGGATTGGTAGTAAAGGAAATTTCAACATAATTGTCATTGATTAATAAAATTAATTTCCTTAGATGTGTTTCATTTTTTTGTCAGTTTGTTAGATTAATTAGCTTGAGAATCACCGTGGTGAAGCATTCTGGGAGGAGACACAACTACGTGTAAATTTGAGCTCTGCCACTTAGGAGTTCTTTTACATTGGACAAGTTTCTGAACAACATTAAGCCTCAGTATCTTCACCCCTTAAAATGATGAAGAGTGCTGGTACCCAATGGAATTTCAAGCACATTTGGGGCTAAGGATACAGGCCAGTGGTGAGTGCTTGCCTAGGAGGTACAAGGCCTAAAATATATGTCAGTTTGATGTTCAGAACCACCAAATATTTTTTAAACTTACGCAGATTGTCATGTCCTCAACATGAATAAATGAATACTATTTGAATAACGTGAGTTAAATGAACAAACAAGCGAATAATAATTGAATAGTGTGTGTGGTTTCTCATGATATAAATTTGGGAATGTTAATAATGTCCTCAGCATGAGTCTTGGGCATTTTGGACTCATGTGTTATTGATATTTTTATTATCATTTTGCGGCTACTTTTGAACTGTTGGGCTGAAGCAATCCTGCCTAAATCTCGCAGGTAGCTGGGACTTCATTGTATACCACTGTGACTGGCTTGAACTGTGTGGCTTGATTGTATTATGTATATTGATAAATATAATATGCTTCAGAGAATGCTGTAGAGATAGTGACATCTCCATGTAGATAAACACTAAATTTGTTGGACATTTCACTTCAAAGTCTTGGAATAAGTTGTCGATCAAGGTTTACACCCATGTGGCCTCCACACTGTCCCCTCTTCATTTTTTGCCACTCCATTTTAGAGGATAAAGAACCACCAGGTGGTGCCAGACATTTTCTGATCAAGAAAAAAGGGCTACAAACCCAGCCAAGAAATTTTCAACCATCTGCCTCATATTTAATGTTATTAAAGAACATTGAAGTTCTTGAGCTTAAATGTACACATAGAAGAATCTGTCTCTGATTTACGATTTGTCATGCTACACTCATTTAGCTGATAGGATTTTTATGTTTAAAAAGAAAAGAATTGCCTGTGGAGATCAGCTGTTGCTTCTGCACAGTCATTTCAACAGTGGCAGTGTTCAAGTATGTACCCACCTCTGGGCACTGAAAATTTTGTTTAGGAAATAATTGTCTTAAATTTGGTATAAATATGTGTGCTTTTTAAAAAAAGTATGACACTGCTTTTCTCTATAACAACAAGTCAGTGTTTCCTCCTTTGTCTGGGAATGGGACCCAAGAGGATGAAACCACCAGGTAATTTTATTTGCCAATCCATCATGATCCTTTCAGGTATGTATTAATATGTCGTAAGAGAGGCAGTGTGGTCTCATGGCTAAGACCTTAGGGTCTAGTGTCTGAGTGCCTGGATTTGAGTCCTAGCTTCACTATTTCCTAGCCCCTTGGGAAAGTTTCTTGTTTCAGACCTAAGTTACTCCATCAGTGGGTTGTGACAGGGCTGAAAACATGAAATATTTATTTTTACAGGATAATGCTCCAACCTTATTGCAATACTGACTCTTGGTACTTTGTGGTGGTTGATACTCAGGTTTACCTGGATGACCCTTGTGAAATTACGGGGCCTACTCCAGACTCCTTGCCCTGCTGTGCCCTTGGGATCAGAGCCTTATGTTTTCCTAACCACCATGATATTCAGATTGTGATTGTCTTGCAAATGAGGGAGAGTTGCTTAGAGTAGTTAAATAACCTGGGGGAGCTACTCATGGGCCAAGGCACATCCAGGATCTCAACCTTGTCTTGGGTTGTAGTGTAGTCAGGCTTCGAGTGAAGTTTCCCCTTGTGGTGGTTACTGACTTGAGACTACATCACAAGGGAGCATGCTTTGCAAAATGAGATCAGATCATGGATGGACTCGAGATGTTAAAGCAGTAATTTTCAGGTTTTCTAGTGTTCCTTGTAGAAGTGAATCTTCTGCATGGCCACTGCCTTCTGTTACAGATGTGATATGTTTTACACATTCCTGTCATATCCTGGGACCAGCGGGACATTCAGTGGCATCACAGATGATACTGGAAGTGAAACATCAGTCCTTTGGTGAAAGACTGTGAAACTTTAAAAATTGTGATTTGTGTAGTTTGGGACCAGAGAAAGTTGAAGCTGGTGTGGCTGAAATGCATGGGGGTGAAGAGCTCAGAGCTGCCATGTAGAGGTGAATTCAACAGCCTACTCTTCAGCCTGGCCGTGTGGAGGTGGAGCAAGAAGCTGCCTTTGTTTGTTGGGTAGGATGTGGTTGAAGGAATGAGATACTAGATCTCAGGAAGTTAAATTGGTAATTTAAAATCCAGTGATTTGGATAATGAAAACAGTAGCAGAAAGTGGCATTTATTAAGGGCCTACTTAGTGCCATGTACTATACCAAACTTAAGTGATCTTGTACATTTCACTGAGGTAGATGTTGTTATTAGCCTTAATTTATAGGTGTAGATGATGAAGCTCAGTGAGGTTAGTTGGTATGTATAGCGCGCAATGGAGCAGGTTCCACATTCAGGTTTTCTCAGGACCCATCATCTGAGCCACTACACTGCCTATTCCCAAAGATTTCAGTCGGCAGAGAAAAAAGTATGTGGAAGTCAGGGTTGAACACATTTATGCATGGCCACAAAGAGTGCTGTCTCTGTAAACTTTCAGTCTGCAATGAGAGTGGGCATAGAGCACCTGGCCTTGGCTTTAATGGAGCACAGGTGGCTGATAATGGTATCCTTTCCTTCCAAATTTGATTTGTGTGTGCTGAGGAAGATCTGATCTTCACCGGGAAGCATGCTATAACATAAGATCTAACACATGTATGAATTGGCTTTCACTTTTTAAAATGCACTTTGGGAGATACTACCCCAAATCCCTGCTTCCCTAAGTATTCCACCATTGTGGGGCTTTGAGGTTGCAGAGGTAATTTGAGGATGCAGAGGTATAGTATCGGGAAGTGGAGTTCCGGGGACTGGGTCAGAGCTTTCAAAATACCAAGAAACTCAGAAGAGGACCTGATTTATAGTGTTCCCCAAACATTTTCAAACAGGAAACTCTGTTCTCAGGGCTTCTCTGAGACTAATGTTGTAAACAAAGGAGTTGAAACTTGCTCCTTTTACTTCCATTTTGTTTTGGTTACTTTAGTGTGAAAATACTGGCAACTTTTGTACCTGTACTGCAGGCCTGATAAGGGGATTGGAGTGAAGAGACAGACCCTCTGCAATCTGTCTTTGGACATGAGTGAGCTGATGCAGGGAGCAGAGGCTGATTGTGGCTGGAGAGTTTCCCATCTGAGAAGGTAGATACCTACATATTGCTGTGCTACAAGTCACCCATCATTTATTACCTTAAAACATCACATACTTATTATTCATATGTTCTGTGGGTCAGTAATCTGAGCATAATTTCACTTGGTCCCTTGAGGTCATGGTTGCTGATGAAGTTACAAACTGTCAGGTGGGCTGCAGTCTCACTGGAAGGCTGGACTGGGATTGTGGGGGCTTCTTTTTCTAGATCACTATCCTAGCCAGCTGCTTTAGTCTCTCACCTTGTGACCTCTCTACCTGGCTGCCTTTTATTGTGTTGTCTGGCTCCATCAGGAGTAAGTATGCAAATAACCAGGTCAGAGTGAAGGAGCTAAGCTAAGACAGAAGACCCAGGCTTTTTATAGAGTTTTGTCTTGGGAGCAACATGATGTTAGGAGTGTATCAATAAGGCTGTACCACATCTTACAAGGGAGAGATTATTCAAGGACATGAGTACAGAAGACTGTTGCAATATCCCTACTTAAGAGTCATGTAAAGACAGGCAGAGTTTTCTTGGCATGTTTCAATTATCATGTGTAGTGATGCAGACAAATCTTTCCTAGAAAAGAATTTGAGTACCCTTGTGAGGAGCGTGTTTCATGGCCCAGGAGGAAGCATAGAAGTGTAAGGTGCATGCATAGCTGAGTAAGAACTTGGTCACTGTGACTTTGTTCACAGGGACCCTCTGGGTTCTGAACTTTGTGAGGATGAAAGAAAGAGGAAGGTATTACAGGGAAGCCCGTTCTGTGGTCCAAATAATTATTTCAGCAGATACAATTTTAAGTTTAGACCTCACATTTATGAAATTTTCAAGGGAACTGAGTTAGAAAGAGAAATGAAACTGGTGTGAGTTTCTTTGCTTGATTAAATAATCTTTATACCTCCTCTACTAGAGTGTAAATTATACTGTATAAAGGGTTTATTTGTTATCTGTTATGATAGCTAGGAGAGAAAAGTCAACTACTTCCTGTTCTCTAGAAAACCTCTCCGTAACTCGGGGCTGTACATCTGTTTTGATGTTAAGAGAAATGGCAATAAAAACTTCTTAGGGGCAGAATCCTTTCTGTGGTGGAGGTCTGGAACAGGAATGGAAAGATGGAATGACCAAAATATTCAAGCTGACACTTAGGTAATTAAACATCTAATTATAATTTTTAGTTATTTTTCTGCTTAAGTATTTAAATACCAGGATTAGCTTCTTTAATGTCTGTGTTGCCAGACTTGATAATCAGATGTGGTTTTTGTTTGTTTTTGAGGCAAGGTCTCACCCTATAGTCCAGGCTGACCTCCAACTTGCAGCAGTCTTCCTGCTTCAGCCTTCTGAGTGCTGGGATTACAGGCTTGCACTACCATGCCTGGCTTTTGTGGTATAAGGGAATCGAATCCTGGGCCTTGCGCTTGCTAGGCAAGTGCTCTAACCATTGGGCTTTCCGCAAGCCCTACGTGTGTACTTTTGAAATGAAATCTAGATGCCTTACACACATTTAGAGTTTACTCGTTGTTACCAGATCGATTGCAATTTGGTTCTTTTATTTCCAAATCAGAGGACCTGCTACCAAGGGATTTAGATATACAGTGAAGTTCATGCTGGCTCAGCAAGGCACATATAAGGAAATTCTTGACACTAAGCTCCTATTAGACAAAAAAGTGTGTGTGTATATATATATATATATGTGTATATATATATATATTTATATATATATATATATATATATATATATATATACACATGTGTGTGTGTGTGTGTGTATATATAAACTCCATCAAAGAGAGTAGAACAAAATAAATTCTAGGAAAGAAAGAAGGAAAGGCATAAAGGAAGGAAATAAACGTAGATAAGGTAAGGAAATGAAGATAAGCTCAGAAATTAATGAAACAAAACCAGAGCAAATAAGGAAAATCAGGAAACAGAGGTAGGCCTTTGAAAATATCAGCAAAAGCTGGACCAAATATTGTGCACCCGGAAGCCTGACTACTTTGGACTCTGAGGTAGAAGAATTGCAGGTTTTAGGACAACCTGGGCAACTTAACAAGGCCTTATTTCAAAGTTTTTTTAAAAAAAGGTTATAAAAAGGTTATAAAGGCCTTTTATTATAATTTAGTGATAGAGTGGTTATCCACCATGGTAGGGCCTTGGGTTCAGTCAGCAGTACTTGTTTTAAAACAAAGACCAAAAACAAAACAACAAAGAAACTAAACATCCTGAAAACAAAAACAGTAAACCTGAAAAACATTTAGCAAGACTAATTACCAATATATTAGGAACAGAAGAATGGAACAGAGGATATCACTGCAGGCATCAGAAAGGTGTAGGGCCCTAGCAAAGACAGCTGTGTACACGTGAATGTTCTGGCTGTGGCGAGGTGGATTAACTAGTGAGAAGCACCAGCTACCCGGACTTAGTGTGAGTGGTAGGCATGACTGGCCCTGTTCTGGAAATGCCTGCACCCCTTCCACGTGGCTGGAGACATGCCTACTAGTAAGATCGCAAGGTTATGTTTAGTACTGTTTTCCATTTTGTGAGGAAGTTGCATACTGTTGACGGTAATGGCTGTTCCCATTTCCATTTCCTTCCATTTCCATTTCCTCCTTCTGAGTGGAGGCGGGCAGGGCATGGGTGGCTGTTGGACCCTCCGCTTTGCCTGTTTGGATGTGACTCTCATTTCTCACATCACCCCCAAAGAGGCAGGGTCCCCTTTTCTCCAAGTTCTGTCCACACTAGTTATATTTGCTCTTTCTTGATAGTGGCCCTTCTTACTGGGGTGAGTAGCCTGGGGGGCCGGGGGCAGAGGGGCTGGTTACACAGATCTGCCTAGTGCTGAGTTAACGCGGAACCCCCATGCAGAAAGCACATCCCGATGCCAGTGCCTTGCTTTTGAAATTGAACTATAGTCATATGAAAAGAAACCGATATAGGACTTTTCTCTGCTTTTACCATTTTGTTGTGGTTCTAGAATCTCAGATGTGTTGGTCAGCTGTTGTAGTGCAGCACTGGTGGATCTGAACCTACCACATGCGATGCCAGGCACACAGTGCCAGCACACTTTATCACTTCTGGAGGCTTTTCGGTGCCATTTCTGATGGGATGGGCTGCTGCTCATTGAGGTCTTCGCTGTGTGGAGCATATACTGCAGTCCACAGTTCAGCCACAATTAAGGAATTATCTGGCTTCAGAAGTCCTTTTTCTGAATTTGAAAAGCTTGTCACTCTAAAGAGTTTTAAAGAAGTATAAAGTATGGGGTTGTTGCTTTAAGAGGTCAGCAGAGGCAGGGGGCGTGGAGAGATCAAGTGCTGCAGGTTTGGGTGCTGGCAGACACCACGCCTGTGAACTTAAAGGAGGAAAGAAGCGTGGAAGAGAAAGAAAACAGCAGATCTGAGCCCCTCTGTGTTCTCTGTTCATACATAGTTTTTATACCACAGGTAAGATGCTCACTGTTGCCAGGCAGCAGGGGAAGGTGCATGTGGTAAGCAGCCAGTGGCGGTACCTGTACGTTTTGCAGAGCAAAGTTCTAAGGCCCCTGGAATGCGGTGGTGGTGGGACTCTGCTGGTGTGAGGGTGTAGAGCGAGCAGTAGGGAGCATTCCAGGAGCCCGGTGCCCTACATCCTCTTCTTTCTGTTTTAATATTGTGATCTCTCTACTCTTAGCAGACTGCCTGGCCATTGTGGCTGATGGCCACCTATAGGGCATTTATCCAGCTGCTGCCCGGCAACCTCTAAGCCTGGGTGGAGGTGGGCAGGACATGGGTGGCTGTTGGACACTCCATTTTGCCTGGTAGGATGTGACTCCCAATTCTCACATCTGCTTGAAGCTCAGGGAGCATAATGCTTCATAAGGAAGGAGGTCCTCTGTTTTTAATTTTAACTAAGAAGAAAGCTTTCTTTATTTTCCCCTTGTCTGTGATGTAGGTAGATTTTTCTTTTTAGGGTCATAGGTATGCAAACTGCCCGTCATGGCATTAATATAAGACAGGAGGAAGTGACACTATTGTTAATTTTTTGAGAGAGATATTCTTGCTATGTTGCCCTGGTTGGCCTTGAACTCCTGTACTCAAATCTCAAATGATCCTCCTGCCTCAGGCTCCCAAGCTGATACTATAGACGCTTCATTTTTGTTTTATAGTGATTTATTACCATTTAATGATTTCCAGTGCAGTGAGACAGGATATTCTGGTGGCTGTGGCAGCTGGCACACACGAGGGATGCCCCCATGGAGAGTTGAACTCTCTTCTCTTCCTACAGTCCTTATCTCCCAGTTGTCTCTGATGACCGTCTGATTCTGTCTTTGTTCCCACTTCTGTCTTTGCCTGGACCTCACCTTTCCCAACCATAATGCAGTGATCCTGGGCCTCTTCGTATTTTAGAAGACCCTTAAACCCCATTAAAACCAAAGGAGCATTTGTTATTCCATGTTTGCAGAGTAGACTTGCTTCTTGGTTTCCACACAGGCCTTCATGGAGGGCTGTTGTTTATGTTCCTGGTTTCTGTCATGAATTCACAGAGCAAAGGTTTTGCATGTTCCAATGACAGTGCATTTTCTTTGGCTTTATTACGTGCAGTACTTTTTACCCCTTATTTAGTGCTACATCCATCTTCGGCATGATAACCTGCTCCTACCTCGTCTGGTCAGTAGGTGACGGCACAGCTCTGTGTGGCTGAGGTAGCATGCCACATCCACCAACCAGTGTCCTGATCCTGGGTCCTCCAGTTGAGCAGGTAGCATGCAGCTTGCCTGTAGTGATGTTGACTTCTGTTCAGTATAAATCAAAATTCTTTGGTACATGGTCACTGATATTAAGTGAACCTTTGGCACTCTTTCTTCTAGACAGGTTGGAATGATTTTTTTTTTTTTTTTTTTTTTAGTATCTTTATGATACAACTGTAGTATCTTGCTCTTTGTTTTAACGTATGTAATATCTACTACTAAAGTCTCTGGATAAAATAATATTGTACCAGAAAGTACTTAGGACTATATCCAAGCCAAAATGGAACTTGAAAAAATGTTCCAGTTACTCACAAGCAGACAGGAAAAAGGAAGTGAGGAAAGAAAAATAGAGAATGAATAGAAAACAACAAAAATAGAATGGTAGAATGAAGACCTAGCACATCAATAATTTCATTAAGGGGCTAGATGTATAGTTCAGTAGGGCAGCACATACTTATGTGCACAGGATCCTAGGTTCAATTGCTAACAATAAAAGAAAAAAATTTAAGTTTACCAGTTAAAAGGCAGAGCCTGGCAGAGTGAAGTAGAAGTATGACCTTTCTATATGCTGTATGTAGGAAAACGTGCTTTAAATTAAATGACATAGGTTCAGAATAAAAGGATGGAAATAGAAAAATCATGCAGACGTTAATCAAAAGAAACATTAATCAAAAGAAGTGGCTCTGTTATTACCAGATAGCAGAGCATGTAAAATTACCAGAGGTAGGGATTGTGTTTTTTTCAAAGAGGGTTATTCCCTCAAATTGGCATAGCAATTCTAAATACCTACACCCCAAGCAACAGAGTTACAGACTATGTATAGTAAAACCTGATCCAGATGAGAGGAAAACTAGAAGTTCCCCAGTGACAGCTGTAGATTTCAACATACCTCTTTTGACAGCTGCTCGGACACCTAGCGGGAAAATCAGCAAAGACTGCAGAACTCCGCACCAGTGTCAAACAACTGGATTGAGTTGGCCTTTATAGATTACCTCACCCAGCAGAAGTAGAATCCGTAATGTTCTTAAACCAAAAAAGGTCATATATAGAGCTGTGAAACAGACCTTACCAAGCATAAGAATAGAAGCTGTTCAGGGTATGTTGTGCTTCCACAGAGGAGCCAGATTAGAAATCAGTAAGGGAAGGAGAGCTCAGCTATACAGACGTCTTACACTATTCTTTGAATAAGTTAACCCTGTTCACACTGTCTGAAATTTCTGTATGAGTTTTCTTCTCTTAAATTTTTCTCCTGGTTTACTAATTCTAAGCATTAAATCAAAGGCCACCTCTGGAACTCTGATTAGCACCCAATCTGAAGCCAGACCTGTGCACAGCCTCTTTGGCGGCCACTTCATGGTCTTACCCCACCACTTATTTTTATATTTTTCTGTGATTTTTCTCCTTAGCACCTATTCCTATCTCGAGTTACCATTTTTATGTGTATATCACCAGATGTTACACAGCAATAGCAGCTCCAGAACAGTAGGAATTACATGCGGTGAGTTTTCCTTGGCACCTGTTAGAGCCGATGTGAGTCAACATTTGTTGAATGTATGATAAATATGTATTAGGTTGTTAGTTGTGTCTACTAGAAACTTAAAGATTTTCTTGCTGTCCCTAGGAATGTGATTACTCTTTTCTGATAAATCAGCTCTTTTCTGCATGCACTTCTCTTTTTAGCTAGCTTTTGTCTTCATATAATTGTTTATCTAAACATCAAAACTCTTATGAGATCTTGGACTACAGTATGTTAGATGAGCTTAAAAGTATTCAGATACCTACCCTGATTTACTGTTGGTTGTAATAATTTTAAAGTCAATATTCTCTTTGATATAGAATAGGAAATATTATTGGGAATGCATATTGTGAATCTATAGTGACTATATTATCTTTTGTAGATATATTGGTCATTTTCTCATTGCTGGACACAGTACCAGACATAAAGTAAAGTTTATTTGGCTCCTGGTTTTGAGAGGATTTCATTCGTAGTCAGCTGGTTCCAGGGCAGAAAGGGTGTGGCAGAAAGCATGGCAGAGGAAAGAATATTCATGGCAATCAGGAAGCAGAGAGACAAGAATACATCCCTCTATCTTGTGCCCGCAAGGACCCACTGCCGGTGAACTCCCACCTTCTAACAGCACATGAAGGTAATGAACTTATCAATGGGTGATTCCACAGATGAGTAGAGCACCTCCTTGGTCCAGTCACTTTCCAAACACAAGACTTTTGGAGGACATTAACCATAACATTCTGCCCCCAGCTCCTCAAAACTCATGTCCATCTTATTATGCAAAATGCATCTAATTCATGTCTAAGAGTCAACAAAGTGTTAACAATTCCAGCATTGTTAAATATCCCAAGGCAAAGTCTTCTCTGAGATTCAAGGCAAACTTTTATCAGTGGCCTCCTGTAGAAATATAAAAGCAAGTTAAATACTTCTAATATGCAACAACACAGTCTCATTCCAAAAGGAAGAAACTGGGGGATAAGAATGATTGGGACCACAACAATAAATAGTAGAGCAAACATTAAACCTTGTAGTTGTGTATGTAGCACCTGGGCTAATTGTGGTGAGATGTGAGCTCCAGAGGGCTCGAGCAGTCTGAAGACTGTGTCTGTGACAGTTGCATCTCACATGGCGTGTCTTATGGGCTGGCTACACTCAGAGCCTATGGCTCTCCTCAGCAGACAATCTGTTTCTGATGTCTCTGATTTCCTAGGGTTTCTGCTGTGCCTTTGGGCTTTTGACAGCTTTACTCTTCTCACAGGGTCACATTGGCTGGCCTATCCCACCTTCTCCTGATATCTTCCATAACTCTCCCATTCTCAGTGCTTGTAGAAACTCAACATAGATGATGCCAAGCTCTGCTGCCAGCTTGAGCAGTAGCCAGGCTCTCATGGATCTATTGCTGCAGTGGCCTCTAAGTGCTTAGACGGCTGAATTCTGGAGGGTACATTCCTGAGAGGCCCTGAGAAGCTGAGATTCATTGGGCTGTGTTCCCACAAAAAAGTCTCTTAAGTTTTTCACCTTTAAGCCTGTGAAGGTAGTGTCTTGTTTAGTCCTGAGATGTTTTTAAGACATTCTTCTTATTGTTCTGATGCAAAGATATGACTTCTTTTTTTAATGTTAATTTTAAAGCAGACATTCTGTCCTTTGCCATAAGTTTGTAGATACTTCTTTCTAGCAAACTAGAAAATTTTTACATTTTTAAACTTTAATATTTGCTGTTCTTGATTTTTGTCACTGTAGCTTTGGCTAAAAGCAGCCAAGTACAGTTGAAATTTTTTCGTTCAGATTAATTATCCCATTACCGTTAATCTCAGACTCAGGTAAATTCTCAGGATAGGGGCAAAGTGCAGTGACACTTTTTCCTGAAGTGTAACACACATGGCTTCTAACTTAATTGCCAATAGAGTTTCTTCTTTCTATCTGAAAATTCTTGAATCTGGCTTTTATAATCTGCATTCCTATCAAGATTTTGATCTTCGGAGCTCCAATCAAAATCTCTCATGAAGCTTGACTTACAGAATTCTACAGTTTCCCTGGCCAACATCTTTAACCTTTTCCAAACTCCTCCCACAAACCACTTTCAAGACTTCTCAAACACATGGTCAGGCCAATTATAGCAATGTCTCCATTCCTGGTACCAAAACATATATTAGTCACTTTCTCATTGTTGTGCACAATACCCAAGATTCACAACTTAAAGGAGGAGAGATTTACTCATGGCTGATGGAGGATTTAGTGTGGCGTCTGCACACTAAAATCTTGGTGCATAGAGACCACAGTGGTTATTCTAGAGACAGATGCTTTTTTGGTTGGCAGTTGGACACATCCAAGGTGGAGAGGACAGGGTATGCACGGCAGAGGAAAACTGTTGTCTACAGGATGACCAAGAAGCAGGAGACAAGAGAAGCCAGGAACAACAGCACACCCTTTTGAGTTCTGCTGTCAGCGATCTACCTGCAACCAGTCCCTGCTTCTTACAGCAAATTTAGTTACTGTATGGGATGGATCCACTGATGAGCATCACACCTTCATGATCCTGTCACCTTCCAGACACATGAGACTTCTGGGGGGCATTTTTGATTATTCTAAACCATAACAGATAGATGGATATATATGTACACTTTCAAAGAAAGGTCATTTTCAAGCCCTTCAGTATGTTTTGACTTGTCATTGCATGCTCTTTAAGGATGCAAAGGTGTATGTATATATTCTAGTTCTTGTTCTTTCATTGATTTACTTTTCGGGAAATATAAACATCAATTGCTTACATTCTGAAGCTTATTTACCTCACCCATAAAATGAAGATGATAGTTCTACTACTGTGGAGTTGTGAGTTACAGAGTTAAAATTAACAAAAAAGAATAACACACACTTAATATTCCTTGGTAGAGTCATGGATTGAGCGAAGTCACTGAGTTTTAAGTTCTTCCCTATCACAGTGATAGTTAAATTTGAGAGGCCAGTCGTGTGCACAGGTGGTGTGTCATTTTCATCTGGTGCCAAGGTATCACACAGTTATTGTTAGGTCGAGTATTTTCCTGGTTGGTCATTGTCTCAGGATCGTGAGCATGTCTTGTGTCATCTCTGCTAAAGCAGACATGCAGAAATGAAAGAACAGGCCCAGGCTTTTTGAGAGAATCAGTCAGAAACGTAAATGGCAACAAACCAGATGGTAATTTTTGAAACAGGAGTTTTGGCTGATTACTGTTGTCACAGGGAGAGGGAGACACCTCACTTTGCCCAGGTGAATGAGTGATATTCACTGGCAGAGGACTCCACACACAGTACATGTGCTTTCAGAGCAGCTGAGCATGAGCAGTAATGTTCCGTTCAGATGAGGCTAGCAGTCTGGCTTTGAGGAATGCCTTTTAGCTTTATATATGAGTTTTTATTTCAATGTGTTGAAATTCACTATATGTCCAAGTACAACCCTGAACATCATTATTGTTTTGAAAAATCCTTCTTGGCTTTTTTTTTTTTTAAACTGTCATTGATAAGAGGCTTAACCAAATTACTCAGGCTCAGGGACTATGTAAGACCAGCTGCTACTATAGACTCTTGAGTTCTCAGTGTGGTGGCTGGTAGATCTGTAGTGGAATTTCTGCCAATGGCTATGCAGTTGCTTCTTTTCCAGCCTTGATGATGGCCTTGGTTTGTTTTTATTTTATTTTTGACTATGTAATGTAATGTAACTCCAGACACGGGGACTTGCTCTGTAGTCCAGGATGGTCCTTAACTCACTGTATACCCCAGGTTGGCCTTAAACTCTTGGCAATCCTCCTCCCCCAGCTCCCCAAGTGCTGGGAGTACAGGAGTGCACCACCACACCCAGCTATTATGTGGTGTTGGGGAATTGAACCAAGGGCCTGCTTTGTGCCTGCAAGACAGGTGTTCAGCTGCTGAGCTAATCTCCAGCACCCGGAATCTCTGTTTTGTGAGCTGACAAAAGGAGGGAGCATGCTCTGCAGTGATAACAGCATGTTGAAGATCTGCTAGTAAATCATAATTTGCTGTGTCAATCCTGAAACTGTGAGCACTATATTTATAGCGAGGCCTCCACGATTATTGCCTGACTTTAACTAAATCCAGAAGCAGACATATGTGTGCAACTCTGGCAGAATTCTCACTGACCTTTACATCTCACTTAAATGGAGGTACATTTCAAGTTTGCCTTTTTCAACTTAAACTCTGCAGTCAGTATTGAATGCCTGTCACTATTTTTTAAATTTCCCAACATAGATATAGCTAATGTGGACATTTTTATCTAAACTTCTCATTTATGTGGTAGATTTTCTGTAGTAGTTCTTTAAAAAATTCTTCCATGCCAAAAGTCTCTGAAATTTTTTACAATTTTTTTCTGTTGTTGTTGTTAAGATACTTGGTTCTGTACCAGCTTTCAAGGGTTGGTGACCAGTTGTCAAATCTCTTCTGTGGATCAAGTGTTCTGTTTTGTGTACTTTGGAAGAAGAGCAACACAGCCCACTGTGACTTAGTTGCCATGAGATGCTTCATCTCTGCCTTCTTCCCTCTACGCATCTCATTCTTAAGGCCCTATCCATTTTTGTTTTCCATTAGTAGTGGAAACTTAGCGATGGGGTAGCTGAGGGTGTTGGGGAAACATTTGATGCACTTGTCACTGGTCGTGGACAAGGTTCAGAGAAGTGTGTGCGCTGCTCCTGCCACCACTTCCTTCTCCTCAGCTTTCATCTCCATTGTTGACTTTTTTCCTGTTCTTGGTTCTGGGGATTGAACCCGAGGTTTTACACTGGGCAACTCTCCAGCCTTTTCTTTTTCATTTTTACTTCTTTCTAGTGATACGGTGCCTCATTAAAAGGTAAGAGTCTCACAAAGTTGCTAGGTTACCTAAACAGAGCTTGAATTTAGCAATCTTCTGCATCAGCCTTCCAAACTTCTGGGATTACAGGTGTGCACCACCAATCTGGCTGCTTGCTGCCTCCTCCTTTTTTTTTTCTTTTTTAAAGACAGGATGTTACGGTATAGCCCAGGCTAGCCTCAGACTCACACCAGTGCCACTGCGTCAGTTTCTCAAGTGTTAGAAGTATGGGTGTGCACGAACTTGCTCTATTAATTTTTATGTGGTCCTGGCAAATTCAACCTAGAGCCTTGCCTATGATAGACAAGTACTTTGCTCCTCACCACTTTCAGAATACAGCTACAGTGAGGAAGATCGTTAGGAATTGAATGAAGTTCATTGCTAGGGACACTACTAATCCACATAGCAGGAACTTAGGAAGTTACATGCATACCAACCTCCTAATTTCACATTTGAAGGGGCGGGGGGGGGGAATCAATCTCAGAGGAGGCCGGCTGATTGTGGCAGATCTAAATGACAGGAGCTCAAGACCTGATGCATTCCCAGAAGAATTCTATAAAAAATTCAGGGAAGATTTAATACCAATGCTTACCAAACTTTTTCAAGAAATTGAAAAGGGAGGAAAAGTGCGCAAATCATTTCCTGAAGGAAACATAACTTTAATTCAAAAACCAGACAAGGACCCTAACGAAAAGGAAAACTAGGGGCCAATTTCCCAAATGAATATAGATGCAAAAATACTAAATTAAATCCTCACCAACAGAGTGCAGCAAATCATAAAGAAGATTATACACCATGACCCAGTGGGCTTCATTCCAGACATGCAGGGATGCTTCAACATATGCAAATTAATAAATGAAATACACCACATTAATAGATGCAAAGATAAAAATAATATGATTATTTCAATAGGTACAGACAAAGCCTTTGACAAAATCGAACACCCCTCATGATAAAGACTCTGAAGAAAATAGGAATAGAGGGACCCTACCTCAACATGATTCAAGTTATTTACAACAACCCCTCAGCCAGTTATGACCCTAAATTCTTTTTAAAGGTAATCTAGTAATTTCGTTCAGTACCACAGCCTTGTTTGCTTCAGTTTAGTGAGGTAAACTTCATTTGTACCGCCAGATGTCGCATGTGAGATTCCTGATAACACGGCTACCAACATGACTTTGTATTTTAGTTACCCAAAATACTGTTGGTATCACAGTTTTGGTAAGGTTTGGCCAAGTGTTCGAGGGTTTAATCACATTTGATTATTTTTAATAGATTGCATAGATATACTATGGCTATTAATCATAAAACACATTGAAAATTAGTTGGAAACTCAAGTCAGCCTTGTTTGGGGGTGGCTCCCGAGTCTTCTCTTCACAAGGAGCCTGATACAGAATCTGGCTGTGGTAGCCTAACGGGAAGTCATATCTGCTGAGGAAAACTGCACAGTGGTAGCACATTTGCCAAGTACTGGTTATCTGTGGTGTAAGCTTTAGAAAAATAATTGGATTCATTTGCTTTCTTTCTCAAGATTACCTTTTGTCTACCATGAAAGCTTTCCCTGGAGCTGTGGTTGAAACAGTTGATGGTTGAGTGGTTGATAATAACTGATCTATGCAGTTCCATGGTTAGCATATCTTTTTTTGAAAATGAGCTTTTTTTTCAAGTAGTTATCTGTTTGCCAGTTTGTTTTTTTTTTTTTTCAACATGTCTCTTTACCAGTACAAAAATAGCTTCAGGAAGACGAGATGATTCACAAATCAGACTAATCCTTAAAATGGAAATTATAAAAAGTGTGATGCTCAAACAGAAGTTCTGAGCCTCTTACGTAGTTTTGTCAAAATGGCAGTGGTGGCATTTAGTCCTTGACACTGTTTTCATGATGAGTGTCTAGGCAGTGCTTGTGGTCAGAACTGAGAAGGATCGGCAGATAATTTGGGTATAGCTAGAGTATGTTTCAAGTGTAGGTATATGTTGGTGCAGTTAGTAATAAGTGTTGATAAAACCACAGTAGAATTGAGAATGGGATGCATTTTATCAGTCCACACATAATGAAAGTGCATACCATATTTTTTTCCACTATACAAGTGTGTCATGTTGGAAGAAATTGGAATTATTGATTTCAGTTTAGTTGTCTTAGACTTGGAGTAGTCTGGAATGATGTACTGCCTTCCACAGCTATCTCTTCGATACTTTCCTCAATGCCTGCAGCTGTCTTTGCATTGCACATGTGGTTTTATGCACATCTCACACTTATTAAAGAGCAGTTTGTAAGCCAGGCCTAGTATGCAGTCCTGTGATCCTAGCACACTTAGCATCTAAAGCAGGAGGAGAGCAAGGTTGAAACTACCTTGTGCAATTTTGTGACTTTATAAGAAACAAGGGGTAAGGATGTAGCTCATTGTGAAGGCCTTGATTTTATTAGACCCTGTATGACACCCTTCCCAAGAGGTTTGTAAACAATATTCTATGTGTTTCTGTTCATTGAGGTAGGTTTAAAAAATAACATAGACTATGTGACTTCTAAGCAAAAGACATTATTTCTCACATATTTGAAGCTGAATGAGCAGAAGATCAGGTGCCAGCAAGTTCAGTGTGCAGTAAAGGCCTGTTTCTTGTTGATGGTGTGTTTTTTATTGTGTTCTCCCATTGAAGGTGGGATGAATTCTGGATGTTTTATCAGGGTGATACCCTGTTCATCAAATTAGTGCCCTTAAACCTTTCCCAAAGGTCTTCTCAGCTCTTAATGCTTTGACATTTAGTAAGAGTTGCCAATGCACAAATTGTAGACAACAGTGACATTGAGACCATGTAGCACACTGTGTAGCTGGTTCCATTTGAATTCTAAGACTGAACCTGAGAAGTTGTTCAGAAATGGGATTCATTTTGCCTACCTACTTGTATATTTGTTTTCTGTTTCTTTAACAAATGGTGACATACAGAGTGACTAAGACACCACAGATTTGATTTCGTCTGTTTCTGAAGGTCGGGTGGCTGACGTGGATCTCACTGGGCTACAGTCAAGGTGTTTATAGTGTTGTGTTTCTTATTGAAGGGTCTTGGGGAAGATCCATTATTTGCTTCATTGGGTTTTTGGCAAAATTCAGTTGCATAATAGTGATCTCTGTTTTCTTTCTGGCTGTTAGCTAAAGGCCATTCTCAGCTGGTAGCAGCTGTCTAGCATATTCCTTGACTGGTAACCTCCTTTCTGTGAGTAAAGTTGGCATCAGACCCGGGTGTAGCTCCTGGTAGATCAAATGGTTACTAATATTTGCAGTGCCTGGGTTAAGTCCCCAGCACACAGGCATGTGCACATACCAGAAAAAGAAGTGGTGATTCTTTTGTTTTTATGCTCCCTCTCCCATTCCTTTTCTCTCACAGGGAGAGGAAAGATTCTCAGCTTCTAAAAACTCAATGTGATTACATCAGCCCACCATACAATTCAGCAAAATTTCCCTATCTCAAGGCCCATACCTTATACCTCTTGTATAGTTGCCCTTTTACAGTGTAACATAGCATATTGACAAATTCAGGAGATGAGAACTTGAAAAGAGGGTCTCTTCTGGGGTTGAGGAGGGTTGTGGTGCTGGGTGGGGAGCACCCACAGCTAGGTGGGTGAGGAGGAGAGGGACAGGAGGGAGGGGAGAAAGGATTATGTTGCCAAGGGCAGTGCTAATAGGATGGATGAGAGCAGTGCTAATAGGATGGATTAGCTCTCCTTCATTTTGAGAGATTTCCTTCTCTTTCACTAAGATTATGGTTGATAATATGTTTCAAAGTTGTAGAAAGAGCTCCTGTTGGAAATTACCAGTTTTCCATGTTTTCCATCTTCAAGGAGCTGCTGGAGGCCTCAGGATGGTTAAAACATTCTAGCTGCAAAGGTGTAGTCTCCCAGGGTAATGCCCTTCTTTTTTCCCCCACTATTTTTATTAATATGCGGATGTAATACATAGTATTTAAAATGAGTATCACATCGACTTTACAATCCCTTCCCATTTTCTACCCTCCCACCCCCTCCTTGTCACTTCCCCCGACTCCAGCTATCACTTCGTATGGTTCCAAAGAATGTCTGTGTTCTGGGTTTTCCAAGTCCGAGAAACCATACAGTGTTTAACATATTAATCTTCTGCACCTAAGTCATTTCACTCAAGTCGCCACTCTACCCCAGCTTCCTATTCCTCTAATGGGTTCGCAGTAGTCAAATCTTGATATCTCCTCTCTGAATCCAACCATTGGGCTATTCACCAAAAGTTTTTTTATCCCATATTTTTCTACATCTTTGTTGTTATTGTTAAACCTGGCCTTACCCACCAGTTCACACTAGAAAATAATTATAAGCATGGAGTTCAAAAGGCTAGTTAATTTGGGAAAGAAGAGAAAGAAAAAAAAATAAAATTCAGTTGTCTTAGCTGAATACTGGAAAGTGCATATTTGTACATTCAGAAGGTTATCTTTACATCAGTTTCCTTACGATAAACTTTCATTAGTGACCTGATAAGCAAATTGCTACAATACAAAGTTAAAACAATATTACATTGCTACATTAAATGAAGTCAAATCAATACCACATAAATATACTTAAAGTGACAAACAAGAAGGCAAATTTAGTTATTTCAGAATTCCTTAACTTTCATATCTTACTTACTCATATTTCACTAATTACCAACGTTCTTTTTTCTCAGCTCATTCTCCTCTAGCTGTTGTCGCTTCTTCTCTGGGGTCATTGGTGTCGCTGGTCTCCCTTTCACTTTCCAGGTTTCCTTTAAGTATTTTCTGCAATATTGGTTCAGTGGCTGCAAATTCCTTTAAGCTGTCTCTGTCATGGAAAGTTTTAAGTTTTCCCTTAAAATTAAAAGATAATTTTCCTGGATATATCAGTCTTGATTGGCATTTATGTTCTTTTAGTGCTTGGATGACATAGCTCCAAGATCTCCTTGCTTTTAGAGTTTGGATTGAAAAATCTGCCATTATCCTGATGGGCTTATCTTTGTAGGTCACCTTCTGTTTTTCTCTTACCGCTTTTAGTATTTTCTCTTTGTGTTGGGTTTCTAGAATTTTAATTACGATGAGTCGTGATGAGGATCTCTTCTGATCAAAGTTGTTTGGTGTTGTGTATGCCTGCAGTAGTTTGATGTTCATGTCTTTTCTTAGATTTGGGGAAATTTTCTTCCATTATTTAATTAAACAAGTCCTTTAAGCCTTTTGTTTTTTCCTCAGTCTTCTCCTTGATTCTCATAACTCTGAGGTTGTTTCTCCTTGATTCGTCTATCAGCCGTTGCAATGATTTGCTTTCTTTATTTGCTTTGTGTTCTTCATGGCCTGTATGTTGCAGCTTAGTCACTTTATTTTCTAGGTCTGACATTCTATTCTGAAGTTGTTTAAAGTGGTTGCTTATTATTTCCTGCATGTTTTTCATTTCCTGAATATCTGCATTCAATTTTTCTATATCTCTGCTGTGTTCCTCTCTGTTTTCTTCTTTTGTCTTCATTATCTTCTGGTTTATTTCTTCTCTGGTCTCCTCTAGCTGCTTTTCAAGGCTTGCTTTTTGCTTATCTGTGTATTGGTGTGGCTCTTCTGCTGTCTGTTTTATTTCTTGCTTTAATTCTTGCTTTAATTCATTGAATTTCTGGGCTCATAAATTGCCATCATTTTTGCCATATTCATCTTTATTTACCCTGACGTCATCACCTGGGGTTTCAGGTCTTTTTGTAGGAGATTTGTAACCACGCTTCCCCATTTCTTCCTTGGTCTCCTCTAATTTCTTTTTAAGGCTTGCTTTTTGTTTATCTAACTGTTGTTGTAGCTGTTGCTGTGTCTGTTTTATTGCCTGGTTTGCGTCCTGGTTTGCTTCCTGCTTTAATAATTCCTGCTTTAATTCTTGCTTTATTTCACTGGCTATCTGGGCCCAGAAGTCACCATCACTTGTGTGCATCTGTTTTTTGAGTTCTGCAATTTCGGCATCCCTTGCACCCTCCCCTGGGGAGTCAGATCTTTTTGTATAACATTTGTTACCACGTTTCCCCATGGTTCTGCTACCTCTGACTGTGGTGCGCAGGGAAGAAAATGACTCCTGCTGACGTCACTGCCTGCGATGGCTGTTGAGCCCCGTTTCTGATCTGGGATGCTGGGGCCTTTTCTAGTCGGAGTCCTTGCTGTGTTTGTTGTAGTACGCACACCTGCAGGTTGGTGCTTCAGAGGCTGGGGCTGCCCACTGCTAATAATTCCCACTTATCTGGGTCCGCGCTTACCTCGGGCTGAGGTTCTGGCCTCTGGACCTTGTTTGTGATCTGTGGGTGCCGGCAGCTTGGGGCCGCGCTGAGTCGGCTGTTTTCCTACTCATCCTATGATGTGACTTCAGGATTTCAGACCCGCCTGCAGCCTCCTCTCCTATGTTGTGTGCTCCATTCTCTCCCAGCTCCGCGAAGTCCCATGTTCAGGTTCCCGCACGTTTTCCTCCGTGCACAGCTGCCTGTCATTTGGAGCCAGCTGCGGCAGTTTCCTTAACCGCGGGGATTTTTTTTTTTTCCTTCCTCCGGTTTCAGTGGTCCTTCGGAGTTTCTGGCCTCCTGCTGGTTGCCTTTTAGTTTTGGGGGTTGCTCCTCTCTTTCCTAGCTACACCAAGCACGCTTTGTTGAGGAGACATTCTGCAGTGCTGTTACTCAGTTGCCATCTTGACAGGAAGCCCATGCCCTTCTTATAATTAAAGAATTTTTAAAAATTGCTTGCTGATAAATGTCAGGCCAGTCTGGTCTTCTGAGGTGGGTGCTGTCTGTATTGTCACATGATATAGACCAGCATATGTAATAATAGGAAAGGTCATTAAAATTTTTTTCAGCTCTGTATTAATTATTTTCTAAGCTTCATTAGACAGAGTAACTACTTTTAATTAGCCAGAAGCAGATGGTGGCTCATTTAAATGAAAGTATCTAGTGAAAATTGCCACAGAACACACATTTGATAATAATGCTCTTTTCAGTTTCTTACCTCAGTCATGACCACTTGTAGCTGACTCATAGTGCTAGTATTGGAATGTATGTGCTTATGCCAACAGAATAATGCTTAATGATAATTTATTTTTATTTTAATTTATTGTCTCTACCTCTTATGAGGTAAAACTGTTCATTCCAAAAATTTTGGGTAATTCTGAAAAGATGAAGAAAATAGAATTCAGTCATAATTGTGCTGCTCACTGAGAATGCGCTTTTACCCTTTGATGTGTAGTACATCTGTGCATGCATGGGCATATATGTGCACATGAATGTGCCATTCACATGTGTGTACATATATATAGATCTTGCTAAAGTCCAATCGCACATATAGAATGTATATGCCTAGATATTTATTTGTAAATTACGTGCGATTTTATCTTAAGATACTGCAGGAATCTTTCCGCATGGATGAATATGCAGGTTAGTGTTGCTCTTCCGTGGCCTGGGAAGCTGTTGTACGGCTGTGCTGTAGTTTCATGTTCGTGGACCCTAACCCTAACCCTAACCCTAACCCTAATCCTAGCCCTAACCCTAACCCTAGCACTAACCCTAACCCTAACCCTAATTCTAACCCTAACCCTAGCACTAACCCTAGCCCTAGCCCTAGCCCTAGCCCTAACCCTAACTCTACCCATAGCCCTAGCCCTAGCCCTAACCATAATCCTAACCCTAGCACTAGCCCTAGCACTAACCCTAACCCTAACTCTAACCCTAACCCTAACACTCACCCTAACCCTTTGGAAGCTCGTTTATTTTCAGTAGCTGCTGGTATTTGGTGACCAGCTCTCTGGGGGAAGAGTCCTGTTTTGTTGCCAGTGTTTGCTGTGGCTGGCTTTGGGCCAGCAGTGTGAGGATGTATTTATTTTTGAAGATAAAGAGATTCATGCAGAACTCCGTTCAGCTTGTCAGTACAGTTTCCTGTGGTTTCTGCTACTATTGACATCTTATCTGCTGTTGTTGAGGAATTTACCTAGAGCCTCTAGTCCTAGCAGGGCACCTGTTGTCTCCATTCATATAGCCATGGTGGACAAAGCACACGATAAGGAGTATTTCTTGGAAGCTTATGAAGAGCTCTTGGCCTCGTACTAATTGGAAAGGAGGCCAGATGTGATGTCCAAGCATGCCGTTAGTGTTTGCACATCTGAAGCTCAGGTCATGAGTTACATCTGTCACCCAGGATCTCACAAGGGCTTAGAAAAAAGGCAGTCCAGGGATTCGTGGAATTACATGAGGATCCAAATGTGCAGGGGTGGTAGGTATGTGTGAGTGGCTTGTCCAAATAGCTCTTAATCCTCTTTTTATTAAAAAACTAATTTTTCTTTGGAAAAAATGTTGCTATGATAATAATCAGCAACATTATTGGTTGTTTTGTGTTGGGCATTATGCTAAGTAAGGATTTCATGTCTTTTTCTAAGAACACATCTAGGAAGTACATTTAAACTGTTCTACATTTTACTAGTGAGGAGGAGAGTTTCAATAATCCATCTAATGTCCTAGCATCTGTTGAGTGATGAGTGGCAAAGCCAAGGATGGGTTGCAGCCCCGCCCTTACAGTGCTGTGTGCACTGCTGCCTCTCCCGTGGGGTGAGGCGGGGTGGGGTGGGCAGCCGGCGGGTGTTCCTCATTCAGAGTGCCAGCTTCATGGAGCATGTTTGTTCATGGAAACATTCTGGCATATAGTACAGGCGCAGTAAACATACATTGAGATAAAGAAAAATCTGTTGCTTTAAGTAGAGTTTTTCTGACTTTCATTGCATTTCTGGGGGGGAAAAAAAGGAGATTCTGAACTAAGCTGCAGTACTGCAGAAGAGGCCTCCTGGAAGCCTCGCAGTGATGATGGACTCAGGATGCAATGCTGACACGGGGCTGGAGGAGCAGCATAGTAGAGTGCTTGCCTAGCAAGCACAAAAACCTGCGTTTAGTTCCTCAGCACCACATAAGCCAGGCTTGGTGGAGCATGCCTGTCATTCCAGCACTCGGGAGGCTGCGGCATGGTGATTGCTGTCACATTGAGGCTGCATAGTAAGTTCAGGACCAGCCTGGACTCAAGAACGAGTCCCTACGCACCACCACCACCACCACCAAAAAAACCCCCAAAACAAACCAACCAACCAACCAAACAAAAACCAGTAGCACTTTCTGAAGCCATGCACTGTGGTGCAGGTCTGTATTCCCATCTACCCAGGAGTCTGAGGCAGGAGTATCACAAGTTCAAGACCAGCCTGGGCAACTTAATGAGACCTTGTCTCAAAAAATAAGTAAGTAAATAAAAGAAAAAGACTGGGGACGCAGCTCAATAATCAGTCAAGTGGTTAAAAAATAGGATGAATGTTTAAATTTTTAAAATGTATCACAGCAAAAACCAGGTTGCCACTAATCTGTCTCGTAGTACTGGGAGCGTCCTCCCGCTTGTGCCTTGCCATGCGGTCACTTTCTGAGGCAGCTCTGAGAGTCCTTCTTTGTGATTGTCCTAGGTTGTGCTCTCATGGCTTCCTGAAGTCAAACGTTTGCCTTTCCTGGCCATTTTGACTTTGGGGAAGACCACAAATTGTGAGGTGTCAGTTCTGGTGAATAAGGTGGTTGCGGACACACCCTTATGATTACCAGCTCCTGCCTCCCTGGTGGCTCCATGTGTCCACATTGACTGCACCTTTTGTCCTGCCTTATAAAAAGGCTCCCTGGAGAGCTGCTTTTTACCAGAACTGCTTTTCTAAAGTGGCAAGAACCAGGAGGTAATCATGTTCTCAAAGGAAGAGGAGTATTTTGACGGGGATTCGTTACAGTGTGTCCTTTATTGTACTAATTTTTAAAATTTAAAATTCACCATGTATTTTGATCATTTTTAAGTACATAAAGTATAAAAGAAAACCCCAATAATGTATTATCAACTATCCAGCCACTGTTCAAATTACTGACAGATGTCATTTTTTCTTGCTTTTTGGTGAAAGGTCTGCATAAGGTCTACACTTTGGGTGATTGGTCTTAAGTTTTTTTTTTTTTTGTTGTTGTTGTTATATTACCTCTGTGGTGTCCCTCCCTGTTTTTGCTCCTCTGTCCTCGCAATTTATTTTTGTGTACAAGAGGATGCTTGTCCTGTACTCCTCTAAATTAACTGGCCTCTCCCTGGTGTGTTAGTTCAAATGTTCCCCATCCTCCTGCATTTCACTGCTTAAGTTAGCTACATAGAGACACGTGACATCTTTTTCTCTTTAATGCTTTTATTTTAATTAACATATATTAATTATATTTGTTTATATCTTGTGTGAATCAAAAATAAATTTTTTTTGTGGTGCTTAGACTAATGGCGGCACTACTGAACTGCATTCCCAGCCCTTCTTATTACTTTTACATTAATACACAGCTTTGCCAAGTTACCTCAGCTGGCCTTGAACTTGTGATTTTCTGGCCTCACCCTCTGGTAGCTGAGATTACAGATGTGTATCTCCTTGCCTGTGGAAGTGAAATATCATCAGGTTCAAATGGTCACCTTGCAGTGTAGGAGAGAAATTGTAAAAGTGTGTGTTTGCTTCCAGGCTTATTAGTTTAAGATGAGCTGCCACTGTGGAGGAATACCTTAGGAACTTGAGTTTCCTTCCCAGAACTGCCCTCTACTTTTGTCCTCTGTTAGATCTTAGCTGCTGTTGTTAAATTATTAAGTCAGGCGGGATACAAGAAACAGCTTTGGAAAAGAAACTGCCAGCTTGCTGCATTGTGGTTGTGTTGCTTCCTGTGGTTTTACCATCCCCTAGGGATTGTGACTTTCATTCATTATAATGATGTCTATTATACCTCCATATTTGTGGGTCAGAGTCAAGCGTCTGTTTTTTTTTTTTTGTTTGTTTGTTTGTTTTGTTTTTTTTTCAGTATCTTTGACCTCTGGGAAGACTGGATTGGCCAAATTCTTAGCGGTTCATTTGGTAAGAAAGGGCCTTTGCAGTAAAGACCAAGGAAATGCCCAGATGTTAGAGTTTTTCAGCTTCATATCCAGAAATCCTTGTTGACTTCCAGACAACATTCTAGGTGTGGAACACGCAGCGAGATTTGGTACAACCATGGGCATTGCCTCTGTGGAGCAGCTCCTGGGGTGGTGCCAATGTATGGAAATGAACTGTTGTCGAGGTCCACAGGCCCTCAGACCCCTGAGCAGGAGAAGAGCTCCCTACTCGGGAGCCTGCAGAGGACCTCAGGACCCAGAGGCCCCCTGGTTCTTACTTTGAGAACTGATGTTTGATTACTGTTTCTTTGAGTTCTGCAGTTCTGTGATTCTCAGATTCTAAGACAGAGGTTTCTTAGTCTGCTTGGATTCAGAGTGCAGTTCAGAAGGTTGTGGCCATCCGCCGCTTCTTGTCTTGCACCAGAGCTTCCTAGGTATACCCTGAGCCTCCACCCCTTCCTCTGCTGGCTTGGCCGCAGCTTTTTTAGTAGCCATGTAGCTCGATTCTCAGATTCTAAGACAGAGGTTTCTTAGTCTGCTTGGATTCAGAGTGCAGTTCAGAAGGTTGTGGCCATCCGCCGCTTCTTGTCTTGCACCAGAGCTTCCTAGGTATACCCTGAGCCTCCACCCCTTCCTCTGCTGGCTTGGCCGCAGCTTTTTTAGTAGCCATGTAGCTCAAGATGAGACAGAAAGTAATACCCTTTGCCTACAGGGATTGAGCCAGGGAGAAGGACATGATGTGATCCAGTCAGAGACGCTGGAACTACCACGGTGAGCTTTGTGGTATGGAGGGAAAAGGACATTTCTTTTGAACATAAACTTTGGATGATCTTGGCCTTGGTCTGTTTGCTCTGTCACTACCTCAGACCTGAGAATGAAGCCCACAGAGGTGGAAATAGAGATAGTCTTACTGATGCTCAGCTCAGGTCTGAAATCATGTTGTTTGTGTAAGATAATAGGGCCTTCAGGATGGGCTGACTAACCAGGGCAGGTACAGTTCTTGTCCTTAGAAACCTGAAGAATCAATCAAATCAATCACAGTTGGTACAGATGCATTTTGTGGTCTGTGGATAGGCTACAGAAGTGGCATTTAAGATTTTGTGATTCTGAGGGAACAAGATGTCATAGACTCATGGTCCTAGAAGGCTGGAGACCCTTGGTGTAGAGGAGTACGTTCCGGTGCAAGCATGACGCTGGGAGCAGCCTGCGCTCTTACCCTTTCTGCCCCTCAGCCCTGTAACGTGGAGGATGACACTGCTGAGGTGGTCAGTTGGGATGCAGTCACTACAGATTGGCTGCAAATAACAAGAAAATTCGGGATAAATCTTAAATTGTAATGAGCAAGCTTTTAAATCTGTCCCCTCCTGGGGCAGAAGCCCCAGGGGTTCATCTCTAGAGGAAGTCCTTTAAAGCGGTAACTTGTTGCAAAGAAAGCTGAAGAATAGAACAACAACAACAACAAAAAAAAAAATGCCGTGGTAATTAGCATCATCCCTGAATGTGGCAATTTTATTTTATCTTTTATTATTTATTTGTTTATTTCAAAACAAAATGCTTGTGCAGCAGGATATTTCTGTTTTGGTACTGATGGTCACATATTCTAGTGAGTCAGTTAAAGCCCAGGGAACTGATTAATAAATTGTTGGGACAATGCCCCAGTGGTCCGAAGAGATGATTTCTGAGACATGGATCCCCATGTGCGTGGCACTCACCGCTGTGCAAGTAGCCAGCTCTGCTCACCCAGTTCTAAGTAGAGAAGCTCTTAGGCCTGTGCAGCGGGCTCCGGCTTCGGCTTGGCTTCCTGAAGGTGGGCTTGGCAGGCATTCAGTTGTTGCTGTCCGCCTTGTGAAGTGAATATGTTAACTTGGTTTAGAGGAAGATGTCTGTTCACTCTGTCCTGCTACATCTGGTCATGAGGGTGACCAGTAGGAGGTAGAGGAAAGAGGAACAGTGCCCAAAACTGAGGGTAGGAGACATAAAACGGTTCCAGTCCCATATCCTGTTTTTTCATGACCCTGTGCATAGTAAAGTGTGACAGAAATTTTCCCAAGACACAGGTAAGTGGATGCATTTTCCAGTAAGAGTGAGGTGGCATCGGTATTACTGGTCTTTCAGTGAGCAGCTCTGAGAGGTGATCTTACCACCTGTGTTCTGGCCTCTTCCTCGCTCCTGTGACTCTGCTCCAGAGGCTGCCAGAACACCCTGTTCTTTCGAGCTTGAGTCTGGTGCCATCCTGCTCTCCAGGAGAGCTTGAACGGGTTTGTGAGGGGTAGGAGTCCATCTGGGGCCTCCCTGGGGCTGCCTTCTGCCCTGGCTTACGAGCAAGGCCTTCTTCAGGCACTGTTTGGCCCTGCTGAACTGCACGACCCTGGCCAGTAAGGGCTCTTATCCTGCCTTCCCTTGTTGGCCTCTCTGCTCCTTCTGTGTCTCCTGTGGATTCAGTAGCTGCTGAGAAGACTGTCCTTCTCTCCTGAGCTGTGCACCCTTCTGTGGTCTGACTGTACCCTGTGCTAATTCAGTTGTAATCGGGATATTTGTGTCACTCCAAAAAACTTATAATATGTATTAGCAGATCTCCAGCACTGGTGTGGTGATTGACAAATAGCTTCAAGAAACATTTGTTAGGAGCTTGGACTACAGAATAGCACAGCAATAACGCTGGTAGAAAAATGTGTAATATTGGGGTTGGAAGAATGACTCAGTGGTTAAAGCTCTTCCAAGTTAGATTTCCCAGCACCACATAAGCTGGGTGTGGTGGCACAGCCTGTAATCCCGGCACTCAGGAGGCTGAGACAGGAGGACTGCCATGAGTCCAATGCCAGCCTGGGCTCCATATTGAGTTCAGGACCAGCCTAGGCTGCAGAGTGAGATCCTGTCTCAAAAAAAGTAATATCCTTTATGAAGGTGTAAGTAACCAGTGTTTTCTAGACTGGGCCTCTTTGATTCTACCTTCTGCCTTCCAGAGTTTTGGGAAGATACTTTTAAAAGAAAAATCTGGGACTATGAGTGGAGCTCAAATTAGAATGCATTTTTAGCATGTTCAAGGCCCTGGGTTCAATTCCAGTGATAAAAAGTGGAGGGAGAGAGAGAGAGAGAGAGAGAGAGAGAGAGAGAGAGAGAGAGAGAGAGAGAGAGAGAGAGAGAGAAATATGGAGAGAGGAGGGAGAGAGAATCAGAGCAACAGATAGACCCTCATTATTTCACTTAGTTGGTCTTTAGGTGCAGGTAATTTGTTGTGTGTGGTTTTGGTTTTCACTATGTAACTAGAAAGGAATGATTCAGAAGAATGATGGTTTTTTGCTTTGGAATTGACTGTTTTAAGCTATTACAATAGTCCAATTTTATTTTAAGATTTGCTTTTCATTTTTATTAGACCACTGTGTCTTGTTCTATTAATTTTTATGTCATTAGCAGAGATACACTTTTTTTTATTGCAGTCATAAGAATGGTATTTACCAAGGCTTGGAGCATCATTGTTACTGAGGTGATACTGGGCAGAGTTGGATTGGCCCAAAACAGGAGTGTCCTCAAAGCCCCTGGCAAGTTGAGCATATTTGACATATTTTTATTAATCATTTTCCTTTTCTAACACTATTCAGTTGTTAACCTGACTTTACTTTTGGAAAAGTCGAGGAAGTTCAAGTATTTAGAGCAGAAGGAATAAGTAACAGAGGTATTGATAAGGGTTTGTGGTGTTAGAGATGAAATCTGGGTCCTGCACAGGGTAGATGAGTATTCTACCACTGAGTTAAACCTCTGGCCTGATATATATATATGTATGGCTTTCTTGTACAGACAACATATTAGACTAGGGTGTTGTGTCCTTATAAATATCCTTCAGGTTGCTGATGCTTTCATATTAGAGTTTTCCTTCATGTTGGGAGATGTATTTTAAGACTTCAGTGGATGCTTGCAATTGTGAATACTATGAAACCTTCCAGTACTGTCTTTTTCCCCTGTGCTTGAATACCTATGATAATATTTGATTTATAAGTATATGTATTGCAAGAGACTGACACTAGCTAATAATAAAAAAGAGTAATTTTAAATATAATATGATAAAATTTGCATGACTGTGGTCGCCTTTTTCTTTTTTTCCTTTCAGTAATATGATTGAACAAAGGGCCTTCACACTGAGTTTTGTCCAGTGTTTCAGTTTTAGCTTAGAGGCAGAGTTTCATCCACTTGGTAATTTGCCCAGGCTGGGATCTAACTTGTTATCCTCCTGCCTCTCAGCGAAGTGTGATCCTGAAGAGCTGTGTCTCAGTCCTGAGGTCAGCTGGTCCCTCTTTCTTGAATTTTTTGTACTGTACTGACCTATGTTCTTCTTGAGACGATGTGAAATAGTACAGTGCCTTCATGGTGAGATGACTCTAGGTGATGTCGTTTTGGACTATTACATAAGGGCCACTTTAACACGGTGATAATATCTGATAACGCAGGCAGCTAGCTGGTAAGTGACTAGGACAGCCAGAAAGCTCTGGAGGACAAAGGGCCTACCCATCCCAGGCCGGATGAAGCAGAGGGTGTGAGCTCTCATCCTGCTGTTCAGTGCAGCATGTGACTGGAAATTTACTGCTTATTTCTGGAATTTTCCATTTAGTATTTTTGGAGCATGGTTGACCATGGTTATCTGAAATCGTGGAAGGTGACACTATAATTAGGAGGTGTGAGGCTGGTGGAGGAAATGCCTGTACTGCATTTAAAATAAACATAGAACTACAGATTGATGGCTCCTTTTTGTGAACTCCATTCAGAATGCAATAAATCATGTTTAAATACAGAGCATTCATACATAATTAATTAAATGCAGTATATTGCAAAGCAGTTCTAAATGTAATTAAATTCAGATATAAAATATGTTAACATCTGATATGCAAAATTCAAACTTATTTTAAGCTTATTACAAAATTTAGGGAAATAATGTATATTTCTGGAATTAGTCATACGTAATCTTCCTGTTCAAATTAGGGAATGTGTGATAGCTTGGGCTTCAGCCGTATTATAAACCTAAGTATTTAAAATTTTTTATTAAATAAAAATGAGATATACTGGTAATTTTTGTAGACTGCAATTTATGTCCATGCCTTTATGTTTCTTATATATACATATTCAGTATATTATTTAGTACTCTGTATCTAATAGAATATTATATTACACCAAAAATAACAGATAAAATGCTTTGTAGTCAGCTGGGCCCAGTGGTACCTCAGCATTTCAGAAAGTTGAGGAGAATTGCAAGTTCCAGTTCAGTCTGGGCAATTTAGTGACTTAGTGAACCCTGTATCATGAAATTAAGACAAAAAGTGGGCTGGGGCTATAGCTCAATGTGAAGGCCTTGGGTTTGAAATCCAGTACCAACAGGAAAGCTTTACTAATTATTAATCCAATCAACATATGTTCAAAGCACTGGAGTATGTGTCAATGATATGAAGAAGAAATAAGATATTTTTAATCCATTGTGAAGAAGAAACTTGGTACTGTATCTCACATCCCTAAATTCCTTCATTCTTTGTATCCTTATGGTGTGGTATTTATCATGGTTGTGGGTAGCAATTGATTCTTACTTTATGTAGTGCCAGCGAAGTGTGATCCTGAAGAGCTGTGTCTTTGAAGCATCTTTGGTTGGGTATGTTTGCCCTGTTTTCTATGGCATTGATGGCCCTTTTTCCTGTCAATTATTTAGATTAACTATTATTATTAATAGTTAACAAAGCTCCATTTTGGGTAATCAGTCTTGTCAAGTGGTTGATAGATACAGACAGTAAGAATTCATCTATTTTACCTCTGCTTACAGGGAATATCTCAAGGCATTTTAGGTCAACAAGGAGAAGGCCTGTTGATAAATCTCTAGAACTCTACAGTCCAATCCAGTAACAGCCATCCTCATGTGATTAGTTAAATTTAAATTAATGGAGATCAGATAAATTTCAAAATTAAGTTTTTGGGTCACAGTAACTATCATAACCATTGGCTTCCACATGACAGCTCCTGCCATAAAATATTCCCATCAGCAAAGGAAGATTTTTGTGTAGCACTCTACTAGATAGTCTAAAATCTCTTTTGGTAACTTAGCTTGTTCTAGTAGCATCAAACTTGTACCCTGTATTCTTCTGGATATTAGCTTCTATCTTTAACCCTACATTAAAATCACTTGAGACTTGTTTAAAGCTTCCAGCCTGTCTAGAATCAGAATTATGAAGGGAGAGGCTGGGGCCTGGGCATCAGCATTCACAGGAATCCCCTTAGTGAGTCCAGTTGTATGCCATCATTTATTTATAACCAACAGTGATTTTTAATCATAATTAAATAATTAATTAGATTTTGGTGCTGACTATTGAAGCAGATCTCTTGCATGTTGCAATGGGCCATACCAGTGACCTACTTCCATGGGCAACATTTTATCTTTGACAAGCACATCAGTGTCTTCTGAACTTGGTACTGCTCTTTCTCTTTGTCTGTTCCGTTAACACCTCCTGGAGTTGGGCAGTAGAGTGTGCTGGTAGAGCTCAGCATTGGGAACCAGGTTTGTCTCACTGTTTTGAGTAACCTGTCATCAACTACTGTTATGATTTGGATCTGGAATGTCTGGCAAAAGCCTCACATATTTGGATGTAGTGGGATAACTGTTTTATTGGGAGGTAGGGCCTGCTGGGGGAAGTGGCTGCTTCGGGCTTGAACAGAAAGATTATGTCAACTTATTGAGCTTGGGAGGAAAGTGCAGGGTGGAGCTTTCCAGTGTGTATTGTGGACTTGTGGGCCACGAAATGAAAGGAGGCCACCCATCCTTGGTGTAGGAGGCCCAACTAACTGGCAGCTTGAACTAATAAAGAAAGATAGAAGAAACATTGTTACAGCTTGCCTCTGCTATGTACTTCCACCATGGCCTGCCACACATGAATGGACTTTGTGAGACCTTCTGAAACTTTGAGCTAAACCTTTCCTCCCTTAAATTGTGGGTGTTGGGTATTTTGTCACAACAAGAGAAAGTAATTACATAATTACTGAACCTTGCTTCCAAGCTTTTGTTACTTTCTGCTTAAAGTGTAGGTGATAGCAATACCTGCCTCTGTGAGGACTGAGATAAAGTATATAAGATGCTACACATATGTGCTTAATAATATATTACTTTATAATATAATTTTGCTTGTTAAAATTTATATAATAATGAAAATTGTAACATTTAAAATATGCTGTTTTATAATATTGTCCAATATAAAACTTTTTCTAAGATTCTAGTATATGATTTGTCTTCATGAATTTTTCTCTCCTGGTCAGGAAAATTTGAAATAGTTCTAATATTGCATATGGTAGCAAACCTACTTGGGAATTCCACTCTTGCCACATCAATGAGGGTGCATTTTAGGTCAGGAAGGCTTTTAGAGTTCAGTGCATCCAGTAGTAGCTGCTCTCTCTTCTTTCTTGGTAAACTCCATGAAATTGCTTAGTCAAGAGGAATTTAAGTGGTTGTGACAGGAGTTTTGGGAAAGGATCGGGGCAGGCAATTCTCCTGTTATGGTTTGGATCCAGAGTGTCACCCAGAAGCCACCAGCACCTGGATGTTGTAAAGTATCTGAGTGTTGTTGAGAGATGGGGGCTGTTCAAAGGGGGCAGAACACTGGGGCTGACCCAGAAGGGGCAGATCCCTGGGGTAGGACTTGGAAGGGGAGCTCCACCCTTCCTCCTTCATGCTGGCTTCGTGTCCGCCATGCTGTGAACATCCCATCTCCTGCTCTTCCTCCTGCCAGGTGCTTCTGCCATTGCCAGCCACCATGTATAGGCTATGGCCTTCTGAGACTGTGACCTGAAATAAATCTTTGATCCCTTGAATTGTGGATGTCAGATATTCTGTCCCAGTAACAAATAACTAAGACTCCTCCATTCTTCAAAATACTCTACAACCAGTTGTTGACCCCAGCCTGGCTTAGATCAGGCGTCTCATTCCCAGACAATGGCAAGCAGAATTATTAGACTTTTTCTAGAGGGGAGCTCTTCTCTGGTTCCCTGAATCCTATACCCTTCTTTCAGGTGGGAGCTCAGGGTAGGCTTGAATGCGCTAGCTCTTGGAGCCTGCGGGACAAGGATGTCATGCTGCAGCCTGCTTGGAGGCATACTAGGTAGGACTCAGAAGGCCATCTGTGGACTGTTTTCTCAAGTGGGTGGTCTTACAGCTTTTCCTAATCAAAACTAAAATGTAGTTAAATTTTTTGAGCTTCATCCATCCTTTTACTCTCTGTAGACTTTTTCAAAAAGTATGTTTTCATAAGCTGCCTGTTAAATGCCAAGATTCTTAGAAGCTGGTCATATAAATGAACCATTTTATATTTGTGTTTTCAAATGAGCAAATTAAATTATTGTAGAAATGAAACCCAAACTATCATCATTTGTCAGAGACATAAAAGCATGACAACCAACCTTTTCTCCATAAAAGCCTTCTCCTATCATGTCTTGTGATGTTCCCAGTGTTCTTTGAATAGTTCTGAAGTGCTTGTAAGAAAAGGTGACCTCATGGGATCGTTAGGACTAGTAATCACTGAAGAAGAAATATTTGCTTTCTTGGCTGAGAAATAACACAAAAATCTATTCTGTGCACTTGAAAGACTGGAGTTCATCAGACAGAAGTAGCTTTTGACCTTATGAGAGATTTGGTTTGATGAATTCCTTCTGGGAGGTCTGGGCTGATAAGAGTTTTTATGGCTAAGTGATGGAGAGGTGAGAATAAGTACTGGTAAATGAGAAATTCTTAGCCTTAGTTTAATATATACCAAAACAGTTTCTACTGTCGAGCACTGTGTGTTAGTCATTGGGGTGAATGTGTTGTCATTAGTTTACACTATTACCTTAAGAATGAGATTTTATCTTTTTTTTTTTTTTACCTTATTCATGTAAAGCTAAAAACTTACATCATTGCTGAAAAGTTTAAGGATGTTAAGGATGACAACTCTGCTGTCTGGCAGAGAAATAAATGCTTACCTTAGAATAGTAATTCCTGAAGGCCTATCCACATGAGCCTTCTAGTTACTAGGGGTTACGGTCCACTTCTGCAGTGTGTATATATTTTTGTATAACATGATTTATAGCTGCTGCATGAGTGCCTTGTATCAAATTATTTTTTGTTTGCCAAGCAATAAAACAACTCATTGCACATCATTTTAGAAGGATGACTAGTATGTGATGCCAGTTCAGCCTGGCTAATTTGAGGATGAGAGACTCACCTGCAGAAATTCTGACATCACTGTTATGGAGTGTTTGTGTGTGTTTGTACATCTCCTTGAGATGCTCAGAACATAGTTTCAGACCCTGGACTTAATTATAGGTGCTCTGTTCCATGTGGCATCTCTCTGTCTGTAGGACTCTTGGGTTGGTGCCCTTCTTTTCTTGTTATTGTACATGCCTCTGTGGTCTCATTGCCCAGTGCACCTGTGTACTATGAACATTTCATCTTTCTGAGTATTTGTAGGACACCTTTCTAGAAGTAGAATGGCTGTGCCAAAGAAAATGCATATTTTAAAGACATATACATTACCTGAATTACTTGCAGAAAGAAATAACCAGTTACCCACCTGTCAGCCACATCTGAGACTGCCCTTTTTGTGTTTTTTTTTTACCATCATTGTGTAGTATAGATTTCTTCTGAATAGCTGCTAATTTATAGGCTCTAAAAAGAATCTCATGGTGTGTATTTGATTTTTTGTTTTTGCTGTTAAATAGGTGTTTTCAAAATAAGTCTTGGGCTAGGAATATAGCACAGTGGTAGAGCACTTGGCCATCATGAACAAAGCCGTGGGTTTCAGTTCTTCACAGAATAAACAGAATCTTGCCACCTTTCTTCTTCTATTGCTCCTGATTATCTCTGTCAGCTTTCCCATGGGGGTAGGCATGCTGTGCCGTAGGTTTCCCAGAGAGGCCTTGGGTAGTGAGCATTGCAGGAGCCTCAGCTGTCACAGGTCTCATCTGGCCTCACTGAATCCATGACGAGTTGGGTTGGAGTGGGAGTGGCAGGTGGAATAGAGGAAGGAGGCCAGACACCTAGGAGGTAGATTGAGAGTAGCTGGGGATGCAATTCTGGTGTATATACGAGGGCTGTGTTGACTGCCCCTGGAAGCTTTCAGAAGAACGAGAGTGCTTTCATTTCTTTGAATGCTTTTAGGCCCTTGATTTTTAAATTACTGCCCCTTAAAATTTTTATTTAAATAAATACATAATCTATAAATAATTAACATTTTCTCTTAAAAATATATAGTAATTATAACCAATAAGTTTAGCTTATTAATTTTATATGTCTGACATTCCTTGGAAAATAAAAAGCCAAGTGTCGCTGATAACTTAAATAATTGTGTCTTAAATAATTCTATTCAGTCCTTTTCAGAGATGTTCTTAGTGGATTTCACACAGCAGTGTATACCACCCCTATTCACTGACTCAAAACCTCTCGGTGAGGAGGAGGTCATGTCAGTAACCACAAATAAGGTCCCTAGAACTCTCTTAGTGCCACCTTTTATATTGTACTCATAATGAGTCAGTGGTTTTGTGAGCCTGGCCTCCATGGTGGTTAAAAAACAATTGTCATGGGTATGTCTGAAAAAACAATGTTTTTTAAAGGCTATTTTGGTAGCTTGGCTTTTAGTTACAGAGGGCAAAGGTCAGTTACAGTGTGGATTAATTCAAAGATCGTGACATTACTTTCCTTCCCCCTCGTTCCTCCAGACTTTACCCAAAATGAAATACCTTTATATTTACAGCTATCTTCATATAAGTATACAGAATGTTATATTTTCATGAAGTCAGAAAATACATCCATTCAATTAAAATACATCAGCCAGCAGAATTCTTTCAAAGGTACTGAGTGGATCCTGGCCCCTGGGTGCCGTGAGCTGCTGCTGGTGAATGGCCTGCAGTTCAGACCTGGGTGATGCTCAGGAGTTTACCCTGTCTTAGCTCTGCCTTTTTGTTTTTGTCATGTTCTCTCTCTCTCTGCGGCCCAGATTTCACAGCGGAAAACAAGCTCCTCCTAAACTTTCAGCCATCCACAGAGACTGACTACCTGGACTTCAAGCGTAGCTTCACATTCCCTGGAAAGAGGCTCTGTTTTTCTAAGCTTGAATTTGCTAAGCATGTATCTGTTCTTAGCCAATGGGTAGCATTTGAACACCCAGTTGAACATGGCTGCCTAGGACTCCATCCGAGATCTTGCAGCAAGCTACACTAGAAGAGGATTAGCTTCTTGCCAGGGGCATACAACCCAAAAGATACTCAGAGGTTAAGGAAAAGTACTCCAGGGTTTAGAAACTGATCTCCTAGCCTTTTGCCAGGCAGTGTTTGTGATTACAGTCTGCATTGTGTGTTCCTGTCCATAGGGGCTAAGTGACACAGCTGAGGGAAAATTTTCATAGAGGACATTTTTCACATATTGAGGAGCCAGGGTGCAAAGGTTATTCTATAACACCTTTCAAAGAAAAATGAGAGGGAAGTGACATGGCATCGTGGCTGCTAGGCTCAGAAAGTTTGGAGAAAAGAAGTCTACCTAGTAGAGATTGTTCCAAAACAGATTGCCTTTTCTTTTTCCCACCACTGTGGTGCCTACTGGAGCATGGATCAGAAGCAGTGCTTGGCAGCCATAACAGGCAGTAATTTAAGCAGGAGCCACTTTAAAAAAAAGGGCCCAATGCATGCAGGCTTCACTTTCCCAGATCCTGGCAGAGCTGTGCCAGACAAGACCGGTGAGATTCACCACCATCTCTGCCACCCCACTCAGCAGAGGTCCGTGCCCAGGCTGTGCTCTCCCATTGCTGGGCAGAGCCACAAGGGACAGGCCTGGTGAGATTACATGCCACCTCCCCCACCCCTCTCAGTGGTGGTCAGCACAGAGGCTGTGTTCTCCCACAACAGGGCCGAGCCTTCCTAGGGAGAGCCCCTAGGGGAAAACCAGGGACAGAAAGCCAGAGACAACCGGACACAACAGAACCATGAGGAAACGTGGAAATAAATCTCCTACAGAAAGTCTTGACATACCAGAAGAGGATACTAGGAATCCTGAAAGTGCAGAATCTAAAGAAGAAAATGGCAAAAATGATGGTAACTTCTGGGCCCAGAAATACATCGAATTAAAGCAGGAAATAAAGCAGGAAATGACGGTGGTAGAACAAGAGCTACGCCAAGACGTAGCTAAGCTAAAAGCAAGCCTTGAGAAGCAAGTAGAAGAGATCAAAGGGGAAATAAACCAGAAGATAATGAAGGCAATGGAAGAAATGAGAGAAAACATAACAGAGACATAAAAAAAACAGATGTAGATATCCAGGAAGTGAAAAACACAGAGGACATAATAAACAACTATTTCGAACATTTTCAAAATAGAATATCAGACCTGGAAGACAAAATGACGGAGCAAAAATAGAAAGATCATAAAGAATGCAAAGTAAAAAAAGAAGAAAGTGAATCATTACAACGACTGATAGATGATTCAAAGAGAAACAACCTGAGAATTATGGGAGTTCAACAGAAGACTGAGGACAAGACAGAAGGCTTAAAAGTGATGTGCAGTGGAAGTATGGAGGAAGATTTTTGAAATCAAGGAAGAGAAATGAACATTGAACTACTGCAAGTATATAGAACTCCAAACAATATGGATCAGAAGAGAACCTCATCCTGAGACCTCATAATTAAAGTACTATAAACCCAACACAGAGAGAGAATACTGAAAGCAGTAAGTGAAAAACAGAAGGTGACCTACAAAGATAAGCCTATCAGGATAACTTCAGACTTCTCAATCCCGTCTCTAAAAGCCAGGAGATCATGGAGCAATATCATTCAAACACTAAAAGAACACAGATTCCAACCAAGACTACTATGTCCAGCAAAACTATCTTTTAAACTAGAGAGAGAAATTAAAATCCTTCATGATATAAAAAGCTTAAAGAAACTTGCAGCCACTAAGCCATCACTGCAGAGAATTCTTAAAGGAAACTGGATAGCAAAAGAGAGGCCAACCACACCAGTGACCCCAGAGAAAAACAGACAAAACCTAGAGGAGAATGAGCTGAGAAAAAAGTAAAGCCAGTAAACAACATGGAAAAACTACAGTGATGGCAGGACACACCAAACATACCTCAATAATAACCCTAAACCTGAACGGCCTTGACTCACCTATCAAAAGACATAGACTAGACCAGCAGACTGCATCAAAAAACAGAAACCCACAATTTGCTGCCCACAAGAGACACACGTCACCCACAAGGAAACAAATAGACTGAAAATAAAAGGATGGAATTTAATATTTCATGCAGCAGGTCCCAGGAAACAAGCAGGGGTAGCTATATTAGTCTCAGACTCATCAGGTTTCAAAATAAAACAGGTGAAGAGAGACAAAGATGACCACTATATACACTGATTAAAGGAACACTAGAACAGGAAGAAATCACAATTATCAATGTATATGCCTAGAACTCTAGAGCACGCAGTTATGTAAACCAAAAATTATTAAACTGGAAGGGACACATAGGCCCCAATACAATTATAGTAGAGTATTAATACTCCACTATCACAAATAGATAGATTAACCAGACAAAAAATTCCACAAAGATATACAATTGCGGAACGACACTGTAGAAAATTTGGACATAACAGATGTTTACAGAGTTTTCCACTCAACATCAGCTGATTACACGTTCTTCTCAGCAGCACACAGAACATTTTCTAAAATAGACCACATCCTAGGCCATAAGTCATGCTTAAACAAGTATAAAGTTATAAAAATAATTCCCTGTATACTTTCAGACCATAGTAGAATAAAACTGGGACTTAACAGCAACAGAAACAGAAGAAAATACACAAATACATGGAGACTTAACAACTTACTCTTGCCCAAACAGTGGACCACGGAAGAAATCAGAGAAGAAATCAAAAACTTCATAGAGTTAAATGATGATGGTGGAAGTACATCATATCAAAATCTGTTAGACACAATGAAAGCAGTACTCAGAGGAAAAATCATAGCCATAAATGCACACATCAAAAGAGCAGAATAGTCACAAATAAATGTGCTGATGATGCACCCTAAGGACCTAGAGAAATAAGAATAACTTTACCCAAAAGGCAGTAGAAGAGAAGAAATTATAAAAATCAAATGTGAAATAAATGAAATTGAAATTAATGAGACAATAAAAAAGATTAATGAGTCAAAGAGCTAGTTCTTTGAAAGAATTGACAAAATTAACAAAACTCTTGCTAACCTCATCAAGAAAAGGAAAGGAAAAGACACAGACTAGCACACTTAGAAATGAAAAGGGTGAAATTACAACAGACTCTGCAGAAATTCAGAATATTGTAAGAAATTACTTCGAACACCTATATTCTAACAAATTTGAGAACTGGGAAGAAATGGACGACTTCCTAGATACATATAAAATACCAAAATTAAATGAGGAAGATATAAAAAGCTTGAACAACCCCATCATACATACAGAAATTGAAGTAGTAATAAAAGCTCTACCTACAAATAAAAGTCCAGGCCCAGATGGATTCACAGCAGAATTTTTTCAGTACTTTAGGGAACAACTAACTCCAACCCTAAAAACTCCACTATGAAACTCTTGGAAATAATTTGAAAAATTTAGCCAAATCACAGGCTACAAATTTAGCACTAAAATATCAGTAGCTTTTCTCTACACTAACAATGAACTTATTGAGCAAGAACTCCAAAAAAAAAAAAAATTGCATTCTCAATAACTCAGCAAAAAATTAAATACCTAGGAGTATACCTAACCAAGGAAGTGAAGAACCTATATAAAGAAAACTACATGACATTGAAGAAAGAAGTTTTAGGAGACACTAGAAAATGGAAAGGTGTCCCATGCTCTTGGATAGGAAGAATAAATATAGTCAAGAGGACTATACTACCTAAACTGATATATAGATTTAATGCAATTCCTACACAATTCCTCCACATTCAAAATACCTACACGTTTCTTCAAAGAACTTGAAACAACAATTCTTAAATTTACATGAAACCAAAAGAGACCAAGAATATCCAAAGCAATCCTGAGCAACAAGACAAAAGCAGGAGGCATTACAATACCAGACATCAGGCTGTACTGTAAAGCAATAGTTGTAAAAACAATTTGGTACTGGCAGAAAAACAGGCAGATAGATAGTGGAACAGAATTGAAGATGTAGAGACAAACCCAAATACCCTCAATTACTTAATCTTTGACAAAGGAACCAAACGCATACACTTTCAAAGGACAGCTTGTTCAAGAAATGGTGCTGGTAAAACTGGTCATCCACATGCAGAAGAATGTATCTAGTCACACACCTATCACCATGCACTAAAATCAAATCAAAGTGGATCAAATAGCTGGACATCAAAAGTGAAACATTGAACCTCCTAGAAAACAAATTAGGCAAATATCTAAAACACATAGGGGTAAGCAAAGACTTCCTTGACAAGACACCAAGAGCAAAAGAAATTATCCCCATTATTAACAAATGGGATCCTGTCATACTAAAAAGTTTCTGCACAGCAAAGGAAACTATCAACATTGTAAACATAGGTCCAACAGACTGGAAAAAAATATTCACCACCAACAAGTCAGATAGGAAACTCATAACTAGAATATACAGGGAGCTGAAGAAAAGGAAGCCAACCACAGTAAAGGATCCTATTGAAAAGTTGGCAAGTGAAATGAAGAGGCAATTCACTCAGGAAGAAGTTCAAATGGCCAATAGATACATGAAAAGATGTTCAACATCCCGAGCCATAAAAGAAATGCAAAGCCATAAAAGAAATGCACTGCTGTTGGGAATGTAAATTCATATAACCACTCTGGAAAGCAGTATTGAGATTTCTCAAAAGACTGGAAAAAAGATCCCCTTCGATCCAGGCACACCTCTCCTGGGAATATATCCAAAAGAGGCCAAAACAACAGATAACAGAGATATATGTATACCCATGTTCATAGTAGCACAACTTACAATAGCTAAAATATGGAAGTCACCAAAATATCCATCAACAGACCAATGGATACACAAACTGTGGTATTTATACACAATGGAATACTATGCATCTATAAAGTCCAACAGCATGGAGGCTTTTGCAGGCAAATGGAAGAAACTTGAGACCATCATGCTTAGTGAAGTGAGTCAGAAGCAGAAGGTGAAACATGGAATGGTCTCTCTGATATGAGAAACCCAGATCACAACTATCTCATGGGACTTAAAGTGAAAAACAAAGTGAATCAGGGAGTTGGGTGGGGAGGTATGGAGGGATGGGTAGGGGGAGGCACAAAAGGAGAGCAGGAAGAAAAAAGTTAAATGAGAAAGTACAGACATGTCAATGTTTTGCTTTCCTACACACGTACTTGGTATTGTACAACATGTTCTATAGTTCGTTTCCATGAGGTATGATTCAGTAATCTTTTCAGAAGGAAAGTCTTTCTTTGGTCCCATGTAACTTCATTCAGTTATTTGTCAGGTGTTGTTTAAAATCAAAGGTTTTTTTTTTTTATCTTAACAAAAAATTGTGTTAAGTGTTTACCGCATGCCATGTATTACAACCAAAGTTTTAAAGTGAATGCTGGGAGACTTCCTGAAACTTAGATTCATGGAGTGAAAAGAAAGGGCAAGAAGCACAAGCACAATAGCCAAATAGACCCGGTTGTGAGCTGTGTTGTGCCATGAGGGACACCCTGAGTTTGTGTGGCCAGGAGGCAGCTGGCATAAGAGGGTCCTAGTGCGGCTGCCCCCCAGCTGATTATGGAAAGCAAACCTACAGGAGGGTGCTGCTTTGCCTCCTCTTCCCTGAGGTAAATTCTTGACTTTGCTGCGAGGGACCATTACTTCAGAACCCAGAGGCCAGAACAGCCTTCTGCTCCTTTAGGCTTCTCTATGGAGCCCCCTTAGAGTTCATTCTTCCTTGTGTGGCTCCCTGCTTCTTCCCTGGAACAGTTTTTCATTTAAATTTTTCTTTTCTTTTTTTTTTTTTTTGCAGGTTGTGAATAGAAAACTTTAGTGGGAAAATTACAGAAGGGGACAAAAGAAGGATAGAAGGGGTGAGAAGGAGGGTAAAGTTACTGCGGTCAGAATGGGGACTGGGAGATGTGGGCTGCCCTGCAGTAGTTTTTAGTGTCTTCCCTCAATAGTCCTGTATTGAAATTAACTCATGTTTTCTTTAGCAGTTTGTCTGAAATACCTTTTGCGAGTGATATATTCCTGGGTAGAGGCACCATGTCACACTAATTGACCTTCCAGTATGTGGATTGGGGAAGGGCCAGAGAGGGTCCTCCTGCTGGCTGGGCTTCAGGGCTGCCTGTCTCTGGTGTGAAGTGCAGCCCTTCGACGAGGAGTCGTCCTGGTCGCCCGGGAGTGCCACAGCGTTGGAAAGTCCACCACAATGTATGTGTCCTTTTTGCACTTAAAAGGCTTCACCAAGCTTGCGACAGTATGGACAAAGATGGTGTCTGTGTGTTATTTGCATGAATGGATACATGTATGTGTTCCATGTTTCTGCCATAGCTGAAATCATAAAGGATACTTGAGAAAAGAGGAGGTCGCGGAATGGAAGAGAATGATAGAGAAAGATGTTGCAGGGGGACGGGGGAAGGGGGATTGCTTGTGTGTGCAGGACCGTGGCAGGAGTGCAGAGAGGACATTGGAAATGGGTGTGCAAGGAGCCGGGTGTCTATAGGTGTCTATAGGCAAGGAGCCGGGTGACTTCTGTAGACCCTGTGAGCTCCTTAGCAAGCGGGACTGATGGGGATTTCCCGTTATATGCACATGGAAGCCTGTGAAATGCAGCATCCTTGGTCTCTTAACTTGGCACCAGGCCCCATTTGTCCTCTTCCTGTCTCTCTCCCCCCCCTCCCCCCGCCCCCCACCCCACCAGGCTTCTAGCTTCTTCTCTAGCTCAAGGCCCTCATGCTGGGTATGTTTCTAGGGTATCCTGTCCTCAGTCAAATGGGGTTTGAATGTGTTTGGATTTTCAGAATTTCTGCAGTTTCAGGGGACTGATCAGAAGCCCTGTTACATAAAGTGCTGTCTCTTCTCTGTGACCTTCACTGCTTCCCTTCATCTGACTTGCATAAACTGTGTTGTTTCTGCTACAGGCAGGATAGAATTTTAAATTAAAGGTTGTATTTTCCAGGGACTGGAGAAGTCCCCCACCGTCTCCCTTATCTCAAAAGCAGGATAGGGAGGAAGGACAAGAAAGCAGAAAAAAAATTACAGGTGCATGAATATGCAGGTGGCGACCAAGAAAGGTTGGGCATAGTGCATGTGGTTGCAGTGCTGGTGGCCAGCAAAACTCAGGCTGAGTGGGAGGTAAAGCAACTCACCTGCTGACGATAGGTTGGAAGCTCCTAGCTATATACTGCAGACTGTCCAGCTAGTTTGTAAACTTAATCTTTGAAATGAACCCTCCTCCCAACCTGACACATCCTTTAAAAGCCTCCAGTTCACAGTGGCAGGTAGTAGAGACGGGCAGTCTTGGAGAAGCTCTTCTTACCATCTCCCCCATGCCTGGCTTTGAACACACCCTCCCTGCTGTACCACAATGAGTAGTCTACTTGAATTTGGGGCAGGTAACATTTTTCTATTGCAAGAGATGTACTGTTTCAATTGGTGAATGCTTATTCTCAACTTCCCCTTGGAAATGGAGACACTTCTTACTGGTTTCTAACTGCCTTATATACCCACTGCGTTCAACCTGTTGAAGTGTCCAGCAGAAGCTCAGGGTCCCAGTGTGGTCAGTTATCTCAGCTTTTAGGATATATCATTGCTGTCTGTCCTGTGGATGCTGTTTGAGACCTCAAGGAACACATCTGCAATATTTTGTATGTGTTTAGCATAGTGTTGTAAATGCATTTTTCAACAACCCACCCATGAACCCTCTGGACCATAATTGTAGATTCATTTCTTTTTTGGAATTCCCAATATCCAAATATTTCTGTCATATTCAATATCTGAACCTTGTGTTATTCCTACCCTGGGTATTGCTCTTATCTTCCCAGCATAAATCTCCTCTCCCTTCCTCTCCTCTCCTTCCTTCCTCTCCCCTCCCCTCCTCTCTCCTCAGTCATCCATGAGACACATCATTGCTGTACATTCCATGTCCTGTTGAGCTTCATCTGTGAAGCTCATGTGTTTATAAGAGAACAAAGAACATTAAAAACAATCTGGCTTTACTTAAAGTGAAATATATTTTTTAAAAAGCTGATATCCATATAGGTACTGCATAAGCCTAGGGTATGCTTTGAGTCTTCAGTTTGTGAGGTAGTTGGAGCAAGAGGCTGAGAGACTCTTTTGAGGGTTTTACCACACAGTGGGACATGTGGGAATGTAACCCTTGTTGGTTGCTACCAATAGCATATTGGTTATTGGTGTTTTTATTGGCTCTTGACCTATGAAGTAATATGTTCCAGGCATTCAAAGCCCAACAATCAAAATAATTTCACTTTCGATTTTGGCTCCATCAGGAAAACCAGAATATGACCTTGAATCATGTACCCAGTCTGTTGGTATTCAGTTTTCTTATGTCCACTTTGAGAATATTGATATTTTTGGGAGATTATAGGGATCACAGAGCCCTCTCCTGATTCTTTATATGGTAGAGGTGTCAGCAGGTAGCATGGTGGATGAAATGACAGACTTCAGTATGAGAACTTGTACACCTATGGGAAGTCTTTGCTATGGTCTGAATGGTTTTCAAAATCACGTTGAAACTTAGTCACCAGTGTGAGAGTAGCAAGGGATGGGCCTCTTTCAGGACTGATTACATTAGGCCAACCCAGTCAGTGTGTGATAAAGAGGTTGGAGGAGTGCCCTCGTCTCTTTGCTTTTCATCTGCTTGAGGATATTAAAAGAAGTTGCCATATTGGAAACACAGGAAAAGCTCTTACTAGACACTGAAGTTGGCACTTTTGTAGCCACTGGCACCTTGGTCTTGGACTTTGTGGTCTCCAAATCTGTGAGAAGTACATTCCCGTTGTTTATAAGTTGCCCAGGCTGGGTTGTCTTACAGTAGCAGCACAAGTGGATTAAGGAGCCTCTTCCTGTGTGATTCTGAGTGAGGCACCTCACATTCTTGGGTTTTAGCATCTTCGTAAAATGTGGAAAATTATGTACTACCTATTTTATAAGGTGGTTTTTACAGAATGAGGTGTACATAAGCACTTAGCACAGTGTCTGACAAAGAATAAGTGGAAGCTGTTTTTAATATTGTTGATTTTACTGTTGCCATCATCATGTCTGTGTCCACAGTATAGATCAGTTGTCCTCAGCCAACTGCTATTTTGCCCTTCTCCTTTCAGCCCTCTTCCTAGGGACACTAGAGATAACCAGAAACTTTTTTTTTTCTTTTTAATTATCACATTGTAGAGTATGCTACTAACATCTTGTGGGCAGATGCCAGAAATACTGTTAAATATTCTAAAATGCACAGTAAAAGTATTTGTAAATTAAAATAATTTGATGCACATATAGATAGGGAAAAGGTGTCCCTTTTCTAAGCCATGTGAGAAATGCTCCATTGGCACCATGATATGCCCTCTGGAACTCCTTACCTCTCCTGTCTTGTCTTGTACCCAGCAGTTAGTGCTGCACCCCGTGCAGCAGTCGAGGAGCTGTTAGTGTGATGCTCCTCTTAATGTCCACATCAGTAAGAAAAGTGTTTGTTTTTCAGACTTTCTGAATATTGGAAATGGGACTTCAGTGCCCTTGGAGTTGTCCCAGGGAAGAGATAGAGGGTAGGCTTTAGATGTGCTAGATCCTTGTTAATTTGCCAGTATTGTCTTACAGGTTAAGTAGACTTTATGGGCCTTATTTACAATTTTTGTTGAAGCACTCTTGTTAATAACTACAGTCTAAGGGATTTTTAGGTACTTCCTCATGTGCGAAATTTATTTAACAGATTATTTCCCTGGGTTGATAGTGGTAGAGTGGGAGAGTGCTGGTTCATCATGGGAAAGGCCCTGGATTTAATCTTCAGTACTGCAAACAAACAAACAACAACCAAAAAACCCCAAAGTATGTTTTGTTGATACCCATGACAGATGGATTGAAAAAACTCTTTATGAGTTTTTGTAAAAAGGGAATTTTCAGGGGCAGAGTATGTCATATTTCAGTATTTCCCTGATGTGCCCTTTGAGAAAAAAGTATTGAAATTCAAAACCTTTTGTATACTTCCAATATGCATATTTATTATCCATTACAAGACATATAACCTAGAAATTTTAGTCCAGACAGTTCTAAATTATCACCTTCTGATACACTACTGATTCCTTACACTATTTTAATCTCTATCTGTTTACTAGATTAGCAATCATACTTGCTCCCTCTAATTAAAAGAACAAACCCAAATAGCTTATTTACTCATTATATTATTTAAAACCTCTTTCACTTCTCAAGTACCAGAAACACAGATGGACAAATTGTGCATGAAGATGTTAGTTAGAAGAATAAAAGACATGACTTTGAAGGAATCTGTTTGGTACATTGAAGATACCAGGTTCTTGTCCCTTGTGAATGGCTATATGGGACATCAGGAGAAAATGTGGAGTTACAGTGTTGTGCTTTGACTGTGAGTTAGAGTAGATATCAATGAAAGGTAGACACACACAGAGGATTTTTTTTTTTAATATTTGAGCAAGGCTCGGTGATGCAGGCCTTTTATTTCCTGTTGAGGCACTGTTTTCTACAGGTGTGTCATATGCCACCATGCCCAGTTTTTGGGGTGCTGAGGAATCAAATGTGGGTTTCTATAGTTGCCAGGCAAGCATTCTTAACTACTGAGCTTGGGCTCCAGCCCAGGATGATCTTTTACATCCAGACAGAGGGAGTGTTGGAGTCTCTGTGGAAGGAAAATGGTCAGGCTTTCTGTCCTTGAGTTCAGTTTCCTTCAATGTTCATTCCTTCAGTTAACCATTAATACTTACTTAATTCAAGGATTTTTTTTTCTATAGTAAGCATCTGATGTGATGGAAATTATGGAAATGAACAAATGAGGTAATGCCTTGGTTCTTGGATGAGCATTGCCATCCGTTTTATATTGGTGTGAATGTTGGGCAGAACCAATGGTTTATAACCCTCAGATTCAGTGGGAGGTCAGGAGCATGTTCTTAGTTCCTAAAAGACAGGGAAGATTTTTTCTTTTTTAAAACTTCTGTAGATATATCTTCCACAGATGTTTTCATTCTCCTGCTTTTTTTTTTTTTCTACTATGGAGTGAACCCAGGGACTTAGCACTGATCTATATTCCCATTCCTAGTCCTTTTCTAATTTTTTGTTTTGAGATAAAATCTCATTGAATTTTCCACACTGCACTTGAGTTTGCAATCCTCCTACCTCAGCCTCCCAGAGAGTTAGAGTTACAGGTGTGTGTCACTGTGCTCAACTCTCCTTTCAATTACATGAGATATTCAAGAATGCATTTGTGTGGTCAGAAGTTAAAACCTCAAAGACAGAGAAAACTGCCTTCACCTTTACTCTTCACTTTTCCATCTTCCCAAGGAGAGTCTAGAATTCCTACATCAGAGATACCCATTCTGCTCAGATCTTTTCTAAAAACGATAGGGTGGATGGAGCAGTAGGGAGAGAAGACAGAATGGGGGAGGGTTCTGAGGTCAGAGTTTCTGTCTCAGGTGCTGGCAACAGTTCCTGGTTTACAGTAACACCTCAAAAAATTGTAATTAAATGACTTTTCCCCACCATTTTATTAATATATATGTATACATGCAATACATAATGTTTACAGTGAACTTGAGTATTTTGTGCACATACATATCGCATCAATATTACGATTCCTTACAGTCGCCATTTTTGGCCCTCCAATACTCTGCTCATCCCCCTGTAACTCCCACTATCACACTCATTTGGTTCTATGGAATGCCTTTGTTCTGGGTTTCCCAAATCAGAGAAACTATGTGGCATTTAACATATTTAATATTGTGCATCTGACTCACTTTAACACTCAGATCACCACTTATTAGTTCAGTTCCCCACTCCTAAAATGGGCTGCAGTGGCCATATATTGATGCCGCTTCTCTGAGTCCAGCAGAGCCCTTTAATGGGGTGATTTGCCGAAAGTTCTTTTTTTTTTCTGTATTTTACTATGTCTTTGTTGGGATTCTTTAGTATGGCTTCACCTACTAGTCTACATAAGAGGAAAACTATAACAATGAAATTTGTAAGGCTGGAAAATGTGAGAAGAAGAGATAAATTCCTTAGTTGAGTACTGAATGAAAGGTGATTATTTTTACATTCAAAAGACATTCACATTGTCATTACATCAGTCAGTTTTCTTAGGATCAACTTACATCCAAGACTAGATGAGTGAATTGCTACATTAAACGAGCTGAAGTCTATATCAGATTGCTACACTAATGAACTAAAATCTATATCCCATAAGTATACTACACTTAAAGCAATAGATACAAGGGCATCCGTTGGTATTTCAGAATTTCTTTTCACTTTCATAAATTATTTACTCGCATTTCACTAATTACTAACATTTTGCCAGATTTGGTTATTCTTTTACCTGCCTATCCATTCCTAACTTCAAGCATACATATTTTTAAAGATTTTAAACCAATTCCCTATTCTGAATATAATTATTTTGTTTTGCAAACTTACATACTATTAAAACCAATAATTCTGGGGGAAGATTCACAGATTTTATGAGACAGTTGGTACTGTTTTAAAAGGATACCAAACAAATGACTCAAATACTAGTCTATTTTTTGGTTACATTTTCTCTTTAGATGCTTCCTTTTCACCATGTTTTTTGGTGCTGCTTATATTTTCTGTCTCTCTCAAAGATTCCTTCAAGTATTTTCGGCAATGCTGTGCTAGGGGTCACAGATTTCTTTAGGGATTCTTGGTAATGAAAAATCTTTACTTCTTCAATTTTCAGGGACAGTTTTGCTGGATAAAACAACCTGGGTTGACATTTGCTGTCTTAAAGCTTGAAAGCTCTCCCTCCAGGCTCTCCTAACCTTTAAAATTTGCATTGAGAAATCTGCAGAAATTCGAATGGGTTTGCCTTGGTAGAATAATGTCTGTTTTTCTCTTGCTGCTTTTAATACTGCTCTTTATGTTTTATTTCTGAGGTTTTGATTATGATGTGTTGTGGCAAGTCTTGTTGCTGGTTGAGTTTATTTGGTGTTCTATAAGCTTCTTGTACCTGAAAATTAATGTCTTTTTCTAGATTAAGAAAATTTTCTTGTATTTCAGTGAATAAATTCTTTACACCTTTGGTGATACCTTCTGCTCTTCCTCCTGCACCCATAATTCTGAGATTGGTTCTCTTTGAATCATCCATCAGCTGTTGTATCCAACTACTTTGCTCATTTCTAATTTTGGAGTCATGCCTACTTAATATCATTTGTTTTCTCAACCTTGTCTACAAAGTCTGAGTTTCTGTCCTCACATTATTCAAGTTAACTTCCCCTGCTTTTGACATATATTTTTCATATCCTGAATTTCATCTGGATTTCTTTTCATATTTTCCACTTCTGTATCAGAATGTTCCTTTATATGTTGCATTTCCTTATTCACTTCAACCATCTTTTTACTTGTGGCTTCAATATGCTCAGTGAGCTTTGTTTCCACTAGGACCACTATTTAGTTAGTAAGTTCCTCTTTAAGCCTTCTGATCAAGGCTTGCATATCATATTTGAACTGGTTGCCTGATTCATTTATCTGCTTTTTGACCTCCTTCCCTGTGAGTTCCACTATTTTAAGGCCTATGACATTAGTTTCTGGGGTCTCAGGCATCTCTGTGGATGTCCTATTGCCTTGTCTTCTTCCCACGTTTCTGTTGTTCCGGGACTTCACTTTAAAGGCTTAGCCAAGAAGTTTCTTTGAATGACTATGTTGGTGTGTGTGTGTGTGTGTGGGGGGGGGGGGGGTTGTAATTCCTCTGAGTTCTGTGCTGGGTGTAGGCAGTGAGGGAGGACCTAACTGTCTGTTGGCCTCTGATGTGTATTGTTCACCCCCAGCCTTCTCAGTAAAGCTGTCCCACCTGTCCTGGCTTCTCTCCCCCAGGGTACAGCTCTCCAACCTCAGAGGTATGCCCACTGCACTAAGCTGATCATGAGGTTGGTGGCCTTTTTCTCTTCTCTGCAACTGTCTCTCATGCCAGTTTCTTCCTAGGCACTTCTTAGAGTGACCCCCAAAGCCCTGGAGTGCTCTTTGTTTTACTCTTATCTATTTGGTCTTGGGCTGGATTTTTAAAAAATGTCTCCTGCTTATGTCATTGCCTGTTATGGCTGCTGAGCACTGCTGCTGGTATTGGCTCCAGGAGGCCTTTTCTAGGGGAGTTCACGCTGAGTTTGTAGTTTATACCACCTGCAGGTCCATTTTTCGGAGGCTGGGGCTGCCAGCTGCTGACAATTCCCTCTTCTCCCGGATCAGCACTTACCTTAATCTGAGGTTCTGGCCTCTGGGCTTTCCTTTGTCTGTGGTCTGTGGATGCTGGCAGCTCACAGCCATTCCTAGTTGGCTGCTGTTTTTCCCTACTTCCCATATGTCTTTAGGATTTCTGACCTTCCTGTGGGTTCCTATCAGTTGTTGAGGTGCTGATTCCTCTCCTAGCTCTGTCAGATGTTCCGGGCTCCTCAGAGGTTCTCGTTATCTCCAGATGCCTGTGGCTCCCAGCTATTTGCAGCCCGCCTGGGGTGACTTCCTAGGCTGCTGTTTATTTCCTCTGATTCTGATGTTTCTTCAGGATTTCTGATCTTCTCTTGGCCTCCTTTCAATTGTTGGGGTGCTCCTGCCTGGCCTCGCTACATTGAACAGGCAGATTTTGGCTAAAATCTCAAATTTTTAAGTGGCTCCCCAAAGAGACATTGTGCAGCTGTGTAACTTGGCTGCTATCTTGACTGGAAGCCCCGCTAAATGACTTTTTGTGCTTTTGCAGTTCATAAAACAAGAATTCTTTTAATGAATTTGTTTACTGTCTTTGTTTTGTGTGTTTGGGGCCTGAGGATTGAACCCACGGCCTTCCCATGCTAGACAAGTGCATGGGTGCTGAGACACATTCCAGCCCTGAAGTTTGTATACGTACGTGTCTTAACCAGCGGATGTTAAAGGTAGAATTACTGTTCTGGGGGCTTCCACTAAATGCACCCCTATCTCCTTACTCGAAAGAGTTTGGAGCTCTTGTTTAGAATGTAAGACAAGTGGTGGGTGGGGGAGTCACTCAGAAATCAAGCAGGCTGTAGGGACATGGCTGCCTCTGCGTGGAGCGGTCTTCTTCAGACCCAAATGATGAGACCTTTCTCCATCCACATTTGCCTAAAAAAAAAAAAAAAATACTGTTTCTCTTAAATGTTGCAGTATAGACATTTTTTTCCCTCCAAATTTGGTAGTTATCTTGATGGAATCTAAGATCCATGCAACTTGATATTTTTCAATAATGTTGCAACTTTGTATCTTGTCCCAAGGCCTAGCTACTTTTACAAGCTCATATCCTCAATTTTTGTTATTTTTTAGCCAGACCTTTCTTTTGGGTGACTGTATTAGATCTCAGAATGCTTAAGTTGCTTGTGTGGTCTACCTTGGTGTTTAACTGAAACTACAAACTTCCTGTTTTTTGTAGTGTACATATATTTGGCTTTCAATTGTTACTCCTTCCCATTCTAAGAATGGCTGTACTACTGGAAACATTATGCCTGTTTAGCCCAGAAGAGCTTTACCTGGAGTTCTCTCCTTTCTGTTTCCCCAGAGATTCAAACTTGTAATTTTCAGGCCTCATTATCCTGCGTTCTAGGATAACAGGTGTGTACACCATGGCTGGCTATCTGTCTCATTTTTCTGAATTTATAAAATTGAAATAAAGGGTACTTCTTTGAGTTTTCAGAGTAAAGTGAGATGACTGGGAAGAAAGACTAATGATGAGCTTGCAGAGACATTTGCCCCATCACCTGATTCATTCAACCTTTTTTTTTTTTTTTAACCAAGGAAAAACACAAATAATATTAACAGGCAGATTCACCATGAGACAAAGGAAGAAAATGTGAGAGAACCTAACATCAGAATACTTGGGAGCCAAAGGAATGGATGAATATTTTATTATTTCACTTTAATTAATATTAACGTGCTTTCCAAGAGGCAACTCTTTTTTCCAATTTCTTATATTAGGTTTTTATTTTCCTAATTAAAATTTTTGCACTGTCGGGACATGAAGGACTACAATCTCAGCACTCTGGGTAGTAGAGGCAGGAGGATGACAAGTTGATCCTAGACAGGGCAATGGAGCAACTTGGGTAGAGAGAGACCTCATCAGAGAGACACTGAAATCAAAAATGAAACATGGGCTAAGGATGTAGCCCAGTGGGAAGGTCCTGGGCTTCATCTCCAGCACCACGATAGGTAGGTAGATAGGTATACAGGTGGCCAGTCTTTTTTCTTTCTTGTGGTGGGCATTCATATTGCAAGGGAGGCACTTCTGATTCTTTGAAGCAGTTGGTGATTCACCTGAGCACTTGTTCCCTCATGTCCTCACTGAATGGTAAGTTGAAGTCCTGTAAGGAGAGGGTGCTGGCTAACATGCTGGCCTATCTATTCTAAGGTTTCATTCTAGGTCATTTGTGAGGATGAGAAAGAAATTCACTGCTACCAAATGGTAGTCTTGTGTTTATATAAAGTACCCTGAGATGACACAGGGTTGGTTATATTGACTTTCGCAAACTCGTGCTAGCTTCTCATAAGTGACGTAGTATGACACATTTTTAATGTAAAGTCCGCCAATTAACAATGAAAAAGAAGATATTGGTGGCAGTGGTTAGCATCTGTCAAAGCTTTGTTCAGCTCCAGTACTTTCTATGTGCTTTCTGTGTATGTGAAGCTGACTGTTCTTCACCAGTGCTCCATGTTGGGGTCAGGCAGGGATGATTAGTGTCTGTGTATGGGCAAGGAAGCCAAGGTTTGGGGTGACGGACATTCCCAGTATCATCTGTCTCAGTAACCAGCAGATCTGGGATCTGGAAGTAGTCTGAATCGTCAAGATGTCTGACAAAATCAGGAAATGTAATGTGAGTTTATTTTCAAACAATATGTTACTTGGATGATTGGATTTTTTTTTTTTTTTTTGAGACAGGGTCTTGTTCAGGCTGATCCTGAGCTCACTATAGAGGCCCAGACTGGCTTGGAACACATGGCAGTCCTCTGGCCTCACCCTCCTGAATGCTGGGAATACAGGCTGTGCCACCATGCCCATGTTGTGGGCTACTGGGGAACGAAATCTTCCTCTTGGTAGGCAAGAGCTAAAAATGCTGAGCTATGTTCCCAGGCCAGTTGTATGTTTAAATAACATGATTGCTGCCGTTTCATTTCTCTTTCTCTTAACTACCAGACATCTTTTCAACCAAAGAACATCTCAATGTGAAATAATGATGAAAACACTAATCTGCAGGAAAATGTGTAATATACTGTAGAATTTCTATAAATTCTGGAAGCACTGATCAGAAAACATACTTTCTGAGATATGTGAGTGAAGATTTCATATTTATTTAAAATCACATTTAACTAATATGTGAAGTCCAGTTTTAGTTTAGCTGTAGCTTTTCTAGAAATTCTTTTAATTAGAGAAAACCTCAGTTTGCAGTGGGGGTTGCTTTAGATCTTGGGAATACTCATTTTGACTGTAATTAGCATGCTTTGATAGAGTTTTATAAAGCCTAAGGCAATTCCCCTAAGCTATGGCCAGGAGGCAGGAATGACTGGAGCTCTCTACCTGTTTTTTTGTTTATTAGTGGTGTTGAGGTTTGACCCCTAGGGGTTCATGCATGGTAGACACTTACTCTACCACTGGGCTCCATTCCCAGCCCCTTTTAAATTTTATTGATGTGAGATTTGGCTGTGTTGCTCGGGTTGGCCTTGAACTCATAGTCCTCCTGCTTCAGTCCCTTGAATACCTACCTCACCCAACTCTGTACCCATCTTAACATGAGTGCTTCCTCCAAGGTACCCCTGGGAACAACCTGACTTCTGAGTGCTATTGATGTGCTTTCAGAATCATGCTGCTCCATAGATTCTGGTGGGTTTTGTTTCTGGGATGGAAGAAGCCTGTCATTGCTTAGTGCTGCTTTGTCTATTTTTAAGGTCAAAAATTGAAAAGGTGTTTTAGAAGTTGAGATGTAGCTCCTTAGCCACTGCACTTGCCAGTGTCTCTGTGCTCCAAGCACGCTCTGGGGCAGAGGTGGTGGGGAACATTTTCTTCTGTCAAGTCCATCTGATTATTGATAGCATCATTTGCGGACACACAGATTGCTAGCTTAAAATAAACCTGTTTAATTAAAAATATATGTTTTTAATATATAAATATTGATATATATTTATATATAAATACATATATATAAATATATATGTATTTTTAGGGGGGATAGGGTCTCTGTGTGTAGTCCAGGCTGATCCTGACGTCACTGTAGATCAGGTAGTTCTCTAATTGATGGCAGTCCTCCTACCTCAGCCTCTCACCTACTGGGATTACAGGCGTGCGCCACCATGCTCAGCTAATTTGTTTTTTAATGTAGTACTGGGAATGAAACCCAGGGCCTTGTGCATGCTAGTCAAGTGCTTTAACCAGTAAGCTATGCCCCAAGTCCCTGATTGCTATGTGATTAACTCACCCCTACTGATATGGTTGCCTTCGCTGGACCAGCTGTATTGATTTTGCAGGTTGTATGTGTTTCCCACTCCTGCGTTGGGCCGTGGCACTGTAGTCATGACAGAATTTACCACCACATAGGATAATTTCAGTAGAAATCTCTGGGTTTTTTTTTTGCCTTTGGTTTGACGTCTTCAAAGTTTCTAAATGTTAATGTTATTATGTTATTTCACAGACCCAGAAAGTGGGTTTTTGTTTTCTTTTTGAATCTGTTAAATTAGAAATAACTGCTATATACAGATAGTTTAATGAAGAGAGCTTTTATAGAATAAATTTTTTAGTCCTGGACTTTGACGGCACCTTCTCCATATCACGCTCCTATAGTCTTTTTGTTGTGTTCCTTGGACTGTAGTGTTTATCTCCCTCCATTTGACACTGATGTTGATGATTTGAGAGACCATTGAAGCTGGGGGCTTGTGTTGGCTTCACTAATTAGGCTCTGTTTGGCTTGTGGAGTTTAAAGATTTTAAAATCTTACCTTAAGGTTCAAAAATTACTAATGAATAATGAGCACACCAGCTTCAGTGGTAACAAACAATCACATAGTCACACATTTTTTAGAGGAATACCAAGTGCTGTTAAAAAAAAAGAAAGGCTGCGTATGGTGGCTCACACTTATACTCCCCGCTACTCAAGAGGATAAGATAGGAGAATTGTACCTTGCTGGGCAACTTAGCAAGACCCTGTCTTGAAATAAAAAAATAAAATACATATATAGAAATATGAAAAGGACTGTGATCTATAGCTCAGTGTTGAGGTAGTTGCATAGTTTGTATGAGATCCAAGGTTCAATCTCTCGTATCACAAAATATGCAAAAAAGAAAAGAAAAATCCAGAGGAACAGATGGCTAGTTTCAGTCCAAGATCACACTCTTGAAAAATTAAAAGGAGAATGACAAATACCTGGAATCATGTTGACACAGGTAGAGGAGGCACCTCACTTGATGACTCTCAGGTCAAATCTGGCCCACAGATTGTTTTTATAAATAAAACTTTAATAACACATAGCCATTTCCATCAGTTATGTTTGACTTTCAGCAGCTCCCCCTCCACAACAGCACACTTTAGAGGTTGAGGTACAGAAGCTGGTCTGTAGTGCCTGCCATGTCCACGGCACACATTGTACTACAGGTGAAGTGTGCTGGCCCCTTGCTTAGAACCTCATGTCCACTGTAATTAATCTCCAGAATACTTAAGTATTTTAAGAGATAGAAATTGAACAAATGATGCTGGGCATGGAGCTTAGTAGAGGCCCTGGCTTCAGTTCCCAAAACCATACAAAAGTAGAGCTGGTGTCCCCTGGTGGTAGAGCTCTTGCGTAGGATCCTTGAGGCCTGAGGTTCAGTCCCTCTGTCCTGTGTCTCTTCCCTTCTCCTGCACCATTTCCCTACCCACCCTCCTTTTCTCCTCCTTCCATTGTTGCCCAGTCGGAACTCTGTGCCTACTGATACAATCCTTAGACATCATCAGTGTAGCTTCATTTCATTTAATGTCCTTGAAGTGTTTTCTAACACTAATGTTTTCCTCAGACATGCTCCTGGATTGTTCTTGTGGCCATGCTGGGCTGCAGGCTCCACAATTGAATGTGGGGATTTTGTCCGTGCAGTCTTTCTTATCTGAGATGGTGAATGGTGTTTGGACAACTTAAGAGACCCTGTGTATATTGCCACTTAAGTCCCCCCCCCATTTTTATTGTAGCCCCTCAACATACTTATTTGCACACATACATTAGCACATGTATCTGATGATTTTCTTGAACAAATTATAAGGGTAAAATTCTACTTCCAGGTAGAAGTATCAGACTAAAAGGTATTTTAATGAGAACAGGAAACTGTTCTAACTAGATGAACCCTAAAAGATTTATTGAACACAAACATTTGTGCTTCTCAAACTCATGGAAGGAAGAGAGCTGGGCCCTAGTTGCTGCTTAAATAAGTTAGTAGAAATTCAATAACCAGAGTTCCGTTTTGTCTTTCATTTTTTCTTGTTTTCTTTCTCTATTAGTGCATCTCCTCCATGGTTTTTCCTCTGTGAACTGGCTTACTCTGTTTTCACATGTATATAAGGAAAAATCGCTGCCATCCCATCTCAGAAACATTCTAGTCACAGAGCCATAAGTGACTACTGCTGGCTCTCCATCCACTTGGCTTCTGTGTCTTTGGATTTAATGAACTGTTGATTGTCTTAGCTATTATAAGTCATCTAGGGATGTCTTCAAATGTATGGGATAATATGGTTGGACATAATGCAAACTGTAAGCCATTCTATCTAAGGGACTTCAGTGTCCTGGGATTTTAGTATCTGAGGGATATCTTGTAATGAGGCCCCGCACATTTGGTGGATGCTTGTACCTCATATTTGTGTCCCTCTTCTTGGGAGAGAGTTTACACTGTGCCCTGCTTGGGTTCTTCAGCTTTGGTGGGTGAGATCACTTGTTCCTCAGAAAGAGGCCACTCTGTGCACATCACGGAGGGTTGCAGTTAGGAGGAGATGGCAGTAGTGGAGGCATGGACATCCGGCACTGAGGGGCCCACATGGTCCCTGACAAGGCTGAGGTTGTTTACTTGAAATACCTTGATGCTTCCTTTGGGCCCAGCTAGCCTTTCCTCACTTTCTTAGCTTATGCCTCTTATGAAATAAAGGTTCTGTATCTGATTTCACAGAGCTAACAAAGTGCTGTTTTGTCCAGATATGACTGTGTATTATGGGAAAAAGAAACTTTGTTTTCTGCTGAATCACTCAAGAATATTGAGTGGCTACCGTACATGGCTACCCAGTTTGGCTTTTAGTCTTTAGGCTTTGCAGGAGTTGGCTTAAGAGTGTAGATATTAAAGACTAATTTAGGCAGAGTTGTGCTGGACAGGTAGTTTGCTAGAAGATCTTGCATACTTCTTCCAGGTCAAAATTTTGTGTTCTTTTCTTCCCAGTTAAGTTAATTGTTGCTGTTAAGAAGGCAGTAAGTTCAAAAGGTCAAACAGAGCATTTTATTTTTTTGTTTTTCTTTTTTAATAGATGGTCTAGTGGTCTTAGGGTTTTTCTTCACTTTGAATATTGCATCTTGTTTTTAAGTACTTTTTGTTGGTTTTGGTTGGTGAAATTGGTATAAGCCTATGTGTGTGTGGGCTCTTGGGAGTGCTTCGAATTGGTAGTCCTCCTAAATACTTGTCTGCTTTTTCAGAATGTATTCAAGGTTTGAAGTGAAAGAAAGCCATACATTTGTTATATTCCCAATGATTACATATGATTCCATTATATAATAATTGCATATGAGCATGGTTATCATGATTGTTTCTTGTTCTCAGCATCCTGGGTAGGAAATTAATGCCTTGGACCTGAAGGTCTTTGTGGATAAGATGCTTCTTTTTTTATGTCAAATAGAACAAGGACAGAAAAGTTTGTTCAAATCATTGAAGCTGTATGTTGTTCAAAGGCTTTGTAGAAAGCACACTTTATTTTTAGTTTTGATGTTTTATTTGGAAAGTACTACATAAATCTCACATAGTGTTTATCAATTTTTGGTCATCAGCAGGTCCTCAGGGGAAGATGATCCTGGCCAAACTAGTTTGCTAATGAGTTTCTAGTTCTCGTGTTGAGTTTAATTGTCCTGGAGGGCACTTTCTGACACCATATAAAATATGGATTTTCAAAAATGGTCAGAGTTAGGGGTCAAAGTACCTTCCTTTCAAATGAGAGAAATGCCTTACCAGTAATGTTGCTGGGGTTCAGAAAGGAGACAGAACTAGCCAAGATCGAGAACTCGGCAACAGAGCTTGGTCTCCAGTGTGGTCTTCTGCTAGTACTTAGCATGGCCATGCTGCTTCCTCAGGAACAAGCTGCTGGAGGGTACACAGTCGGGACCACTCTTCCCTGTGCACTTCAAATGAGTCATTTCCAGCTATTTTAGGGAGTTTACTATTCCCAAAGAACCAGAGCGTAGTTACCAGGAACATAAAGATAAGTAATGAACCAGAAACATTTCCTTCAGTTTGCTCTGCCCAAGCTTACACCGCTAAGCCTTGTGGTAGCTGGCCCATGGAAACCTATGGACCGTGCGGACTGATTTCCCATCCTGGCTTGCTCTCAGGACCCTCTGGCAAAATAGAAGCAAGTCCATGGGAGCTCGCAGTTACTTCCAGTTTGCAGTTTTCTTTGTACTGGACACACTCCAAACTGAGCAAGTCCTCAGCAAGTCCATCTGCACACAGATAAATGGGGCATCCTCAAAGGAAAACAGAATTAGTTCAAGATGGCTTCTTCAATTACAGGAGTGTGTTGCTCAGTGAGAATGAAAGGAAAATTAGAAGCTTATTCCCAAGGAACCAGGCACATAATGACCAACACTTAGCTATCATTTATCTATCTATGAAGAAAGAGTCTTGCTCACATAGTCCAAACTGTTTCAGACTCACCATATAGACCAAGCTGGCCCAAAACTCACAACAATCCTCCTGCCTCGGGCTCCCAAATATTTTCTGTTTTTCCTTCCTTTCTTTTTTTCCTTTCCTCCCCCCTCCCTCCCTCCCTCTCGCCCTTCCTTCCTCCATTCCTTCGGTACTAGGGATTTACAATGAGCTACATTCCAGGCCCCCTTTTATTGTTTATTTGGACAAGGTCTCACTAAGTAGCCTAGCATGGGCTCAAACTTGAGATCCTCCTTCCTCAGTATCCCTGAGTGATAGGATTACAAGCCTTTACCACCATGCCCAGCTTATCTCTAATATTATTTGGGAGATTGGGATGAGAACACCTCTCATGGGGTAGTTGTATGACTCTGAACAAAACCCTTTGTAAAACCTTAAAATGCTCTTAACATACCTATGACTTGCTAGTGTTGCCCAATGCGCTTTTGAGGAATTTATCAACATTATTTAGATTATTTCATATGAGTTTTCTTGGGCACAGTTGAGTGTCATGTATGTTAATTACTTTGTCAAAATTTCTGGTTTGACCTTAGGAGATTTTAAAGAGTGTAAAAATGTGGGAAAAAGGAAAAAATGTAACCTCCAGACTTGTGGGTTATTTCAGGAAGAATTTCTTAAAGATTGAGACTCAATAAACCTTTCCCATGACTGGCCTGTGCCTTTTTAGCCCCTAGCATTCTCCATACCTGCTTTCAACTATAGTGAACTCTGATCTCTCTCTCTCTCTCTCTCTCTCTCTCTCTCTCTCTCTCTCTCTGATTGAACCCAGGGCCTTTGTGCTGAGCTACATCTGCAGAGCTATTTTTTAGTTTTAGTTAATTAATTAATTATTATTATCAGTATTTTAATTTGTGAGACATACAAGGGGATTCTTGGGCAGAAGGATTGTGCATGATGCTGCTGAATGTCCCTGTGACCTTCTTAATGAGGTATCTAGTTGGCAGAGTGGTTGAGATTTTTCATTTGGGAGTAGATAGATGAAGATACATTTTGGCTGGTCTCCAAAGCACAGTAGAAATTAAGGAGATGCTAATTTCTTTCATTCACTCATTTATCTCATTCATTTAATAAGTATTTACTCGGGGTCGGTTATGGCCAGCACTATTCCAAGAGCTTGAAGTGGAGCAAAGAACTATTGACCAACTCTTCATACCATGTTTAACTTTGTGGAATCTGTTATGTGACTGGAAGAGAAGGGAATGAGTACAATGCAATGTTATCTGTAGTTTCTCTTACTGATTTTTAAAAAAACATTTACTTTTTGTCACTGTGTAAGGCATAATTTCTCAACCTGTCACTAGCTATGATGACATTATTGTCATGGATGTATTGGATAAACTTGAAAGTATCTGCTCTCCTCCAGAGAAAGGTGGGAGTGAAATAAATTGGTAAACATTATCCAGGTAATTTAGAATCTTCTTTCTGTAGCTGTGAAGATAGCCCCCTCTTGTGTCTGACTATGTCTTTCTTACCATGATTTCTCAAAACCCTTTTCATATAAACATTATGTAGTAACTTATGAATATATGTAAGCTTAAATTACATTTTAATAGTTTTATTAGCTGGTCCCAGTGGCATAGTCCTGTCATGCCCGCAGTCCTGGAGGTTGGGGCCGGAGGATTGTAAATTGGACCCCAACCTGGGCAACTGAGGAAGACACTGTCTCAAATAATAAACAATAAACAAACTCAAACAAATAAGTAAATAAATTTAACTTAGTATGCCCTGGGCTCAATCCTTAGTACTGCAAGAGAACTAATAGATAGATGCTAGCTAGCTAACTTTAGGGAAAAATAACAAATATAGAGTAGGTGCATTCAGTGTTTTTAATAGATTCACTGGGTTGTGTGACCATTCTTATGTTAACAACAGTTTTAACATTTTTATCCTGTGTAAGGTTGTAACCCATGCTCACTAGTAATCCCTCCCTTCTCTGTCTCCTCACCCCATGCCACCTGTGGCCAACCACATTGACATTTTTCCTGTGCATTTACCCGTTGTGACTTTTCATGTCAAGGGAGTCATATAAAACGTGGTCTTTGTGATTAGTCACTCGTGTTTTGAGGGCTCACCTATGTGGGGCACATGGCAGGACGTTGGTCCTTCTCACCAAATGATAACCCTGCTGCCTGACTGGACCACTGTACTCATCCAGCGATCAGTCTGTAGATACTTAGGTTGTTGTCACTTTTTGGCATGTCATGAGTAGTGCTGCTTTGGGCACTTGTGCACTGGTTACTTTGTGGACACAGTTTCACCACACACACACACACACACACACACACACACCTGGAGATGGAGTTGTTGCCAGGTCATGTGTTAATTCCGCATTTAACTTTTTGAAGAACTTCCAGACAGTTTTCCAAAGTGGCTGTTCTGGTTTACATTGCTAGCAGCAATGTCGGAAGGCTACAGTTACTCCGTGTGTCCACTGGTATTTGTTACCATTCCTTTTTTGTTTTAATTTTAGCTGTCCCACTGAGCACAAAGAGGTAGGTTTCTTATTTTGGTTTTGATCTCAGTTTCTCTAATGCATAAAGTTATTGAATATTGCTAAATGCTCCATGGCCCCATGTATGTCGTATGACTCTTAAATTTTTAGAATTGATTATCTTTGTGTTCTTAAGCTATATTTTAAGTGTATTCTGAATATTGAATTTTTCTATTCTGATGGGGTTTTCTACTGTCTTCATGATAATTTTTTCGTAGTATGTCAGTTTTTAATTTTGATGCCATCTAATTTGTGTTTTTCTTAAGTTGCTTTTGCTGTTTTGGTGCTGTGTCTGAGAAACCATTTTGTAACTCAAGGTTATGAAATTTATTCTGTGTTATCTATTAAAAGTTTTATAGTTTTTGCTAGGCCTGGTGGCACAAGTTTGTATCCCAGCACTCTAGAAGGCTGAGGCAGGAAGATTACAAATTTTAGGCTTGCCTGGGCAACTTCGCAGTCTCCTATCTCAGAATCAAAAATAAAAATGGGCTGGGGTTATAGCACAATGTGAAGGCCCAGGCTTGAGTTTAAAAATAGAGCTCTGTAGTTCTTGTTCAGATTTGTACAAGTAGGCTTATGGTCGTTCAAACCATGGGTGTGTAGCCATTTGGCACATGCAGGCCATATTGGGCAAAGAGTTGTTGACTTGGACTGCATTTACAACATATAATAACTAATACATATGCAGACAGCAAAACTTCCTTTTTATATTTTTATCATGACATTACAAAGAATCCAGACAGCCCAAGTTTAATAATAAAGAAAACTTGCACGTCTTTTTAATAACAGTAGACACTTTGTCTTGGCAGGCACGCATACATGCAGGCATGTTGAAATACTCCTTATTAGTAATCTCTGTGTTTTATTGCCTAAGTTGCACAGTGCAGGTAATATGTGATATGCATAGGTCTTTTTTCCTCCTCATTTTTGTTAGCATACGTGTGTCTTGATTGTGACTTTGTGTGTGGCACCAGATGTTGCATGACTAGCACAGCTGGTTGCTTGTCATCGACGCTCTCTACACTTGAATACCATGCTCATAAACAACGTAGCTGAAATCACACAATACTGTTAGGACTCTACAATCTTGTGGAGCTGCACTATAAGCTGTACTGGGACACTTGTGTCCTATGAGTTAGTGGCTGGACATGCCTGGTGTACATTGGTTACACCATAGGAAATCCGCCCAATGAAGTGACAAAACAAAAGATCTCAGTGTTTCAAAAAAGGTTTATCAGTGGTGTTGGCACACATTCAAGGTTGTCTAAGGCCTCTTGTAGCTATGGGTGGGACAAGCTTGCTTTAAACTTTTGTCTGCAGTGTCCAGGGTGTGATAATGCTTGTGCCAAAATAGAGTCTGTGTGAGGATTTAATGACACTCATCCAACATAGTGAATACTCAGTGAATGTTGATTGCTGTGGTTATTGAGCATGAATATAAGTCAGCTTGACTATAATTCAAAACTTCGACCTATCAAGATTATGCTGTACTCCAGGCATTGTGGTATACACCTTCCAAGTAGCCACCCAAGTAACCCCAGCTACTTGGAAGGCTGAGGTCAGAGGATTTCAAATTTAAAGGCAGCATAACAATATGCAAAGTACTAAAACACAACCCCCCAAAATCAGCCATTGCCAAAGTCTTCAGAGAATAGAGTAAGCAATGCCATATCTCCTTCCACCTCACAGGAGTGAGCTGTCCTCTTCTCCCATTCACTGCCTTTTTCCTCACACCCTCTTGATAATTTGCTACCCCCTCTGTCCTCAGGCTCCTTCAGGTTTCACGCTCAAGTCTGCACATGCTATTAGAACGGTCTCACCCATCCACTGGATCAAAGTAATGATTTATTTTAAATGTTAGGATAATTTTTCTAGTAATGAGGTCTTCCTCTAAGAGGAAACTGTACTTCAGTGGTTGACGTTTTCTGACACTACAAAATGTCAAGTATAAAAATTAAAAATTTCCATGAACAAATGTGCAACTTAGCCAGCGGCCCTCCCATCTCTTTTCTCCGGGTTTAGATGTTGTTTTTAGTCCTTTGAGCCTCTTCAGGGCTGTGATTGGAGAGCTTCTGTTTTAAATTCTCTTAAGTACTTCTGTAAGTCTTCAGGGCAAGTAAGATATGTACTGACGTAAGATTAATCAGGTGTGTTTAAAGGGGAACTTGTCTTTTGGTGCAGGTAGTGGTGGTACCTTTGAGGAAACTGCTGTTCTCCCTTTCTGCCTTTTCTTAGGACACACTGATATACATTCTAATCTCCATCCTCTCTTGCTGCTGCTTTCCTGCAGGTTTATCACACTGATTAGGAAATTGAGGACTGCACTCCAAGTGTCCCCTTGCCCACTGCTGCCCTTGCTTGCATTGCATTACGTGCTCCCTGTGATGTAATGAATAACAGCTCTGTCTATCTAGAAAGAAAAGAATTACTTGCCTCTGCCTTGGCTTAACAACACGTTTGTCACTTTCAAACATAGACCTCTTTTGGAGACTTTCAGGGTTCACCTTCTTGCCTTCAAAAGTGTGCTTAATGAGTTCCCACAGGAGAACCCCCATCCACATGGACCCATAGATCTCATGCAGAGTTTCTCTAGGAAGGGGAAGGAAGCTACCAGATGAAGGGGGGCGTGGCATGGGTGAGGAAGAGGCCTACATTAAGTCATTGTGCAGCTCCTGCTCTTAAAGGCAAAGTCACCTCTATCATTTCAAAGCTCATCCTTAAGTCATTTCACAGTGTCTCTTTATGCCAGAAAACAAAAGTAACTGAAACCAGGTTGCTGGGCTGAAGATACTTAGAGAAATGTTGAATGCTCAATGTATGACATTCAAAATTGTTCCTCCTGGCTGTCTGTGCTGAGCACTTCTGAAGCTAAGTGAGGGACTTCTCAGGTCTCCCTCATACTCTCATGTCCCTTTGCATGCCTCTCATTGGAGAAGTGGGCTGCTAATGTTAATGTAGGCTGAGTCCAGGTTTGTGGAGGAGGCTGTTCTGATGGTCCCAGGAAGAACGAGGTATCACTCAGAGGTTTTAAGTACCTGAGGAATTCTAGATCCTGTCTAAGCGTGAGTAACTTTTTAGAAAGTGATGATTCAGGCTTTCTTTCCTAGGCATTGTTGACTTTTTGGGCTGAATTGTTCATTGTTTGGAGTCAGGGAGAGGCAGCTGCTCTTTACACCCTATGGTATTCATGGCATCCCTACTCTCAGATCTGGAATGCCCACAAAAGCCTCATAAATTTAGAAGATGATTGGACCATGGATTTAACTGGATCAAGTGAATTGGTCTACTGATTTCATATGCTTTTAAGTGGTGGGGCATGGTTTGTGGGGCAGGTCATGGTAGTGTGACCTGGAAGGGAATATCTCCTGGTAGCTTCTTCCTGGTTATTATTTTTCTTCCTGGCCACCTTTGCCAGGTAATTCCACCGTTACCAGTGCACCAGGAATGGACTGAGACCTCGGAATTTTGGGCTAAAGTAAACCTTTCCTCTTTTAAGTTGTGAGTGTTGGCTATTGTGTCACAATAACAAGAAAGTACTTAGATATTACCCTTCTATGACTAGGGGCTTGTCATTGACTTGAGTGGTCTTGGCATGTTGCTTAACTGCTGTTTTCCTAGGCTGTGTAAGTTATGGAATGGTTTCTATTTTCTGGGTATATAATAATAGCAGTTAGATCTTATATAAAAAGGCCCCATGATGGGCTGGAACTTGCTGTAATCATGTATGGGAAGCCCGTGTGGATGGGCTGGAATTTACTATGATCATGTATGGAAAGGCCCTATGGACAGGTTGGAATTTACTGCTATCATGTGTGGAAAGGCCCTGTAGGTGGGTTGGAATTTTCTGTGAAGGTGTCACTGCTGGGTCTTCTTTTTCGTCCTGTCTATGATTTTCAAAAGGCCTTAGGACCATAAGATATCTTAAATGACTTTTGTAGAACTTCAAAGGATCTGACCCATAAAATGGCCTATGATGATATACCTACTTGGTGAGATTTCAGTGGATGAATAGATGATACCCAACATGTAAATTACTGTGCATAGTCTCTTAAGTAGGATATTTCCAGTCCTTGCATAGCACCGGCATAGTAGCATTAGCCAAAATGTACTAATTATTCACTGTGTGTCAGGTATTTTGCTAAGTTCTTTAAATAAATTATGTATATTATTTAATTTAGTTTTCACACTAAAGCCTTGAGATGGGACTAGAGGTGTGGCTTAGTGGTGGAGCCCTTGCCTAGCACACAGAAGATCCTGGATTGGCCTAAAGCAAACAAGTATGTGATGTGAATTATTGTTATCTTCATTTACAAATTGTTTACATGGAGGCCCAAGCACTATATGATGCTCAAGTCAGGTAGCACTTGAAGCCAGCTGTATGTATGTGTTCCTTGTCTTTTAGGAGACTGAACCAATTTCTCCAATCCGTTTGGCATTTATTCCAAATTTGGCCCCTGTATAATAAATTGGTGGTAACAAAGCTAAGTTTTATTTGCGTTCATGTGCATTTGCTCCCCTTGATATGTAGGGTATTTTTCCCTCCCAGTTACTCTTTCTTTACAAACAGTGACTTAATGTCACAACCACCTCCTGAGCAGGTGGTGTTACTGTCCCTGTTTTATAGATGAGGACACAAGGCATAGGCTACCCTGAGGTCACATAGCTAGTACAATGTTTGTTTTTATAAATGAAGTAATTCTAGTTTCAGGAAAGTCTTTCAGTTTTCATCATTTGCTTTTTGTGCCTTCCTTCCTATTCACTCCCACGCCCATTTGCCCTCCAGTCTTACCCAGGGGCAGCCTTTTGTGGAACCTGTACTGTCCCCAAGCTGCATTCGCTCTAGGTGCTTCTTGGAAGATAGAGGAGAAAGGAGGTGGCCTAGCTGAGTTGGAACCCATAGTAGGAATGTGCTGGGAACAGACAGATGGTCTGTGGAGAAAGCAGTTGGGTGTGAAGGGCTGAGGGCTGAGGGCAGAGGGCATGGATGTGAGGGAGGGAATGACTCTTTGTTGTGGAGGCACACAGATATCACTCAGCTGACCCTGGCTGGAGGCTGTGGACTCATATTTTACATTAAATCTGTGGTTATTTTGCGGGTCACTTTTTTTTGCTGCTGTCACGATTTTTCTCCTTGTGGTACAGAGATTTCTTGTAGCTGCTGAGAAAGCCAACTCTTAGAGGAGAGTCAGAAAATGAGTCCAGATGTGTCCTGTTTCAGCTTAGGTGTCCCAATTGGGATTTAATGATTTTTACAAGGAGATTCCTTTTTATTGTGTGTTTAAATAAGGATTAAGTTTAGTCCAGCGTGGTCCTGGACTCACAGTGTAAGCTAGGCTGGTGTTAAATTCATGGTAATCCTCCTGCCTCCTGCACGTTTTTGTGGTGCTGATGAATTGAACCCTGGACACAAGTGCTTTAATTGCTGAGCTTTGCCTCCAGCCCGGTCATTTTTTGTTTGTTTGTTTGTTTGTTTGTTTATTTGTTTGTAAGAAAGTGTTCTCTTGTGATTCAGAAACTATGAAAAGAATTTTGGAAGTGTATCTTTCTACTCACCTCGTCAGTTTTTAAAACTTGTATTTGTAACCTGTTTTCTTAAATTGAGAGTAGCTTAATAATTAATTAATTAAAACAGGGTCTACTTTGTATTCAAGAGTGGTCTTGAACTCATGCCGTAGCCCAGGCTGGCCTTGAACTCAAAGCAATTCTTTTGCCTCAGTGTGCAACCACCCCCACCCCCCAATGAGTGCTGGAATTACAGGTGTGTGCCACCAGGCCCAGCTTATGTGGTGCTGGGGAATTGAACCCAGCCATGTGCTTACTAGGCAAGGACTCTAACTGATGATCTTGGCTGCAGCCCTAAGAGTAGATCTCATTAATGCAGGGTAAGCCATCCAGAAGCCATACAAATCTTAGCCATCGCCTATGGTGTTCCCTGCAGCAAGGAGTAAAAAGTGTGTATGACTCTTGTGGCGTGTGTACCCCCTCCTGAGAAAGTAGGGTGAGTATTTGTCTTTCAAGAGACTGGCAGAGATTACAAACTGAATACTAAGTATGGTAAAAAGAATAGATCCATGTGGTAATTTACTGTATTAATAGACTTTTGGCACACTGTAAGTTGGGGTTTATGTTTCTTTTATGAAAACAAATTTTATTTCTTAATTTTGCATGTGATACAAGTTCATTAAGGAACCATTTTGAAATCCTATTGGAAAGATCTGTATTTGGTTTAGGGGGGTAGCTCAGTGATAGAGTGTTTGCCTAGCATGTGTGAGGTCCTGTGTTAAATCCTCAGGACTGAAGAAATAACAAAAGAGACAAGAACCCGTACCACGGAGAGCCGCATGGTGCTCGGCTGTACACCGGTGCATGTCTTTTCTCATGTGGACTGGCCTTTCCTTAAGATGCTGCCTGTTGTAGTACACAGCGTTTGGTCACTGCTGAAGGCACAATTGTGTTTGTTTTGCAAAATCATGGAGATGAGGAGACACTACTACAACATTTCGGGAATTGTAGGATAAAAATGCATTTGAGATTGGTACATCTATATTTATGTTAGTAAAGTGGCTCTTTTGAATGAGTAATAAAGATTATAGCTAATATTTTTTGAGATCTTCTCATATGCCAGGTAGTATGTATTTCAAATACATTTTTTACTAAATGTTTCACTAATATCCTGTGTTATCAATAATATTTTTATTCCTATTGTAAGTGGGGAAGCTGAAATTCATAAATCCTAAGCAATCAACTCATGTACTAGTCAGTTGCTAAGACAAAAACCAAGCCTGAGCCTCGCTCTCTCCCAGACTTGCCTGTCACCGTCTTACTCCAGCGGAAGCCAAGCCAGGGTGCCTTGTAACTCGTGCTAGACACAGGACATCTGCTGGGACCAGTTGGCCCTTTGGTTCATTTCTTGGCCTTCTCTCACTTGTGATCTTTCATTCTGTGTGCTTGTTCACCACGGAATGGGAAAACACTTTGAGCATGCCATTTTTTTTTTTTTTTTTTAAACAGAGCAGGTTGCATATCAAGGTTTGGAATGGCTACACAGTGTATCCATAAACTGTGAACAAGAAAGAGCTCAGTAGGCGATAAGATTATAAGGCATACACACCAGTGGGGTTATGAGGAAGGTATATGAGTGCTCGGAGTCCTTTTCCACCAAAACCTGTACATTGAATATATGAAAGACTTTGCCCCAAGGTGATATTAATTATAGCACAAATTGGGGCTTCAAATACTACCTATGAGGTGCTGCAGGGCAAAAGTTTGCTCATTTAAAATGTTGTTTTCAATATAGTTTTGGATTAAAAAAATCAGCAGCATCAGAGATAACATCAGGGCAGCACCAGGTTTCAGCTGGAATTGTATGTCAGATATAAATTTCATAATAATGTAAAGTTTCACCCAGTGTTAGGACAGAACTTTCTATTACTGCTTTTTTAGTTTATTAGCTAGAGTCATGGGCTATGAAAACAAGTGCCTGTGTGCTGGGGTGGTCTTGATCATAAGGGCAGGTAGCATTGGAGAACTGTCACAATTAGTTTCTACATCAGAGCTGCCTGTCCTTTGGAAATTTCTCTCATTATATGCATTATTTTTCATATTCGCCCTTGGAATAAATTGCTCTAATTTGTAGTTCATTCACCAAACACAAGTAAATCATATTAAAAAGAAAATACAATGGGATATAAAATACTGATGTTTGAATCTAATTGTAAAAAAGCCACTCCATATGAGATCTGAGTAAGGTAAATTAGAATACAGTTATATTTTCCTTCTGAATTTTCTGTGTTCTTTGGAAAACAGTTCTGTGATCTTCTAGATGACATGCAAGTTCAGAGGCATTTTAGCTTAGAGTTCCACACCTGTCTAATGGCACTGCAGCCAGTAGCTCTCTAAATAACCACAATGATGGGGGTAGAGATGATGCTAGAGTGTTTGGGATTTATCAGCCAATAACCCTGCTCCAAGTCTTTTAAAATGTTTTATTCTATAATTGTAGTAGTTTGTGAGCACTTCAGGTTTTTTTTTTTTTAACTTTATGGTTTTGGGAGGTAAAACTGAACATAGCTAATGTTTGAGGGGAGAGTTTACCATTTAACAGATAGGAAACAGACCCTAAAATGTCATACGGAAACTAGGAGGCACAATCTGGATCCCTGTCCCCTTCTGCAGACCTCCTGACCTCTGCTGGGCCTCCTGACCTTGTGTGGTGCTAGGCATCAGGTTTCACCTGCTTTACATGCTCCTGATGGTACCTGCTGTCTGTGTGGACATCCTTCCCAGCTTGTTCAGTAATCGGGAACTGGGGATCAAAATCGTGTTCGGGCAGGTCTTAGCAACATCTGCATTTGCGTTTTTTATCGGAGCGGAACGGAGCATGGTCCTTGGATAGACGATCTCCTAGCCCAGCAGCCAGGCTTCTTCATTGTTCCTTTGTATGCTGTCGTCTTGGAGCGCGGCTGCAGTGCACCTTCCTTCTGCGTAGGGCCGAAGGCTGTGTGTTCTTAACAATCGCCTTTGATGCTGAGGAGCAAGTGCTTGTAGAATGTGCGCCTTTTTGTTTCTGATAGAAACTTCAGAGAACAAAACACTATATACATATAAAATTAAGTCTGGCCGCTTGCATGCCTGGTCATTTGGGTTTGTCTGTTTTCATCCTTATTCTGCCACCGGGAGAAAGGATGGACAGCTTTTCTCCTTTCTTCTTTCTTGTTCTGTTCTGGGGTTGGAACCTGAGGGCACTTCACTACTGTTATATCCCCAGCTTTTTCCTTTTCAGTTTTTATTTATTCATCTTTAATGTTGATACAGAGTTTTACTGAGCTGCCAGCCTGGCCATGAACTTGTAGTCCTCCTGCCTCAGCTTCCCAAGTAGCTGGGATTGTAGGGGTGTGCCTCCATGCCAGGCAGGATTGACAAATTCTGAAGAACATTTTCTTGTTTCTTTTCTTCAATGATAAAGCAAATGTCGAGTTTAAATTTTGCAAGACAAGAAAGGATTTTTTTTTTTTTTTTTCAGGGCACTGCCTTTTGTTAAGAAGGCATGTTGCCTTTAAATCGGAATTTTAGCTATTTAAGTTACCAAGAGCTGTTTGCTGGCTTTAGGTTCCAAGGAGTGCGTGGTGTTAAGGTTGGATGGACGCGCTTTGTCAGAGTCCCAGTGGGCAGCCCTTAAGATGACTCTGGAAAGAGTGCTTTGTCCCTGGATTCCACAGGGGAAATATGATTCTCTACATGAAGCAGTTTTTATCTTTTAAAAATATGTTTCTCGTATTTTCCAAAAATAATGATTTCTTTAAAGTCCTGCTGCTTGTAGTATTTTCTAAGGCAGAGATATTAAAAATTAAACTCTAGGAGGGTTCAAACCAGGACTCCTGGTTATTCTACCTTAACAGGAAAATAGGGACATCTATTCCTGCATTTCATCTTTGCCATTTATTTTATAGATGTGAATAAAGCCATTCTACCTCACAGCTGGCTGTTACTAAATGAGCCCTACAGGAGTGATTGGTTTTTCCGAAAGCATTCTAACTTTCTGTGTTGGATTTCAATTTTTTTAGTACTTTAATAAAGTGTGAGGAAAAAAGGATTAAGAAATTTGATTGAGCCAAGCAACCTTTGCTTTATCGGTTCTTGAGTTTGATATGTTGAAATTAGTGTTTGGAATTTTTTTTTTTTACAACTTGCTTATAAGATTTTTAGGCAACCCACCTATGTCATCTGTGTTAATAATATTTCAAAAAATGTAGTTTAAAGATCTAATTGGCTGTTCTGAGGGATTCATGAATTGGAGAACATCGTATGCAAGGATTTACAGAGTACCCTGTGGAGCATGGCACAGCTGTCAGTTTTTATAAGGCAGCCTGAACGGGAATAAGCAAACAGCAAACTGTAAATGGATGGGGGGATAGCTCAAGCCAGTTGGAGTTCTTTCCTGGGAAGGGATACAATGGGCAATATTTGTTATTTTTTAACTTTTTAAAAAAGCATTTCTATTGGCTCAGTAATGTTCCTTCTGTCCACTTACAGTTGATACTCATTTGTTTTTCCCCCATATTATTGATATGTATAAACACAAAATTTAAGGTTTGCAATGAAGTTGAGCATTTTGTGCACATACATAGGTACTCCTTCTTATGTCTACTAAAACTGGCTTTGTTTGGGGAATTAGGTGTCATCTCCCTCCTGATTTCCCGTAGCACAGACCTTTGACTTAGTTTCCATTCAGTGATAGAGAACTTAAACATGAGTGACTCCGTTTTGGTTTCCTGTAATCTTTCAGGGCCTAGTATAGAAGCTCTGTCCCAAACCATGAACTGTAATAAATTTCATTTAACAATTGTTGTAGCTTCCTTTTGGAAAAGTTCTTTGCTTGGTGGAAGGAATGGATGATTTTGATCTTCTTAAGTGCTATAAAAATTTCTTATATTTAGAATGATGAAAATTTTTAAGATGCTTTGATTAAGATCTTCATTTAAGAAAAAAATAACTGAGTGATTGAGAGACAGTTTTATGTTTTGAGAATCTAGAAAAATAAAGGATTTGAGAGTCTTTGTTGGCTAGGGACTGGCAGGAAAGTTAAATGTATGAGTAGGTGACTATTTGCCAAGAAGTTGAGCTAGACATAGTGATTTGAGAGGTCACGCAAGCCAAACAGATCATGGGGTGCAGGTCACATTCTATATTCTTTTCATTTTATGCTGAGATCTCCAGTTGGCTAGTATTATGGCTTGGATTTACAGTGTCCCTCCAAATCTTGTGTATTTAGAAGGTGGCCGGATAATGGAGGTTAGTTTCATTAGTGGACTAGTCCATTTATTTCCCTTTCTGGAGAAGTAGGGCAAAGTTAGAAAGGGTAGATTCCTAGGGTATAACCTGAAAGGGGTAGATCACTGAGGCATGACCTGGAAGGGGTAGATCACGGAAACTAAGAGATCCCTGGTGCATGATCTAAAAGGGGTAAATTCTTGGCACATGAACTGGAAGGGGTAGATCCCTGGGGTATGACCCAGAAGGGGTAGATCTCTGGAGCATGACCTGGAGGGGGAAGATCCCTGGGCATTACCTGGAAGAGTAGACCTTCCTACCTAGTTCTGCGCTCTCTTTTCTCTTTCTGCCTGGGCTGGGAGGAACAACTTTTTTGGGAGGCCTTCTGCCCTGCCCTTCTGCCTTTGCCAGCTAATGATGAATGAGCTACTATCTTTTGAAACTGTGAACTAAAACCTTTCCTCCTTTAGGTGGGTGTCAGATATTGTGTCCCAGTGACAAGAAGGTGACTACACAGTTTCTTTTGTCTTGAAGCTTTTGCTGGTAATGGGCAATTGCTGACTGTGACCCACAGGGGATTAGGACACAGATGCCTAGGCAAGGCCAGCGACCGTTATCATGTGTTCCCTTAACATATTCATGAGAATATTGGTGAATTTTAAAGCCCAACAAGAAGGCACGCTGTGTAACATCATTTTAAACTGATGGACAGTACAACTCCCCATGTTGGCAGGTGCTTTTCATCTGTCTGGTTTGGCACATCCCAGTAAACTTACGTTTCTGGGCATTTAAAGTATACTGCTTCATACTCCTACTTGAGATAGAAATAGAATTTCTGCAACCTGTGAAAATTCCATTTTATCTGTCTCTTCTTAGGACATACGTTTTAGTTACTTTTTTGTCACTGTGACTCAATACCCAGCATCCACAACTTAGGGAGGAAAGGTTTATTGTAGCTTATAGTTTCAGAAAGTCACAAGTGGGTGGCTGAACAGTGGTGGGAGCACATGGCAAAGCTGGAGTGGAGGCAGGGCCAAAGCCAGAGCTCCAGCAGCAGAGATCCTTGCATCATGGTGGAAGAGAGAGAGAATAACTGGGAGAAAGGGTAGAACCAGCACATGCCCCTCCAGGTCAAGTCCATGCCTCTGCCCCTTCGAGCCAGGTCCCACCTCCCAACCCTACACAGTATCCATAGGAATGTGAGGCTTTTGGGGACACTCCAGATCCACACCATGACAATATAGTACAGTGTTGTGTTCTTAAAGGATCATAGCAGCTGGGTGTGTTCTAGCCATTGCCCCCAGCTTGGAGCTCCTTCTCCCTCGCTTCAGATAACATACTGCACTCAGTGCACCTGCGGCTTATGACCCTTACTTTTGAATTGCAGGTAACCCCCACTTACTGAGATGAGAGTTTCTGAAGATTAATATGTTAACTTCTGTTGGGTCTTGTAGAAAGAGCTGTGCCCCTTCTGCTGTCCCTTCCTGTTTTTCACACCTCCTGAAGATGTTATCCATCATTGGGCTAGATTCTTTGATCTCAAACTGCTTTGCCTTCTCTGGAAGGTGCCTGCGTATTTATACTTCTGGTATTTCCTTTTCTCTCTCTCTCTCTCTCTCTCTCTCTCTCTCACTCTCTCTCTCTCTCTCTCTCTCTCTCTCTCTGCTTCAGAGGGAAGGGAGGGGAAGGAGCATCTCTGTAAAAATGCTACCCTGATAATATCATTAGCACATAATAACCTCCCTCCCTCATATGATATAATTAAAGAAACAAACAGAAGCAAAATGTTAACTGTTTTATAGGGTTGCACTTGGGACCTTTGCACTGAGCTATATATCTTCCTCCTTTCTGTTTGTTTGCTTGTTTGTGTTTTTCCTTTGTTTTGATTCATTTTTGAAACAAGATCCTGCTAAGTTGCCCAGGCTGGGCCCAGATTTGGGACCTTTCTGTCTCAGCCTCCCAGAATGCCGGGCTTACAAGTGTGTGCCACCACATCCAGAGGAAGCAAACCAGTATTACCCATCCCCAGAGCCCTGCTTGTGACTCTCCAGTGAACAGATAGGAACAGTGGATGGTGGGATCATCACAGAGAAATGATAACTATCGTGCTCTTGTATCTGTTTCCTGTTTTTCCTCCGCCATTTCTGTATTTCACTTAAACACCCCCTTATGATAATGAGACTCAACAAGAAGGCCAGCTTGGGGAGCACATCAGTGCCCTGCTTGTCTGCACGCCACAACAGGTCCCCAGCTGCTGTGCAGGTTATCCTGGGCTAGGAAGGGAAGTGATCTTTCCAGGAGCTCATCTGGAACTCTCCCCAGGACACATTCTTGATTTTTTTTTTTTTAATCTGTACTAGAGAAAATGGTAACAATCTCCAGTCCTTTTTTACGAGACAGGGTTTCTTTAATTTTTTGAAGTTGCTTAGACTGGGCTTGATCTTGGAATCCTTTTACCACAGCCTTCCAGAGCATTGGGATTATAGGCCTGTGCTACCAGGCCTGCCGCAGGCATGTTTCTTGTTGGTAAGGGAAAAAGTAGCACTTTGCCTGTGGTTGTCTGTGGACTGCCTTTCTGTAAGGCCCTGGTGTTGAAGTGCAATAATCCTCACATCTTGAGAACTCTAAATAAATGATACATTTAAAACAGAATAAAGAAATGATTCCCACCAAGCCCTTTGTGGGCTAGTGTCCCAGTCGGCTGTGTGAGACACTGGTCCTGAGGGATTGAACAGTCCAAAACTTGTTCCTTTCTAGACTCATTTAAGAACAAGATGGAAAATAATAGTCTTATGATATTTTAAGAGTTTTTTGTTTGTTTGTTTGTTTGTTTGTTTGTTTGTTTGTTTCTTAAAGACTCTCCCTCTCCCGCATACACACTTATTTTCACAAGCACATGGGATTTCAGCAATCCCGGATGGTGGAGCGGGTCACAGTCCCTACCAAGCGGTGGTGAGAGGCAAAACACTCAGTATTATATCTGTAAGCATCATGGGTACCTGTGTTCCGTGACTGCCATAGAACTGTGCATTCCATGTTCGGTCTGGCTGACAAGATACAGACTTCTTTTGCAAAATTGTGCCTTTGGTATGAGGCTCTTTGCAGACAAAATGGGTCTGTCCTGTCAATTTTCCTGCTTTTGCGCTAGAAGAGAGCCATAAAAGCACCCTGGGAGGTTAGAAATAAAAACTCGAGTAATGGCTACAGGAAACAGCATAGTAGTGTTGGAGCTGGCTGAATTTTGTAGTTTTAGAGAGTCCTTCCTCGATGGGACTGTCAGGTTTGTTGGAATCCTGTCGGGCATGCGTTGGTGTATGTGGTGCTTCTCTTCACGTGACCTGTTACCTGCACTCCCTGCACCAAGTGCTTCTGTTTCAGGCTCAGATCTGATAACTATCTTCTATACTTCAGTGGGTGATTGAGTGATGAACTTACGTGGCTGTTAAATTGTAATATCTTGAGCCTGTTTGCCCCCAGACATACCGTCTTTGAGCTCCTGCACCCCAGGGACACTGGAAGCTGGACATACCCATGAGGATCAAGAGGAATTGAGAGCTTTGGATCACATGGAAGGGCCCCGTGGGCAGTCCTCAGATGGGGCAGTTCTGTGATTAAGCTCCTGCTTCTGAGGGTCAACAGTGTGTCTTGTTTATGCTAAGTATGAGTAGAATGGCAGACAAGCCTGTGCCACTCAGGGACCATGTTCTACATATAATTCTGACTTTGGTTTCAGAGATGTATTGATGAGCAGCTAGGTCTTGACAGACCATCTCAAACATGAAGTTTTTTTCTCTGCTTTTGAACTGGATCTCCTGTGTTGTGATTTATGTTTAAGAGACTTTTCTTGGTCTCTCCACTTCTGCTGCTTCTGTATTGAAAGGATAGTGGTGTGGGCTCTTGTTGCTTCCTCGCTGCTTCCTGGAGCAGATTTCAGTTTAGTAGTAACTGCTTCAAAAAATAACGTCTGACACATGGCAAGCAGTTAATGAGAGTAATTAAAAATTGTGCATGTTAATTTTAGTATCATCACACTCAAATACAAGTGAGGTTCCTTGTAGGTCTGTTTCACCTCTACTGTGCCTTTATAAGAGCTGGTAAAGACCAAGTTTTCCTGGAATTGGAGTCTCCAGGCATTTGCTAGCCTCGACAGTGCTCCATAATTCTGAAATCAAGACTTCTCTCACTTACTTTTGTTTTTGTTTTTGTTTTTTTTTTTTCTTGGCCTGATGCTGGTGTCTTTTGAACCTTTGATTTCAGCGAAGGGAAGACAAATGCTGCTGGCTCCTTCATTTAATTTCAGTGCTATAAACACAAGTCAGCCTCTTTTTCCTTCCCTGTCTGCTGATGGGGCACTGACACAATGTTTTGCAATGGGTGCTTATTTTTGAGTAGGGGATTCTGTCCCAACCTTTTAATTGTGTGCTCAAATATTATTGTTATAAATGGCCTGGGACCTGCTAGTACAAATTACAGCAGCTGATGCTTGTGCTTATTAGCGGCTTATTTTGTCTCAGTATAGACCTAAGAGCATCATCTGGTCTTTTTCTCACAATACATTCCAATTTTATCAAAAAGGAAGCCGGGTTAGACAGGTTATGTGACATCTGTGAATGTTTGGCATTGGGTTAGTTGTCATTTTAGCAGCATGGTTCAGTATTTCTAAGCCAGTCCTGAGGGACAGCATCATGTACCAAGAGGAAAGGCCAGCATGGGGCTCAGTCAGTTCTTTGCTTTCCTGCTCACGCAGTGGGACCATCCAGACAGAGGGTTTGAGTTCCCCTGTGCTCAGTTTTGCCTTTCTCATTAGCCATGTCTGCTGTCTCTTCTGAGGCTTGTGCTCATATACATGTGTATGCGTAGATCATGTGTGAGAATGTACCCATGTGTGTACATGTTCAGAGCGTGTGTGAGAAAGCGCCAGTGTGTGTGCGTATTTATATCATGGGTGAGAAAGCTCCCAGACAGTAGATGGGCTTAAAAATTAAATTTTTCTATATTCACAAGTATATGTATTAGATTTATTATTTTTATATGTGAAAGATGAGTAAATATTTGATTGTTTCTCAGCATTCTTGGTAAGTGTTGGAAAATGTTTGGGTCAAATTTACCCTTTCAAGAAACATTTTTATTTGTTTCATGTTCTGTGTTTATTTTTGCTCTGGTGTGTGTGTAGGGCGGGCACTGGTGTTGTGCTTTGGTGTACAGATCTCCAGAGTCCCTGGCTGTTGTTGGCCACTAGCGATTAGGAATCAGTGAAGACTGGAGGAGTAGGGTCTTGAGTGGTGGTGATTAAGAAGAATGTTATGGAATAATATCTGGGAGTCTGGGTCAGTGTAACAGCTCATTTATTGTTCATGGGGGCCAGGCTTATAAGCAGGTGGAGGGAGGAGGGTCAGCCAGGGTAATAGGGTACGGATCATTCTCTAATTGGAGGAATTTTGGGGTCTCAAAGTTGCCTAATTTGCCTGGTGAGTCTTTTGAAATCTGACCACATGATTTCTGGTAAGGGTCTTGGGCCAGGGAAAATTAGGAGTTTGAGTAGAATGAAACCTGAACTGTGGGCCTTCCTGGTCTTGGGATAAGAGGGAGTGGCTTCATTCCTGCTCATCTCCAGACATTTTTGGGGTCTGAGCCACCTTATACCTTCAATTACTCTGGACCTAGTCAAGGTCCCACAGTTTGGATGTAGAGTGTCCCCCAAAAGCCTCATATACCTATGTATACTGTGTAGGGTTAGAGGTGAGGCCTGGTTGGGAAGGGCAGGTGCTTGGGGCTTGACTTAAAGGGGCATGTGTTGATTCCACCCTTCTTCCCAGGCTTCTGTCTGTTCCACCATGCTGTAGGAATCTCCACATCCCAGTCCTCTGGCTCTAGCTGCTGCCCCACCATGTGATTCTACCATTTTCCAGCTGTCCACCCATGAATGGACTGTGACTTTCTGAAACTGTAAGCTAAAATAAATCTTTTCTCCCTTGAGTTGTGCATGTTGGGTATCGAGCCCAGCAACTTTATACTGAACTACATCCCCAGCACATTTTTATTTTTGATTTTTCAGTTAGGGTCTCACCAAGTCCTGAAGTTGTCTGGGCTGGGTTTGAATTTGAGATCCTCCTGCCTCAATATCTCAGAGTCTTGGGATTGCAGGCATATGCCACTGACTTGGCAAGAGAAGCATTGTTCTCAATGAAGGAATGTGACCATTGGAGAGATTATGTCAATTTGAGGCAACCAGGAGCCATGCCTCAAGGTTTGGGAACCGTATCTGGGTCAGGAATTGAGAATCAGCCTGGATTAGATAGACTGTGAGAGATTTGTGGGCCAGTGAATGAGGGAAGAACACCCACCCAGGTGTAGGAGGCCCAACTGGGAACTTGAGCTGTATAAAAGGAGGGAAGAAGAGAGATCCTTACAGCTTCTTTCTCTCAGAAAACTCCCCTTCATAATTATCTACAGATGCCAACTGGCTGTAGTCCGCAGATCCACTCTCAACTTGTGTCTGTCTGCCCATTGCTGATTTTCAGTTGCCTATCTTCAGTCTCTGGTCTTCACCATTGTTCTTCGAATAACTGAGGTCCACAGCAGACTCTCACTGGCTGTTCTACAGTCCCAGCCAGGAGTTCTGCTTCATAGCTGAGCAGCCATCAGACCCTCCAGCGCTTGCATGTGCAGGCCTCTGTCTTGGACTATCTGTCTTCTCAGATTTGTGAGCCCTCCAAATAGATCCTTTTTGTTATAATTTCTGTAAATTCTGCCTCTTGAAAGAACCCAAACTGATAACAATGAAGATGATAATAACAGCTGTAACCACCACCAAAATCCTTTTGAGTGATTTTTCAGAAACACTCAACTTGGACATTGGGCATTTTGTTTAAAGTCCAGGGTTTACTTTTTTCACTCCTAAATATATTTATAACACCAAAGAGCTTTTCTGTCTTTTTGGAAATTAAAATCAAGAAGCTAATGTATATTAATTCATTAAAAACAACAATTTATCCATCACATGTTAGCATAATTAACACTTTTATTTTAAAATTATTTTAGACAGGATCTCACTTTGTAGTCAAGGCTGGTCCCCTGAACTCACTTTGTAGCCTACGCTGGACTCAAACACACATACAGCAGTCGTCCTGCCTCAGCCTCCTAAGTGCAGGTATTATGCGCATGTGCCAGCACTCCTGGTTTGTGTGATGCTGGGAAATCAAACTCAAGGCCTTTCCGCTTGCTAGCCAGTTTCTCCAGCTGCTTCGCTATTCCTTCAGCCCAGCATATAGGACATTTTTAAAGAAAATTTTTTCCAAACAAGACATTGAGTTGGGATTCATGACATTTCTTTCACATTTTTGCCTATTTCTTGATGGTATGATTTAATGGAAGACAGCTGAATTTTTACAATTGCTTCTGCCTTCAGTCTGTTGTGATGTCCCTGCACTCACAGCCACGGGAAAACATAAATCATAGACAAAATTAGAGAGAAAAGGGAATACACATCTTCATATTATTGGGAAGTGGGTCTAAACTCATAGATAAAGCCCTGAAAAGGTCCGCACTGGGAGCCACTTCCAGACACTTGAGTGATATTTCCTTTACTTAGGTTCATCCTTATGTCAGTTTGTCTTGTCAGCCAGACAGAACCTCCCTGTTCTACCTTCCCATCACCAAACTCCACCTGGAATACCTACCTTATTTGTCCCATGGGCAGCGATGCGGACTTTCCTTACTTGCCTGTTGAACTTAGCCCAGATAATTGCTCTAAACGTACTTACTAAATCGAGGATTGACTAGGCAGAAGAGTGTCAACTAGTGTAATTATTTTCCAGGAACTGAATAGTAACACAGAAAGAGGCTTGAAACAGTAGACTGCAAGTTCATTGATGGCTGGACGCAGTCTCTCTGTCTGCATCATTAGCAGTGATAACTTGTCCTTGGTAGACATGCTGAGCCAATGGGTGGGTCTTCCACAAATCAGCTGTTGGACTCAGGCTGGGAGGGATTTCAAGGAGAAATGAAGGGCCTATTTGGGTATGTGATTTTTGTGTCTTGGAAATGACTAATGACATAGTTAATAATGTAGTCCTTTCTGAGATACGTTTGAGATAGTAGTTTTATATACTTGCATGGGGAGTGTTATTAAACATGTATCTTTGACAAGAACTTTCACTTTGAAACAGTTGTGAATCAGGGAAAAATGTGCCTTGAATTAAGAATTCAATATCCACCTGCCATTGCCAGCCAACCATAAGAAGAAAGGATTGACTAAATATGTGGCTGAAACTACTGTGTAGGACATGAAATTATGCCAGTAATTTTAATACATATTCTGTGTTTCTGTTTTTCAGGTAAGGAATTACATTTGGCTCTGCCTGGTTTCCTGAGGGCCCTGACAGATGCTGCTTCCTGTGTTCATTTGTAACCTGACAAATCATGCAAAATGTGTTCGCTTGCAAAACTAGGGCTCTCAGTTGTAAGTAACATGCTCTTTGTTTCTGTCAGTGAAGTGAATGTTGGGGTAAGAGCTGTGCAGTGCTCACCGTGGGTCTTACGTGTTCTTGTTAGGCGACATCCGAGCAGCAGCCTGACCTGGCCGCGGTCGCTGACCCATCCTACTCCATACCTTTCTGTGGGCTGCTCCCATGCTCTGTCCTCTGCCCCTCTGGTTCCTCCTGCTTCTGATGCCTCTTTTCTCTCTCTCTGTTTCTCTTTCTCACCATGTATAAAATACAGGCTGTTCCCATTTCCTTTATTTGTTTTATTGTATTTTATTTTTCTGACACAGGGCTTCATTTCATAGTCATGGCTGGTCCTGAACTCACTATATAGCGTAGGTTAGCCTTGAGCTCAAGGCAATCCTCTTGCCTCAGCCTTCAGAGTGCTGGTATTTCAGGCTGTGGTACCATGCCTGGCTGACCCTTCTGATGCCATACAGAGGACATTTCCATTGGGAAAAAAACACACACATAATACAGAAGTATTTTGTAAAAAATGTCAGTGGTGGATGAACCTTGATAGCACATGCAAGGTAAAGTAAGCCACACATAAAAGTACCCATGTGATGTGCCGATCACTTCTCAGGATCCTCTAAATGAGGTAGAAGCCAGCAATGGGGCTGATCAGTGAGAACCGATCGTCTGACCCATGCAGACTCATTCCAGAGGATGTCTTCTGGGAGAAACTGGGTTGGGTGATTTGTAAGCTGTTGACATTCCTATTGTCTTAACATTCTTTTATGCCAGAATGCTAGTTCTTATACTTGAAAATTTTTTGGTCAGTCCTAGTGGTGAAGGCCTGTGATCCCACTGCTCTGGAAGGTTGAGACAAAAGGATCACAAGTTCAAGCCCAGCCTGGGCAACAGAGCTAAAATGTGGGGTAGAGACATAGCTCAGTCAAAGGCTTCAGGTTCAATCTTTAATACCAAAAAAAAAAAAGAAAAAGAAAAAGAAAACCATCTGAAAATTATCTGGCAAAAAATTACTTGGAACGTTTTTTGAAGTCATCACTATGTCTTCTCTCTGTTGTCAGTGGGATACTTGAGATGCTTTCAGCTTCTCCTAAAAACTAATATGTAATATAATGAACCATTGGAAAGAGTCATTACAAAGACACACTGAAATTGATATTCTTACTAGAATTCTTTTTAAGGATTGTGAAGTCTCATTTTTTAAAAGTAGTGCCAGGACAAAGCCCATATATGCAATAAATGTCTTCATGAATATCTTCCTTATGTGTGATTATATTCTCCCTAGATTTTATTTACTCTTAATAAAATGTATCCTGCTTAAAATTTGAGAACCCACACACAAAAAAATGAGAAATTAAATATTTTAACAAAAAGTACTTCAGCAAAAGCATTTATGAAATTAATGAAAAGTTTCACAGATTTCAGTCCTGGAAAAGGCAGTGGGTGCTTTGGAGTGTTGTGTTGTATCTTGTGCTTTGTTTTGTGATGCTAAGGATTGAGCCCCAGGTGGTCACACTGAGCTATAACCCCATCCTATTTTTATTTTTTTAATTTAAGGCCTTTGCTGAGTCACTAAGTTGCCCAGCCTAGGCTCAGAATTGTGATCCTCCTACCTCAGCCTCCCAAAGTGCTGAGATTACAGGCATTGAGATTTTTTAATTTAAGAGGTTGGTAGACTAATATGAATTAGATGGTTAAACTCTAAGGAGTCCTCTAAACTTTCTTCGTATTATGTTGTATGAGGATGTAGTAGAAGTTTAATATGTAAGTAAATGAATAAATGGATTTTGAAAGGACAGAACTTACAGCAGTAGGAATGAAGAATGTTACCATCATGAAGACTGGAGGAATAGTACAGCAGTTAAAGTGCATACCTAGCAAGCAAAATACCCTAGGTTCTATTCCCCAGCTCCACATGAGCTGGGTGTTGGTGCAGGCCTGTAATTCCAGCAATTGAGCAGGTGAGTCAGGAGAGCTGTCATGAGTTCTAGGCCAACTTGGGCTCCATAGTGAGTTTAGGATCAGCTTGAACTACGGAGTGAGACCTTGCCTGAAGAAAAAAAGACACCTTAGCATGTAGAAAGGATGTAGGATCTTTTTTTTTTTGTCAGCAATTGATAAAAAGAGGCTTATTGTATCCTGCTTCTCATTTACTCCCTTTCTTGAAAAGCTATTCTTCATATCTGTTTTTAGAGTTTGATGTAGACAGTCGTTTTAGAATTTGTTTACAAACATTTCCCAGATATATTGTCTATCAGAAGACTTTTTCAGTGAACAGCAGTATCTTGGGCCAATTTTCTACATTCTGATTGATGGTGTGACAGATGCTTTGGTTTTTGCAGACACAGGGATGGAGACATTATCAGCTCAGCAGAGTTTGGTGGAAATCGGGTATGAGTCCAAGGCTCTTTGCAGAAGATGGAATTTTATAAAAGGAAATGTGTGTAAAAGTGGAGTGGTTTTAGATCATGCCTTGAAGCGGTTGGCTGCTCTGCCTACCCTGCGTGGCCTCACACCTAGCTAAGGTCTTGTTCAGTCCTCTGAAGAATTCTGGGAAAAGAGGCTTGGTTTATATTTTGGGGATAAGGACTGAGAGGCTCAGAACCGTTAAACTCAGTAAGGTCCACGTAACAAATTCGTGGTGGAGCCATAAGTCACACCATAATGTGTTAGGTTCCACCGCCTTCTCATGCTCTGTGGGAAGGAGTTGTCTGAAATTGGAGCATGTTCTGGAGCTTGTTGGGTCTCCATGAAAGGAAGACAGGGATGTACACACCAACTCCAAAGGTGGGCACATGGATTCTAAGGAACCATCCCTAGAAGGCTCTATCAGTAATCCCTGATGGGTTGTTATTGTCTTCTTGTTTTGGTTCTTGCTGTGTGACTGCAGGTACCCTTGAAGAACACCCCTTGGCTCCTCTTGTAATTTATGCAATGTTAAGTGATGTGTTGCTCAAAGTATTTTAGTATAAATATGTATAAAGAAGTAAGGGCTGTGAAAGCCACATAGTATGGTCTTGTTATACATGGTCTAGGCTTTATTTCGTAGACTCTAAATGTCCTACTGGTTCAAGGCAGCACCTTCTGTATGCCATACCCACTAATCCATACTTGGCTCAGGCCTTAGTGTTTAGTATATATTTGTTGCATGCGTGGGTAGTGGAAATAGGTGGTGGGCAGTAACTGCTCACTAACTAGATATTATTTTCATGTTTGTAGGCTTTCTGGAGTATGAATATTCATGTTGGTTTCATTCCCAATTGAAATAACATATTGATCTCTGTGACACAGAATGACATATGGCTGTACTCCTCAATGTTAAAACCATAATCTGGCTCAGTATAGAGGCACTGTTTAAAATAATGCCTCTCAATTCTTCCAGTTGCTGCTTAAGGAAGTTAGAACTACTTTGTGGAGGGTTTTAAAGTACTTTCATAAATTTTCAATACTGGCACCGTAATTGATAATTGCAGTGCCGGTGATGAGTACTTTTATCTCATCAAGTGTTAGATCTTAATAAACGAGGCGAAGAATAGTGACCTGTTTTATTTTTATTTTTATTTTTATTTTGAGACAGGTGCTCTTTATACTCCAAGCTGGTCCTGAACTCACTATGTAGCCCAAGCTGACCTTAAACTCATAACAATCCTTCTGCCTCAGCCTCCAGAGAGCTGGGATTATGAGCAGGCACCATGCCCAGCTATTACCTGGACCTTGTGCCTTCTCTGCAAGTGCTCTAAACTCTAAGCTACACCCCACTCCCTCTTTTATTTTAGTAGAGCTGTGGGTTCTATGCTAATCCAGGTATACAAGGTCTGTCTAGTTATAGCCAGTCTTTAATTTTGTTTGCAGTATTACTAAAAAAAAAAAAAGAAATTGACTCATATCTTTTGGGAACAGCCTGAATGACATCAAACTCTTCCTGTGCTCGCAATTGCTGCTGTGAAGTCATACTTCCCCTTCACAAAATCTGTAAATTGGGACCTTTGGGGGCAGGGAAAAAGGACAACAGTCTCCTAGAGAATGACTGTACATTTCTGTGTATATTTCTCACTGTGTATAGCGTGTACATGGATATAAAATTAGGGTTACTTAATTGTAGCTGGATTTTTTACTTAGCAATTATTCCTAAATCTTTTGCATGTTAGCTTCTTTTATTAAACTGTAGAAACTCTGCTTCTTTCAGTCCTCTTCAAAGATCATGTAGTTTGAACTTGACACAGTCATGGCATTTTCCATGCTGCTGAAATAGCGATTTGCCTAATGGTAGTAAAGTTTGTATAGGTGATACTGTGTGTTTAACCTGCAAGTGAAGGGGAGCTGACACCTTCCCAGCTTGTCCTCTGCTGCTCAGTCTCTGCTCCCTTCCTCGGTCTGGCTGGTGTGGAGGGAATGAACCGAAGAGATGTCCTTATTTCTGAAAGAGATAAATGGGCTGAAGGAGTGCTGTTATGCTGGGAAGCATGTGGATTGGAGTTTAAGTCAGGCCCAAGAGGAGGGGCACTGATACTCAGAATTAGGGAAGAACTCATCTGTTGGGCAGCATACCCATGTTGCGAGTGACAATGGGGCCTTGCCTCCTGTACACACATGATGGTGGGTTCACCGCCCCACCCACTGCTTACAGGTGTCTGAACAATTATCTCCTGTGCAGGCAGTAGAAGAAACAGCCCAAACTTTTACAGTGATTGATTGATTTTTCCTGAGACAGGGACTGTAGTCCAGGCTGGTCCTGAATGCATTACATAGCCTAGGTTCGCCTTGAACTCACAGCAGCCCCCTGCCTCAGCCTCCCAAATGCTGATGTATCTTTTCGGTGGGAGAGCTGGATGAAGTATTTTTCTTACTTCTCTCTTGGGTTGTCATGTTATAAGCTGTAGATGAACTTATAATAGAAATACCTGTTCAGCTGGGCTAAATGTGACATATTGTCATGACTTCTTCCCAGTACAATATTTTGATGCCATTTATACATCTAAAATATGGAGATTTTTCGTATGGTTATTTGTCCAGCTTATCTTTAAAAATAATACCTAGTTCAAAAAAAACCCCAAAAGTTATCGAGCCCCAGACTTTCAAGAGCTCACCCTTTTGATAGGGCAAGAAGTTGCCACTTTGCCCAAGTTGTCATCATTCCTTGATATTTTTTCACTTAGCTGACTTCGCTCAGTAGCATCTCTGTTTAGTAAGTTCAAGAATGACTTTTTTCCCTAAATTTTAAAGACACTTCACATATACTTTAATGCCATCTGTCATTGGGTGTGCAAAGTTTAGGAAATGGGCTAGAACCAGGTGGAGTAAGGGTTGCACTGATGATGCTTAATTATGGTATATAATCTATGAATAATTTTTGATTAGTGTCTTTTGATAATTTAAATATAAAACCAAATAGTTCTGTAGCTTACATGCCAGAAATCGACTTCAGAAATCAGTGTCATATTCTCCTGAGTCCTCAGAATGAAGCGATGGTGTGGGATGACATCAAGCTTTAGCAGCCTGTTTCTTCTTTCCTGAAGCAAGGCTGCCCTTAGAGGGCAGTAGAGAGCAAATTGCTGTCCCAGCATGAGGCCCACAGGGTTGCTGGCTTGGAATAATTCAGAAACCTTTTCTTCTGTCTTCCTCCTCTGGCCAGTCCTGAGACTACTGAGAACTCGTGGAAGATGTGGGAGGAAACATGAAAGTTGCATTGTCTCTGGCCAAAGTCGGTGAGGCATATAGACACGTACAAAGTTTATGCAGGTGTTTTTGTCTTGAGTTTTAGTGTTCATGCTCTACCAGCGTGTCCAGGCCAGCAGCTGGGCTGTAATCCTAGTACTGGCCTCTGAAAAGAGAGACTTTTCCTGTCTCAGCTCAGTTACCTCTGAGTGGTGCCAGGCCCTGATTCTGACAGGTGCCACGCCGAGTTCGTGTCTCCTTGGGCCTGAAGAATAAGTCGCGGAGATGGGAAACAGGCTGTGAAGAAAAGGGCTTCATTGGGAAACCTTTAAAAAGGGGAAAGAAAGTTAGGGTAAAGCTTCTGCTAGCTAGAAGCAGAACCCAGAAAGGTGGGCTGTACTAGTAGAGCTCCTGGTAGACAGAATGGGGACCCAGCAATGTGGGTTGACTGAGTGGCTCGCTGTCTAGGGGTTTTTATCTCATAGCTGGGTAAGGGACTGTTCTAGGGCTGGTTAGGATCTCCATCCTTGAACCCACTGCTTTAGTCTACCCTTAACTACTTCCTCCTTAAAGATCTTCCTCTCTATTATCTTTTGACTAAGTTCTAGGGAGTGATCACAGGCTGTCAGGAGTTATAGCCAGTTATTTTCTAGTAAATCCTCCATTTCTGGGGGACCCTGTATCCCTGACTGCCTAAAACTCCACTGCCTCCTCTCATACCTCTCTGAATTATGACCTTTTCTGCTTTCGGCCATAAACCTTAGTTTGTTCCTCAGCAGGTTAAAGGAGCTAATTTGCTAAATTGATTTACATAGATATTTTTGCCTGAAAGAAGTATGATTTAAGGGAGAAAGTTTTCACAAGACCTACGGTATGGTGAATTATGACCATTCATATTATGACACAAATAACTACTGCTAACAGCATTACATTTGCCAGTTCCTAAAATATACAGATTTTTTCTTTGTGCTTGTGAACTTGCCAAGAATGGGACAGAGATTGTAGCTTACATCCCAATTCTGGCTTCTGCCAACATTTGATGTTCATCTTGCTATCAGTCTTTAAATACTGGGAACAAAGTGTTAGAAATGGCTCATAGGAGTTTACCTGTCCACACAAAGGATGAACATGGGAGGCATGGATGACAGAATATGAGGCTTTAATTATCTTTTTGCAAAAAGGGTGACCTTCCCAGGTGCAAGTGAAGGAAGGCACACCGAAAATATGGTGGATGGCAATTTAAATCCCTAGGCCACAGGTCCCTCCCCCCACCTTTTCCTATTGGCAGGATGCACAATCTTCCCAGTAAGATCTAAAGCATTGGCTCAGGGCCAGGTTTATCACAATGTCATGACCTTTATCCCTCCCCCCACTTCTGCCTTTGTCTGGTCAACCGGTATGGTAAAGAACGCAAAAATTTAAAGATCCACAATCTTTACCTTCAACAATGTGCCACTGCTACCATTAGGTGGCGCTCCCAAAAGTAATACACTTCCTTTATTGGCTGGGTTTTAAGAAGTGCTGTTTATTATTTAAAGCACCCAAATTTGCTGAACTGTGCACAATAATGTAAGTTTCTTTACAGGCTACCAGAATTCCATTTAGACCAGATTGTACCCAGCTGTTGAGGTTGGCCTATGCTCGTGGTTTTGCCATAATGTGGCAGGCCATGACTATCACGTGTGGAAATGTAGGCACATGGTTTGCTCTTCGCTCTGGATCTATTGCTCTGAGGCCTGAGGGAATGTGTAAGTTCTCCCTTTATATGATGTCAGTGGGGCAAAGGTTATGTTTTAATTGGGCATCTAAATCCGATCTCTGAAAAATTGGAAGACATATTCTTTTTTATTTTTTCTGATACTTGCTATTTAACCCCAGCAGGACATTCTCTGCTGAGCTGCATCCCCACGTCTTTTAAATTTTGAGGCTTAGTCTCACTGAGTTGCTCATGCCAGCCTTGAATTTGTGACCCTCCTGCCACAGCCTCTGTATAGCTGGTATTACAATCATGTGCCACGGGCTTTGGTTACATTTCTTGTAACCAGTCACTGAGTGTGAGGCTAGAGAGAATTTCCAGAAGTCACTTTGTTCATCCTCCTTATTTTCATTGTGTTGATGTGAAGCGACCAGGTGTGAGAACATGAATTTAGAATTTCCCAAATTACACATTCCAATGAGAAGAAGTTACATACAGTTTTATAGTTTTAGACCAGAAGAAAATAATAAATCAAAGCACATATTGACGATATTGGTGGAAGTAATAGGTAGGTTATTCTGAAGAGGGAAAATTTGGCAATAGGCCTCAGGTGTTATCTAAAAACATTATTGCTTAGCATTTTAAAAGAGCTATCCTAGGAATGTTACACCTGAAAGGATTTGTCACAGGATGTTAAATTAGATACAGAGGACAATAGATGTGGCCATGGAAAAGGGCCAAGATAGCTGTCAACAGTTTGGCTATACAAATACTCCAGACTCTCCACAGTTTCTCCTGAATCTATCCAGTTAATTAACAGTGTCAAGAAGAAAGCTGTTTCCTTGGAGTTTCAGTTCAATTTTCTGTGTGGTAAAACTGGTGATCATGCAGTGGAAATGATGAAGTTCAGCCCCCACAATGTTCAGGGTTTAAAGGAAGCAGGAAATGTGCCGTTCCTTTTTTGATCATTTATGTTTAGGTCCTTCCACACTGGGACCCACAGTGGAATATGATGCCGTCCTATCTCCTCAGCCAGCTAACCCCCTTTGTAGAGCTAAATAGACAAACAGAACCTTATTTCCTGTTAGTCTGCAGAGTTACTTATCTCATTACCTGGGTTATCCTTACCTATGGATCCTGATTGGCCCATGCCAGACTGGTCTGCCTTCAACAGTGATTGGTGTAGAGTTGTGCATGTGACCCGATGCTGGCCAATGACATGTACTACAGGAAGTAGGAAACATTGATTTCTTTCCTAAATAAAAGTAATAGGCAAGCAGGTAGAGAGATCATTTTGACTCTTCTTCTTGCTTTGGGCACTGCTTAGGGATTCTGCCATTTGAAGCCAAAAGCATTCCTAACCCGTGAACAACAAAAAGACAAGTGCTGTAATCGAGATGTTGACCAGTTAAAGTAAGTGAAGTGACAGCATGGTATTTTGTCTAAGTCTGCCATTCTGTAATATTCTTTTCTTTTGGCTTGAAAAGGCAGACGTTGAAAAAAGTAATTAAATTGTTGATATATGTGGCTAACTTTTAATTTATAATTGATCATAAGGCCCCAGAATGTTTGATGATACAAAGACTGTAGCATTTTTTATTTAATTCTTTCCAAACCACTGTATAGCCAAAGATTAGAGGCAGCAGGGTTGCATTACAGGGCATTTTAGGGTTGCTCTCTTTTTTTCTTATTGTTTGGTAACCACTTGTTTTAAAATCTACTCCAGTCCGCTGCTTAGACTACAAGACTGTATCCACAGCCGCTCAATTTAGAGCTGTCCTCGGCAGACTCTGATTATGGCTTGAGCCCAGAGCAACTGCAGTGATCAGGAGGCAGAAATCTCTCATGTTAGTGATGGGGGGCTGCATGGTGGGCTCCGCAGAGGCTAGTACGGATGCAGTGGGAAAAGTGGCCTTGTTGGGGAGTAGCAGTGTAGCATGTAGGTGACCCAAGATTGGCCAGCCTTCCTCTTGGAGTGAGATTCAGCCTCCAGTCTGTCCAGATAAAAATCTGTATATAGCTGTATAGAATGTTTGTTCTAATTTTCTGTTGTGCCCAGGGTCATACCCAGGTTAGTAGGTTGTGATTTCACATGATTTAAACCAACATGAAATTTTTATATTAACTGTGTTGTAACAATACCCAGAATAATTAGAAAATTTAAATGAGGAAATATTTTAAAATAAATATTGTTTCGTTAGTAGTATAGATGCAGGCAGTTTCCAGATAAGCTAACATAATGTAATTGGACATCTCTGGGTGACCCAAAGTAACTGTGAGATAAGCAGTTTATAATTAGTGCTTGGCTCTGTATGATTTGTGTGTGTGTGTGTGTGTGTGTGTGTGTGTGTTGTACTGAGGGTTGGTGCATCCGAATCCTTTGCACTCAGATGCATCCCAACCCTTTTTTATTTTGATACATGGTTTCCTTGAGTTTTTAAATTGGGCATACTGAGCTTGAACTTGCAGTTCTCCTGTGCTGGTCTCCCACAGTGCTGGGATTACAAGCTGTGCTTCTGGGCCCAGCAGTCTATGAATAAATTCCTACTTTGCTTATTGTCTCCAGTGTGAATACCATTTGCTCTGTTATTTTGTGAATTACTTGCTTGAAGAACACTTTGATTATTTATTTATTTATTTATTTGTCTGTGTGTGTCAGGGTTTTGCTCTGTAGTCCAGGCTTCTCCTGTACTCACAACTAGCCCAGGCTGGCCCTGAACTCACAGCAATCCTTCTACCTCAGTCTGCCTAGTGCTGGGATTATGGGTGTGTGCCACCACACGTGGCTTTTAAAACAGATTCTTTAAAAATAAAGCTGAATACAGATGTATAGCACCTAAGGTTCATTTTTTTTTTTTACAAAATCTGATTTTATTGTATGTCATTTCAGTCTTAAGAGGTATTAATTAGGGTAAGTGGTCATTTTTGTGACAAGATGTCTTTAAGAGTATTGATTAGAAGTCAAGGTAGAGTCTTACTATTTAAAAAAAAAATAATTGGCTTCCGTACACACTGAAGTTCTACTAGAAGAATAGTGCTTATAAAATTAAAATTTTTTCTCAAGTTTTTTTCCTTTAAGATTAAAAAGAAGATTGTTAGAATAAAGATGCCTTAGATGAAATAATACTGAAGCATTTCTGTTCTTTCTTGGCATCTTTTTGTAGGATGATCGTACCCTTTCAACAGTGCTGTTTGAGAGGTGGGGCACACCATGTACCTATGTGTGTGCTCACTGCCTCACTGGGGGTGTGAGGTACACGTGAACCCTGCTCCTCTCCTCAGCCTCTCCCCCTGCTGCTTCCACGCTGCAGCTGCCGTAGCAACGGGTCACATTCAGCATTCTCTTGCTTTAAGCCACTAGGCAGCCCCTTCAGACGTAGGTCCTTGCACTGTGGCCTCTGTGGTCCCCCATGAGCTGTCCCCCCTGGGCTCCAGCTTCTTTGTGAGGCATTTTCTCCTTCTCACAGCTTCTTGAACTCAGTTGCTCCTTCTGTCTCAAGCACATGCACCTGCCATCTGCCCAATGTGGCAGTCTTTACTCCGGGACCTTTGTTCAGCTAGCTTCTTCCCAAAGTCCCATACTGAACCTTTGAGTCACCTTGTTAGAGTCACCTTCTACTCTCATCCCTTCTAAAGTGGAGCTTTCCAACCCAACACACAGTCGTTCTCCATCACGTTTCCCAGATTAATAGATTAGCCTCAGAAACAGGGTGTGACTTCCCTTCTGGATTTCCTTTATATACTTGCATTCTGTTGTCTTTCTGTCTGTCTGAAAATAAAGCTCAATCTTTCCTATCTTGTTTCTTCATCTTGCTGTTCAATAAGGGATGTGGGATGCTGCAGTGTCTAGAGCCCATAGGAAGCCCTCATACTTACCCTCCTGAGTAAAGCAGAAAGAGAGGAAGCAGTATGTAAATGCATCATAGATATTTTGAAAAAGGCAGATTTAATTTCCCCCCTCTTATATTGCTATACTGCATCCAGTGTGATATATTTTATCCAATATAATATTGACTGTTCCCAGTGCATGTTTGCTGAGGTTTGCGTGTGAAGCATCTCACAGTCTCCCACAGCTGATGGACTGGAGACTCGATCCTCCGTGCAACAATGTGCAGAGTGGGGCTTTCCCAGAGGTAACTAGATCACGAGCACTCTAACCATGTCAGCGGATTAATCTACTGATGGATTTATAATTCGATGGCATTGCTAAGAGGTAGAGCCTGATTAGATGAAACAGGTTTTGTGGTATGGTTGTGTTAGAAATGGCTTGTAGGAGTTTACCTGTCAAAACAAAGGATGGGCATGGGAGGCACTGATGAAAAGGGTGACCTTTTTCCCACAAGAATATGCTGGATGGTGATTTGTACGTTTCTAGGTCGTAGGTCCCTCCCCCTGCCTTTTCCTATTGGCAAGATGCACAGTCTTCCCGACAAGATCTAAGACATTGGCTCAGGGTCAAGTTTATCACAATGCTTGGCCTTTATCCTCCCCACTCTTCTGCCTTTGTCTGGTCACCTTGGTCAGGTAAAGCATTTAAAAATGTAAAGATCTGCCATCTTTACCTTGAACAATGTGCCACAGCTACAGTTAGGTGACACTCTTAGCTGTGATCGGTGTGTCTTGTCCCTGGCCCTTCTCCTTTGACTCTGCTTGATCTCTGTCCACCTAGGTGCCATGAGCTGAGTGGTTTTTCTCCATACTGTCCTTGTGTCGTAATGTTTTTCCCTGTCCATAGACCTAAAAGCAGCTGAACCAGCTACCATGGACTGAAACATCTGAAACCTAAGGCAAAGTGAACTTTTTTTCCCTATTAAGTAGTTATTCTCAAGTGTGTTGTCCCAGTGATAGAAAGAAAGTTAACAAATCCAACATCCAGTTTAGTTGCCACCTTTTTAATGTGATTCTGGAGACTGACCTGACCCATGGCTAAGCACACACGATGCTGTGGAGCCACCTGTCCACCCACACTCAGTTCTTTCTATCCTAAAGCATCTACCTCATTGGGAGGTCCATAAATCCTATCCTGTTTTTTAAAATTCATTTATTTAAAAAAATTCAGATGTAGCTGAATGTTCATTGAAGTCTCTTCAATGCGTAACGCACATGTCTAAATATCTAAAGTGGTGGTTGGTTCCCAAACTGTATTGTAGGAATTCTTAACTCTGATAAACCTCCATTAAATGAGTGGGCTGTCAGATAACCTTGTGGATTGCAAGAGTATCATATGCCTTGAGGATACCCCACTGCCATGTGGAAGGGTGTCCCTAAGCCCCTACCCAGAAGGAATTGCTGTTACTTGGTCTGCTGACTTGCTACTCACATGTGGTCATCTCATCTGTTTTGTTTTCTTTCACATTCTTGTTCCTATTGAATTGACTTAGATACCGTTTCGCTTCTTACCTCGTACTTGTCCCATCTGTGGTAGGGAATGGTACTGGTGTGTGGCCTGTGGGTGGGACTTGGAACCCTGAAGAGGCTCCTAGGCTAAGGAGGCCGTCCAGGGCCTCGGTTACCCCAGGTCTCACCCAGGCTCCGAGGGGTAGAAGGTTTAGGTATTTTTAGAAGTCTTGCTTTACAGACCATTTTTGGTTGCTGGTTAAGAAAATTTCTGAGCTGTTTTTTGATCAATGTGTATAAAATACTGGATTTTTCTTTCTGGCCACTTTCGAGATAGCATCTGTTGGTGAGGGTGGTATTTGTTAGGGATTCTGGACTTTGTGAGTGCCACGTACTGAGTGAAAACCAACCCTCAAAAAGCAATAAAACAAATGCCCCCGAAAACAAGAATGTGAAGACATTATGTGTTTGCCTTAAGGTGTGATCTTTGGAAATTGCGATGGATCCTCTGAGTCCACTTTCACTCACGGGGAATGTCCGCTGCACAGGCTGTCCTTGTCAGAGGGTCTGTGTCTGCAGACTGACTGCCCATGTGCATGCACAGAGGATTCTGCTCTCTCCAGTTCCATTTTGGCACAGTTTAATTCAAAAACAAGATTTGGTTTTGTTGTGGCTGTGGAAAATACTAAAGTGTTTTTTAAAAACAAAATGAAACATTGAATTATCTTATTCTCCAGGTGGTATAGTTTAAATAGGATGAAAGTATAAGTCTACTCATATATCAGACTATATTTTATAGTGTATAGCATTCATTTAAAAAACCTGATTCATATGCAGCAGTAACTCATTTAATCCCAACAAGTCTTTGCATAATTTTATATTGCTTCACTCTACTCTCTTTGCCAAGAATATGTTCCTATAAATCACTGCTAACTGGCATCAGGAAATATTTGAGAAGCTACTGTTAATCCTTTACAGAATAGCTTTTCTCTTCCTTGCCTGTATGCTTTATTAATAATTAAATGATGAAAGATCAGAATTTGTTTTTAGAGGCAGAATTTTCTCATTTTTCTTGTTACGCACAGACTTTTCTAAGGCTTGAGCAGCTGACTTCTGGTCATGTGTTTGGACAGGCATGTGTGGCCAGCCTATATGAGCTGGCTGGGGTGAGGAGGGCTCTGTTCATCCCGGGGTCTCTACAGAGAGTGAGGGAAGTGCAGCGCTTCCTGCCTGTAGCATCTCTTGCATGTTCCCAGCTCCCCAGCATTCTGTCTTCTCCACGCTGGCACGAAGAGTATCTGAAGGCCAGTCCACATGTGCTCTTTCCAGTCCTAGTTTCTGAGTAACAAAGTCACTGATTCCTTGCCACCAATTTTTGGTGAAATTGAGACAGTGGAAAGCCATCTGATGATTGTGGTAGATGCTGCTGCTGTGTAAGAACTTTGTGTCTGTAATGTGTGCTCCATTACAACTGACTTTCGAGTGGGGCGGTACGGGGATCCTGATATGCTCCACATTGTCCAAAGAGAAACACTGGGGCACACAGAGGCCACATGGCCCTTTCAGAGTCACATGGTGAGAAAGCCAAGTTTTAAACAGGGACTGTGGTCTCAGAGCCTGGGCATGTAATCGTTGTGCTCTCCTGCTTCAGCGGAATTACTAAGTGTTAAGTGGAAGAGATAACCAAATGGCGTTGCATCAGAATTATTACTGTATTGGGAGTGCTATTTTGTGCAGACTGGGCCTTTAGCTCATATGGAGCCTTCTCGCTGAAAAACTAAAGGAAATTTCCCATTAGTGCCGTATTGTATTTTTCATGGAAATTATTCCTTCATTTGTTAATTTAACAGATATTTACTTAACACTTACTACACAGTTAGGTGTTGCGCTGCGTAGTGGGGATTCAGCCACAAATGAGAGCGGAGATGCTTTCCTCTCAGGTCACACACTCTGGTTGAGCTTCTGTGGGCATGGCCGATGGACCCGAGCCAGGGACGTGCACTCAAGTTTCTTGCCCCAGAGTTTGTGGTTCAGGACATTCTCGGTGACTCGGGACAAGGGGAGTCCCGTGCAGAGGGCTTTCCTCCGCATGGCAGAGGGACACCCGGAGCAGGTGTCTTCACGAGACCTGAAGCACGGAGATGGAACTACCAGGATGCCGTCGTGTGGCGAGAGTTTCTGTTGCTACAGTAGCCACTTCCCTAGCACCCTGCATTGTAGTTTGGACATGTGGTTGAGATGCACGAGCATGTGTGATGTCATAGAGCATGCTTGGGTGGGAAGAAGCTCCGGTACGTGCAGGGTCCTTTCTAACAGAGCAGTTGGGCTTCTTAGCCCTGTATGGATAGGCTTGTCATCTCTTAGTTTTATGTGGGATATTGCACTGCTTTGCCTGAAATGATGCTGTGTGCAATTAACAATAAATTTTAAAATATGTTTGCAGGCACATCTAATGAATTCTCACTCTTCTGAATTGAAAAACATGCTAATTTCTATGTAAAGTTCTTTGTCATCAACCTGCTTCTCACTAGTGATTAAGTCCTCAAGGCTGTAATGAGGCCCTCCTAGGTGATTCAGGTTTCATTACTCTTGCTTCAGCATTAAGTTGTCCACCAAAACTGTAATTGTGATATGCGCTTTTCACGTCAGAGTTGTTAATTTTGTCATCTCTTGTTTTTCACTTCTTAAAACAGTGAGGAAGTTCTGTTTAAAGAGAAGGATTTTCAGTTGTGGTGGCAGAAGTAGCTGTGTATATTACAAATGAGAGCATCCAGGTCTTGTCCCAGGAAGCTGTCCAAAGAGAACTGCTGCTCCTGGAGGCCCTTGAGCAGCACCTATTGTTGGTTTTGCACTTGAAAAGCCAAGTTTGCTTTTGAGACCACCTTGGACATACTGTGGGCTGATGTTAGGCTTGCAGGTTTCAGAATTAAATCTTCTTGGTGACTTAACTCTGTTCCATCCATGTTGCCCCAGGGATAGGTAGAGTGTCAGGAGATTTCACTACCACCACCATCTGTCCAGAATTGTCTATGTGCTCAGTTCCTCCAGTCCGTGGCACAGGAATCATTGGTCTGAATACCACGGTCGAGTTCCAGTTGGGCCTCCTTACCATGATGTCCCAGCACAGTCCATGCAATCCCAGTCCATGGGGACTGTCCCAATGTTATTATTGAGACACAGTGACGTCTGAGCTCTGAAGTCTTGTGTGTTCCGGGGAGACTTCTGTAACTCAGAAATTTCTTGAGGCTTTCATGTCACCCTGAAGTTTTGTAATTTGGATAAAATCCAGTCTTTGTTATTAAAGAATTTAATATCCTGGTGGAAAGAAGATGTCCCAGAAGAAGGGTTGTCCAATTCGGTGTTTTCACATTCTGGATGTGAGGGCAGTCTGGCTGCAACATCATTGATATCCAGGGTTGATTCAGCTGATCTGGCTGGCTAGGCAGGTGTCTCCTTCCCTCCTCACTGCTCCATGTGCTTCCCTCCCAAAGTTGTGCGCTGGGTTGAAGAGGATGACCTTCCCCGCTTCAAGAGGACTGTTCCGCTGTCAAGGGTATACGAGTAGCTGTGCTGCCTTGCTAGAACCTCTGAACAAGCTCCCAAGAGTTTTCACATTCACTGGACATTTAATCCTTAAACCCTGGGAAGGTGGACAGTGATGAGTAAACTTTGGTTAGAATACTTGGACTGCTTTAATTTACTCAGTTCTTTTTCCTGACCTGCACAATAGGGCATTCTACCTGCTTCTCAAGATCCTTGAGCCATTGGTTAGCTCAGTTCTTAGCCTGTGGAAAGTACTCAACTGCAAGAATACCATGGAGGGAAGCACTGACTCCGAGTAAGACTGAGAAGGGAATTAGACTTTACAGTGGAGGGCAGGAGTTTGAAGGGCAGGTGAAAATGTAGGCATTTCAGCAAGATGGAAGAGTTATAGCCAAACCTCTATGTTGAGAATTGCTGTGACAGCTGGGTAATTATAGTCTGCTTAGTGAACTTGGAGAATATTGTTTACCTCTGCTCCCTGTCTTAAGCATTGCAAAATAACAGAGTTACCTGAAGATTATTAAAGTGGGCTGGAGGAGTAGCTCAGCAGTTAAAGCACTTGCTCAGGCAGTTCAAGGACTGGGTTCAATTGTTCAGCACCACACAGGCTGGCCATGGTGGTGCATGCCTTGGAATCCCAGCATTTCACTTGGGAGGCTAAGGCTAGGGATTGCTGTGTGCTTGGGCCCATAGGACCTGCCTGGACTACAGAGTGAAGCCCTGTCTCAAAAAAAGATGATCAAGAATAATCCAGTCTATATAACTTCGCTGGGGGATAAGAAATGCTTTTAAGAAAATGTCTTGGCAGTGTACAGTGATTTAATTCCATGAGTGTTTGTTGCGGTTTTATTTGGAATAGCACCAATAAGAGGGATATCTTGAGCACCACGTGCTTTTGTCCTTTCTGTGGCTGTGTGTGGCTTTCTTTTCCATACTTATTTCATCAGAGTTTTATTATGAATGGATGTTGAATTTTATCAAAAACTTTTTTGTGTCTCTTGAGATGATCTGTTTTTTGTCTTTGTTTATGCAGTTTATTATAGTAATTGACTTGTGTAGATTTATGTATGTTTAGCCATCCTTGCTTTCTTGTGATGAAACCAAATTGGTCCTGATGTAGAGTCCTTTTAATGATTGGTTCCATTCTATTTGCAGATATCTTGGCAAGGATTTCTAGCATCTATATTCATTAAGGTTATTGACCTTCAGTTTTTTTTTTTTTTAATTTAGTCTTTAGCTTTTGGAAACAGGATGATGCTAGCTTCAAGGAAGGGGTTTGGTAGTGCCCCTTCTCTTTCAATTTCATGGAAAAGTTTGAGAAGCACTGGCATTAGCTCTCCTCTGAAATTCTGATAAAATTCTGTGGTGAATCTCTCAGGTCCTAAGCTTTTGTTTGCTGTTAGAGATTTCATTACTGCCTCAGTTTCATCCCTGGTTGTTGTATTTTGGGACAAAAGACAAAGACACAAGTTGGCCAAAGTCCATCAGGGACTAAGAGAAATCTACATGTGAATACGCGGATTCAACGCCTGAAGAAGGGTGTGAATTTGGCTGTGCAGCTATGAACTGAGATCTCTCCCCATATTTATTAGTGGAAAAGTTACAATAAGGAGATAAATACTTAGGGCAGTGAATCATTCATAAACTATTACAAAAAGTAGGTCTGAAGCTTACACAGTGGGTGATTAAAGCTATAGAACATACAAATGGAAGTAGTAGATAAAATTACAAAGCATAATCTATATTGGTCACTGGGATTGTAGGTAGGTGGATATTAAAATTCCACAGAGGAAAATATCTTAAGAAAAAGAGCTTATACAGCTGTCTTTGAAGTAAGCAATTTTGAGGTAGTTTAGTCTACAGAAAAACATTACCCAGATTTGGGAGATGTGAACAGAAAACAGGCAGATGTATCCTCTCAACAGTGAATACATTTCAATCTGTGAGGTGGAAAACCTAAATATGTATCAATTCATGATTATTAAGAGGGTCTACCCACCTGATTATTGACCTGTTCAGAGCTTTTGTAACTTTTTGATTATTTTGATATCTGTTACATCTAGGAATTTATCCATTTCTTCTGCGTTTTAAAATTTATTGTAATACACATTTTCAAAATAGTTTCTTCTAGCCCTGTGGATCTCAGCATATCCATTGTGACTTTGCTCTTCTCACTTCTAATTGCATTGATAAAAGGTTTTATTTTCTTTTGTGGTGGGTTTGGCTCAGAGTTCATTTGTATTATTCATTCTTCTGAAGAACTAACCCCTTGAGTATTTGATTTGCATTTCTTTTTAGTCTCTATTTCATTAGTTTCTGCTCTGATCCTTATAATTTTTTCTTCTACAGTTTTTGAATTTGGATTGAGAACCCTGTTCATGTTTTTCCCTTGATCTTCCTGTGTTATTAGGTCCCAGAGGTGTGTCGTATGTTAAGGACTTCACTCCAATGGCCAATCCAGGGCATTTCTCTGTACACAGGTGAGGGAAGGTGCAAGCACCAAAAGTCCTGAGTTCTGTGCTAGAGGTAGGCAGCGGGGGAATTTGACGCATCTCTCATTCATATCTAGGAAAATGTACCTTGGCAAAACTTGCCTGGCTTCCCTCGCTTCTCCCCTTGGCCAGCGAGCTCCTCTCCGCTCCTTGACCTGTTCTTACTGTGGCCGAATAGTTCAGGAGGTCAACCTGTTCTCCCTGTGCAATTGTCTCTTGTGCTAGCTCTTTTCTAGGTGTTAGTTAAGAGTGTCCCCAAAATAGTTCGTATGTGACCCACCTGTGGTTTCCTTTTCTCATAGTATTTTAGACTAAAGCTCTACCCAAAATGTCTCTTGACCATGTCACTTCCTAGTATAGCGCTGCTGAGAACTGCTTCTCTTGAACTAGTGTGCTGGGCAACAGGGAGACCTTTTCAAGGGAAGCTCACAGTGAATTTGCAGTTTGTGCTACCTGTAGCCTCACTTCTTCAGGATGCTGCTGCCTGGCTGCTGTGTATTTCCACAGCTCCTAGCTCTTCTTGTGCTTACCTTGTATGTCTGGCTGCTGGCTGATCATGGACACTTGGCCCTTCCTAGACCGCCTAACCATCCTGGGATGGTGTATTCTTCAGTATCTGCTACTTCCTTGAAGTTGATAACTTTCCTGCAACTCTTCTCTTTCTCTAATCTAAGTTTACTAGGTAAAATTTTTCTCCCACCTCCCTTTTTTCAATATCTCAAAGTTTGGATGGGCCTATGAGGAGGCAGTAAATGGTGGAATCTCACTTAGATTGGCCAGAAGATTCCTCATGTTTTGTTTTGTATTCCTTAGTGCATCAATTTCCAAGTTCATTTACTGTATTTTAGGTGAATTTTGTAATAATATGAGCTCAGATTGTACTCAGAAATTTTCATCAGCTGATTTGAGTATTTCTGTAGAATTATGAATATGTAAAAGTCTACTGCATAACCAAAATGACCCACCTGTGCTTTCCAGAGAAGCCAGGGGATGGGGTGGATTGGAAAGACAAAGTGTAAGTGCAAAATTTAAGGCTTACAGTAAAGTTGAGCATTTTCTGTGTATATGTATCTTGTCTAGGTGACAAGGACTTCCCACTCTCCTTTTGTCCCTCCTCCTACCAACCCCTCCCTCCCTCCCATGGTTCACTGTGTTTTTCGATTTAAGTTCCATGAGATAGATATGATCTGGGTTTCTCATACTAGAGAGACCATTCCATGTTCCACCTTCTGCTTCTGACACACTTCACTAAGCATGATGTTCTCAAGTTTCTTCCACTTGCCTGCAGAAGCCTCCATGCTGTTGGACTTTATAGATACATAGTATTCCATTGTGTATAAATACCACAGTTTGTGTATCCATTGGTCTGTTGATGGGTATTTTGGTGCCTTCCATATTTTAGCTATTGATAGTTGTGCTGCTATGAACATGGATATACATAAATCTCTAATATGTATTGTTTTGGCCTCTTTTGAATATGTTCCCAGGTGGGGTGTCGCTGGATTTTATTTCATTTGCCCACTTTTATTTTGGTAGGCTTACTTTTCTTCAGCTCCCTGTATATTCTGGTTATGAGCTTCCTATCCAAGTTGTTGGTGGTGAATATTTTTTCCCAGTCTGTTGGTTCTCTTTTTACAATGTTGATAGTTTCCTTTGCTGTGCAGAAGCTTTTTAGTTTGACAAGATCTCATTTGTTGATAATGGGGATAATTTCTTTAGCTCTTGGTGTCTTGTCAAGGAAGTCTTTGCCTACCCCTATGTCTTTTAGATATTTGCATAATTTGTCTTCTGGGAGATTCAGTGTTTCACTTTTAATGACGAGGTCTTTGATCCACTTCGATTTGATTTTGGTGCATAGTGATAGGTGTGTGACTATATTCATTCTTCTGCATGTGGATGTCCAGTTTTCCCAGCACCATTTGTTGAGCAGGCTGTCCTTTTTCCATTGTACGCATTTGGCCCCTTTGTCGAAGATTAAGTAGTTGAGGGTATTTGGGTATGTCTCTGTGTCTTCAGTTCTGTTCCACTGGTCTGTCTGTCTATTTTTGTGCCAGTACCAAATTGTTTTTACAACTACGGCTTTATATTATAGCCTGATGTCTGGAACTGTAATGCCTTCTGCCTTGGTCTTGTTGCTCAGGATTGCTTTGGATAATCTTGGTCTCTTTTGGTTCCGTATGAATTGAAGAATTGGTGTTTCAAGTTCTTTGAAGAAACTTATAGGTATTTTGATAGGAATTGCATTGAATCCATATATCAGTTTAGGTAGTATAGTCATTCTGACTATATTTATTTTTGCCTATCCAAGAGCAGGGGATGCCTTTCCATTTTCCAATGTCTCCTATAACTTCTTTCTTCATTTTAATGTAGTTTACTTTATATAAGTCCTTCACTTCCTTAGTTAGGTATACTCCTAGGTACTTAATTTTTTGCTGAGCTATTGAGAATGGAATTGTTTTTATGAGTTATTGCTCTGTAAGTTCGTTGTTAGTGTAGAGAAAAGCTATTGATTTTTAGTATTAATTTTGTAGCCAGTGACTTGGCTTAATTGTTTTATTATTTCCAGGAATTTCGTAGTGGAGTTTTTAAGGTCTTCTATGTAGATAATCATATCATCTGCAAGTAAGAAAAATTTGACCTCCTTCTTTCCAATGCAGATTCCCTTTTTTTCATTTTCTTGTCTGATTGCTATGGCAAGTGTTTCAAGGACTATGTTGAATAAGAGTGGTGAGAGTGGGCAGCCTTGTCTTGTTCCAGATTTGAGAGGGAACGAGTTCAGTTTTTCACCATTTACTATGGTATTTGCAGGAGGCTTAGCATATATATGGCTTCTATGAGTTTTACCTAGGACCTTTCTATACCTATTTTTCTCAGTGTTTTTATCATGAAGGGGTGCTGGATTTTGTCAAAGGCTTTTTCTGAATCAATAGAGATGATCATGTGGTTTTTATTTTCGGTTTTTTTTGATATGGTGTATTACATTGATTGATTTATGTATGTTGAACCAACTTTGCATCTCAGGGATGAAGGCCACTTGATCATGGTGTATGATCTTTCTGATTACTTGTTGGATTCTGTTTGCCAGAATCTTATAGAGGATTTTTGCATCTATATTCATTAAGGATATTGGTCTGTAATTTTCCTTCCTGGTTAAGTCCTTGTGTGGTTTTGGGAGTAGTGTGATGCTAGCTAGCCTCAAGAAATGAGTATGGTAGCATTCCTTCACTTTTTACTTTATGAAATAGTTTAAGAAGAATTGGAGTTAGTTCTTTCCTGAAGTACTGATAAAATTCTGCTGTGAATCTATGTGGGCCTGGACTTTTATTTATAGGTAGAGCTTTTATTACTCCTTCAATTTCTGTGTGCATGATGGGGTTGTTCAAGGTTTTTATATCTTCCTCATTTAATTTTGGCATTTCATATGTATCTAGGAAGTTGTCCATTTCTTCCCCGTTCTAAAGTTTGTTAGAATATAGGTGTGTTCAAAGTAATTTTGTATAATATTCTGAATTTCTCCTGAGTCTCTTGTAATTTCACCTTTTTCATTTCTAGGTGTGCTAATCTCTGCCTTTTCTTTACTTTTCTTCATGAGAGTAGCAAGAGGTTTGTCCATTTTGTTATTCTTTCAAAGAACCAGCTCTTTGACTCATGAATCTTTTTTTTATTATCTTTTTAGTTTCTATCTCATATATTTCAGATCTGATCTTTATAATATCTTCTCTACTGCTTTTTGGGTTAAGTTGTTCTTGTTTCTCTAGGTCCTTAAGGTGCATCATTAGTGAATTTATTTGTTATTGTTTTGTTCTTTTGATGTGTGCATTTATGGCTATGAATTTTCCTCTAAGGACTGCTTGCATTGTATCCCTCAGTTTTTGATATGATGTACTTCCATCATTATTTAACTCTATGAAGTTTTTGATTTCTTCTCTGATTTCTTCTGTAGTCCATTGTTTGGTTAATAGTAGGTTGTTAAGTCTCCATGTATTTGTATATTTTCTTCTGTTTCTGCTGCTGTTAAGTTCCAGCCTTATTCCAGTATTGTCTGAGAGTATGTAGGGAATTATTTCTATCCCTTTGTACTTGTTTAAGGATGACGTATGTCCTAGGGTGTGGTGTATTTTAGAAAAAGTTCATGTGCTGCTGAGAAAAATGTGTAGTCAGTTGATGTTGGGTGGTAAACTCTATAAATGTCTGTTATGTCCAAATTTTCTGTAGTGTCTTTCAGCAGTTGTATATCTTTGTGGATTTTTTTTGTCTGGTTGATCTATCTATTTGTGATAGTGGAGTATTAAAAGTCCCCTACTATAATTGTATTGGGGCCTATGTGTCCTTTCAGTTGTAGTAATTTTTGGTTTACATAATTGGGTGCTCTAGAGTTGGGGGCATATATATTGATAATTGTGATTTCTTGCTGTTCAAGTGTTCCTTTCACCAATATGCAGTGGCCATCTTTGTCTCTCTACACCTGTTTTCTTTTGAAATCTGATGAGTCTGAGATTAATATAACTACTCCTCCTCGTTTTCTGGGTCCTGTTGTATGAAATACTGAATTTCAGCCTTTTATTTTCAGTTTGTGAGTTTCCTTGTGGGTGAATTGTGCCTCTTGTAGGCAGTAAATTGAGGGTTTCTGTTTTTTGTTCCAGTCATCTAGTCTATGTCTTTTGATAGGTGAGTTGAGGCCATTCATGTTTAGGTTAATTATTGAGGTATGTTTGGTGTTTCCTGCCACAGTTTTAGTTTTTCCATGTTGTTTACTGGCTTTCCTTTTTTCTCAGCTCATTCTTCTCAAGTTTTTCTCTCTTTTTCTTTTTCTCTGGGGTCTCTTGTGTTGTTGGTCTCTCTTTTGCTGTCCAGGTTTCCTTTGAGAATTCTCTGCAGTGATGGTTTAGTGGCTGCAAGTTTCTTTAAGCTTTCTATATCATGGAATATTTTAATTTCTCCCTCTAGTTTGAAAGATTGTGTTGCTGGATACAGTAGTCTTCATTGGAATTTGTGTTCTTTTAGTGTTTGAATGACATTGCTCCACGATCTCTTGGCTTTTCAAGTCTGGGTTGAGAAGTCTGCAGTTATCCTGATGGGCTTACCATTGTAGGTCACCTTCTGCTTTTCTCTTACCTCTTTCAGTATTCTGTCTTTGTGTTGGCTTTCTAGTACTTTAATTATGACTTGTCTTGATGAGGCTCTCTTCTGATCCACTTTGTTTGGTGTTCTATATGTCTGCAGTAGCTCAGTGTTCATTTCTTAGATTTGGGAAATTTTCTTCCATAATTTCCTTGAATCTTACTTTTAATCCTTTTGTTTTGTCCTCGGTCTTCTCTTGGACTCCCATAATTCTCTTTGCATGATCTATGAGTCAGTGTAATTATTCACTTTGTTCTTTTTTTACTTTGCGTTCTGTATTGTCTTTCTGTTCCCATTTCATCATTTTGTCTTGTAAGTCTGATAATCTATTTTCAAATTGTTCGATGCTTTTTGTGACTGGTGTGTTTTTCACTTCCTGTATATCTGCCTTTTTTATGTCTCTGTTGTGTTCTTCTCTCATTTCTTGTATTGCCTTCTTTATCTTCTGGTTCATTTCTTCTTTGATTTCCTCTTCTTGCTTCTTAAAGCTTGCTTTTAGCTCTTCTAGGTCTTGGTGTAGCTGTTGGTCTATGATTTTTATTTCCTGCTTCATTTCCTGCATTAATTCCTTTTTAAATTCCGGCTTTAATTCCATGTATTTCTCGGCCAGAAGTTACCATAATTTTTGTCATTTTCATATTTAGATCTGCATTTTCAGGATTTCTAATATGCTTTTCTGATATTTCATGACTTTCTGAAGGAGATTTATTTCCACGTTTCCTTATGGTTCTGTTGTTCTTGGTTCTCTCTGGTTGTCTGTCCCTGGATTTCCCCTAGGGACTCACCCCAGCACGGCTCTTTCCGAGGCTGGGAGATCACAGCCTCTGCACTGACCACCTGTAAGCGGAGCGGGGGAGATAGCGGTGAATCCCCCTAGGTCTAGTCCGATGTGGCTCTACCCGGTAGTGACAAAGGGCAGTCTCCATGTGGGCCTCCACTGTGAGGGGTGGCAGGGAAGGTGGCAGGGAGTCCCATCAGTCTATTCTGGTGAGGCCCTGCCTGGTGCTCACGAACCTCAGTGTACATGCTGGCCTATACTGTGAGGGGCAGCCAGGAGGATGGCAAGACCTGCTGGTGAGCCCAGGATCCACCTTAGGTCTCTGCTGCGAGGGGCGGCGGGGAAGATGTCCGGAAGTCTTACCAGACCTCTGTGGAGTGGACCTGCTAGGCACTAGCCAAACCCAGGTTGCACTATAGGCCTCTGAGGTGAGGGGTGGTGCGGAAAATGTCCAGGAGGCCTACCAGGTTTCTCTGCAGTGGCAGTGCCTGGTGCTGGCCGAACCCAGGCTCCATCGTAGGCACCAGAAACGAGTGGCCGCGGGAAAATGTCTATGAATCCTACCAGCGTCCTTCAGAGCAGCCCTGCCTGGTGCTGTTGGAGCCCAGCCATAGGCCGTTGCATGGTGGGCGGTGGGAACTTGCCTTTGAGGTCTACCTGCCTCCTCTGAAGCGGCCCTGCCTGGTGCTGGCAGAGCCCAGGCTTTGCAGAGGGCCCCTGATTGAGGGGCGGGGGTGGATGTCTGTGAATCCTACCAGCCTCCTCCCAGGCGGCTCTGCTTGTAGCTAGAGGAGCCCAGGCTCTGCCCTGGGCCCCTGAGGCGAGGGGCTAGGGTACATGTCCGAGAGGCCTACCTGTCTCCTCCCAAGCAGCCCTGCCTGATTTCCTGGTGATCACAGAGCCCAGGCTCAGCCGCGGGTCCCTGAGACTAGAGGCAGCGAGGAAAATGTTGGTGAATCCTACCAGCCTCCTCCTCCATAGCGGCCCTGCCTGGTGCTTGGTGAACCCAGGCTCCTGAGCTTGTTTCTGTTTCTCCTGACAGTTGATAGTACTAATCAGAACACTGGCTCATCTTCCCCTTATTCTTGTTTACTGGGGATCAAATTGCATCAGATTGTCACCATTAGCCTTTTCTTCCATCATCTCATGACACTATCTCCTAACCCCTGCTCCCTTCCAGCAGTAGTGTGGTGCTTCTGTTAGATTGCCTGGTCTCAGTTTTCTTTGGGAGTGGTTAAAGGATTGAACTGATCACATTAACCTCTGATAGCACAACCTATCATATGTGATTTGGAGAAACACTTTGCTTAAGAGTTAGTCACAAAATAATCACTTCAGGGTCCTGATAACAAGATACAGAAACATATGCGTGGAAGATGTTGTTGGGTAATATTCCTAAAAACCCCTTCACAGTAACTCTGTCAGCTTGGCTAGACAGAGTCCACTTGGACAGCAGACACTTGAGTAAAGTCTGTTTCTTACAGGATTCTGTGTTCAGCTGGTCATTCTGTCAAATTGATCAATCCAAAGATGACGACACCTTTAATTTAAAGCAGTTCAAGGGAGCCTGACTAGCTGAGTGGAGTAAATGCTTTCTTAGAATTTAATTTTTTCTTTTGTTTGTAGAATCTAATTTCAGAGAGACCTGGCTCTCATACTTTCACAGTAACATCAACTGTTTGAAATCACCGCTCTGAAAAACTGCTGCTGACACCTGGTTACTCACAGGGACATCTGAGTTGAGACAGGCAGCTGCCTCTCTTCTACTTTAATAAATTTACAATTCGACGTCAGAATGATTCCACAGTCTAACCTCTCCCTACTGTATTTAGGAAGCACAAAATCTTGGTTATAAAATGGTACTTTTCATATAATGAGTGCACATAAATATTTCATTGATGCAATTATCTTTGGTATGAAATAATTCCACAGCATGGCTAGTGCCTGGGAGAAGTGATAAATCGGCTTCTTTCCTCCAGGTAATTTCTTTTTTAAACAAAGACAATGTGAGTCTGAAACCATAGCTCTCATGTACACATCTGTGTGTGGCTGTGTGTTGTTCCCTGGAATGTGTACGTGACTCCAGGGTAAGTGGTTAGTGAGCAGGAAAGTAGTGGTTTTTTTGCAGTCAAAATCAAATAGGCACTGGCTGGCCAAATTGGAGTTTCATACTCTCATTGGAACACTTACTTAAAATGCGTTTAGATCCTGAGGTTTTCAGCAAAATAGCAAGAGTTAAAAATTGAACTTATGACTTTGCTCTTGATAAAACAAAAAAAAAAGAAAGAAAAAAAAGTAGCCTGAATAGAAAGGAAGAAAATGTTATAAAGGAGCCAAGAACAATCTTTCTGACCCTGCAAATTATAATTGCCAGGTATGCATTTTGTTGCATTCATATAGATTATAGAAGATCCTTCCGTGCTCAGTTTGTCATCTGATAACAGTGTAGATCCTTGCTGAAGTGCAGAGTGCTGCTGATTACAACTTACATGTCTGAGAAACTTTTTGTCCTTAGGTGGGCCTCTGTCTTGAGAGCAAGTCTGTGGACTCTGCCATATTTTCAGGTTTCCTACCTTCTTTGTCTTGGCATTCTTTGGTTTGCTCTGTGTGTCCTCTTAAGTCTTTGCCACAACCTTGTGTGCAGATTCTAAATCTAGATCTATGGTCCCTGTTCTGAGTTTCTGGGAGAAAAAGACCCACCTTGGTGAATGCCAAAAATGTTTCTTCAGTGTTTGAAACATACAGAGCTGCCAGGCCAGGCAACAATAGTAAACAGAAATATGAGGTAGTTTGGTTTGGTTTTGTGTGTGTTCAAGTATTTTATAGTGATGGTACCTAAGAGATGGTATTAAAGGAGACCACACTGTGAGGGAGGCTGTGAATGAGGACTTCTCTGCTGTGAGCAGCCTTGTCGGCCGTGGCATTTTACCCTATGCCCAAGCTGGTGGTTTTGTCCACTGCAATTTCATATGTACCAGCAGAAAACATGAGACTCTTGGGTCAGAGAAAGAGGATGTCATGGCTGATGACATAGCAAGCAGCAGGAACATCCCATTTATGCAGGACCCTGTGCTCGTGAGTCCCTAGGGTGGGGGTGATTCACAGGGCCCAGGCAGACACCTTACATCGTGACTTTGGGCCACAGCCCAGGATCAGGGCACTTGGGGAACCAGTCTCCTAAGTTAAGCTGCTCTTGGTGGAGATACAAGCACTGCCCTGAGCAGCCAGCCAGGCTGAGAGCAGCAGGGGCCTAACCTTCCTCAGAGGATGCCCTGGGCTCAGGCCTGATATAGAGTGCCACTTCCTGGAGGTTCCACCTAGCCGACATCACGTTATGTTAATGCGAGCTAGAAGCAGCAGCTGCCGTGTGCTGCCCACCACCGTTGGCATGTGCACACCATGCAAACTACTGCCGCCTGAAGGTTAACTTCAGACCTTGCCACCACCCTGTGTAATAGCATACTTGGCTTATGCTTATGGAGATCTGGATTTGGAGAGTCAAAACAGCATTTCTTGCTCTGAGACTGTAGATTTTCTCTTTGAGCCCCTTGTGTGTATATTCCATGGCTCTTGCAATAATGCTATTTTATGTAAAATGTTTTTTCCTTTTTCTCCACTACTACAATGGTTGAGGACTACATGTTAGCAGAGCACCTGTAACATAGTAGATACACAAGATATTTGTTGAGTGAATAAGTAAATGTGTGAGCTTGCTTAAGTACTAAGTAGTAGAGCCAGTCCTTAAGCTGAGTTCTCTCTGGCACTTCAGCTTTGAGCTTTGTTCTTAATTATTAGTATTTGCCCTTCTCAGTAATAGAAACAATGCTTAAAACTTCTTAAGGCTTAGGGATCTGCCTGGCTTACCTTAGTAGTTCCCCCAAGACAGGCAGGCAGTGTTATTTTGGAAGGCAGTTAAAAGGAAGAGGCAGGCAGGCAAATGAGCTGGCCAGCTGGGTTGCTAGCTTTCTTCTCCCTTGAAGTTTGATAGGGAGAAAACAATGAGTATTTCCCAGAACCTGAAATAACCATCTTTACTTAAATACAAGGTTCTTTCCAAAAAGAGCTCCCTGTGGGTGACAGCGTGAAGGGCTTGACCAAGAATGCCGAGTTCCTTCCAGGCTGGTTTCTATGGTGATGGCTGCAGCTTTGATGAGGTTGGTATGGCAGGGAGAAAGCAGAGGACAGGGGGTGATGTTCCATCACATAAGCAGCAAGGATCCTTCATGACCACACCTGTGAGCCTCAGCTGTGAGTGACCACGAACAGATGTGGCTCATAAGTAGATGAAGTGCTCCCTAAAAAAGCTGTTATATTCAGGGAACTTTCTTTTTATAGCGTTTGTGTCAGTTTAGTCTGTGGTTGAGGTTGGAAATTAAGATTCCTTTTCTATGTATTTTCTGGATGCATCTTTAGTTGGCGAATCTGTCAGAGAGTAGAGATAAGATGACAATCTCCTGCTGAGACAACTCAGAAACTTGCGGAACTATCTGAGGAAGGAGTCCGCTGAGCAGAATGCTGTTTGGACGACCTGTGGCTGCATTATGGCCCCTCCCCCAAGCCCAAGACACAGTGGCTCATTATTATTTCTTACAGTTTGACTTCCCCCTCCTTGGAGCCTATCCTGTAGTTGCAATGAGCTTGATAGTGGCAGCTGGATTCAGAGCTTCTACCTTGAGCCAGGCAGTGACTGCTAGCTATTGGTTGGTATCTCAGTTGGTTTTGTCATCCACAACATGCCCATGGCCTTTCTGCATGGTCTGGTTTCCTCATGGGATGTCATTTAGGTCCAGAGAGATGTCCAAGAGAGAAGAGGTTGATATCTCCTCAGCCCTTTGTCTGGAGACTCCCATATTCTGTCTTGTAAGCCCAAAGTGCTAAAATTAAAAAAAGCACATAGACTCTTCCTTTCAATGGGAGGGGGGTTAAGAATTCTTTTGCCTCTCTCTCTCCTCTCCTCTCCTCTCCACGCTCTCCTTCTCTCCTTTCCTCTTTTCATTTCTCTCTCTCTCTCTCTTCCTCTCTCTCTGTCTGTCTGTCTCTCTCTCTCTCTGTCTCTCTTTCTCTCTGTCTCTCTCTCTCTGTCTCTCTCTCTCTGTCCAGAGGATGGAATCAAGGGCCTCACTCATACTAGATAAGCATTCTACCATTGAGCTGCATCCATAGGGTCTCATTAAATTTTCTTGAACTTGTACAAAGTTGTGATCTTCCTGCCTCAGCTTCCCACATAACCAGGAGTACAAGTGTGTACTACAGAGATGGGGTAGGCTATGATTTTAATTCAACACAAGTATGTGTTAGGCAGTTTTGAGAAATACTCTTTTTTAGTCCTTATGGAGTTTGTAGCTTGGGACATAAGTTCAGCCTGAAGTCACAAAAATGAGAAGAAAATTGCATCTGGGTCTGATGGTGCAGGCAGGTAATCCCAGCGCTCTGAGAGTTGATGCAAGAGGATTGTTGGTTTGAGCCCAGCCTGGATATTTTGCTAATATTTTCATTACATTGAATGGATAGAAAATTAATTGGAGAACTTAGTTTGCAAACTTGTTGAATGCTAAGTTTGAAAGGCTTGTTCTTGCAACACAGTTTGTGCCATTTTTTCATTTGTGGACTTAGGATAGGATTCTATAGAAAACCACATTTTATCCACAAAAATATATTGCACTACCCTGCAAGCACTGGAATCTGTAAAATACTGCATGAGTACTGGGAGGAACCAGCTGGATAAGGTTGTTGGCAGTTGTCAATTGTTATGTCCTCCAGCAAACAGAAGCCACTCGCAAGTGTCCCTGTCCTCCTTTCTCTCTTATTTTTAAAGCAATTAAATCATTCCATGCTAGTCTAAAAGGAACGTCCTTAAGCAAATGCTGAATCTTGTTACTGCTGGAGAATTTCTACAGCTCAGCACCCATTTTAACTATCAGAGGTCAGGTGAAGGAGACAATTCAGAACAACGATTTCACTGCCTTCCCCATATTGCCTTTCTTAGAGACAGTTCCCGTCACGTTACCCACGTAATTTTATCTGAATGAACTTTTGCTCTTACATAGTCTTGGAATATTGGTAAATTCTTTTTATACTCACCCTCAGCTTAACACACGCACTGCCCCATGACATGCTAGCTTAGACCTTCTCCCATTGTCGTATTTGCTTAGATCCCCTGCTTCATGGACTCCTCATGTTCACAAGCTTTGCTGCTAGTGACCTTCCACTGGAACACTCTGTTTTTGAAGATGGAGTACCTTAAACTTCTACTTCTTAAAGTGTACATGTACAATTTCTTTTTCAGGGATGAAATATGTTGTTTGTATTGTTCCTCATAGGGTAATTACAGATATATTCAGTTAGGATTTCAGTAAATTTTAAAAGTATGTTATAGCTGACTGGTGCTACTGAATGATTACTGAGTTATGAAGTTTAATGGGACAGAGAAAATGTCCATCTATGCCCATACATTTTAAAAGAATGACTTAAATAATTATTTGTTATCCAGATGTAAGCTTAGAAATTATTTTTTCTTCAAACAGACCTTGATAAGAATATAGCTTGACTTAAAAGTACTGAGGAGAGTTTTTAGAAAATCTCCTGAAATTCTCTGCATCAGTGTCCAATTTAGTATTTGTGTGTGAAGTAATGTAAGATGTATTATAACTGATCCTGAACCTCAACCAAGGTCTCCAAAAATCCAGCCAGTCAGAGCCATTTTTAATTGATTGGGGATTTGGAAAAGCCACCAAGGAGTTTGTGCAGCTGGAGAAAGCTGCTTTGAGTTAAGAAGGGAAGTGGGAGTTATTGTGAAGGTCAGGCAAATAAGAGAATAGCTCGCAAGCAGCATCTGCTGCAGGGTGGAATGGGAAGGTATATGGAGGAGAGCAAAGGAGAGGACGCTTCCCTTTTCAGATCGGCGCATTTCTACAAGCTGTTAGCCAGTTATGACATTTTTTTAAGCAAAATGAGTGGTTACATTGTTGTGCATTTGATTGGACATATATTTTCAGGAATTGATTAAAATGTGTATTGACAGAGAAGTTAAAGTGACCCACAGTAACATTCCTAAATTTAAAGACCTTACGCTCCGCCTGACTCATTTGTCAGCTATGCATATTGTTGGAGCCAGGTTTGATGAGACCGAAAATGTTCCAATTCAAAATAGCATGTTTGGACAGAGACTATCAGAACTGGAGAAGGTCAAGGGCAGGGGAGACGTGGCCAACCATTCCATGTCCTTGACTTGCATGTTGGGGTCTTACTTTCAGCTGATTTACAAATATGCAGTTGGGACCACAGAAGGTACAAGGTATAAATTTGTTAGAAAGAAGAGAACGAAAATTGTGATTAGGGAAGGGGACCCAGAACTGCACGTCTGTTTCCTTCCTCAATGAGTTTTATGAGTTTCTGGCTTTCTCTTATCTGTAGGTGGTCCCTGGGGTTGGTGATGCCATTCCAGGTCAGTGACTTGAGTGTCACTTAGGGTACCGGTTGGTTAAGTAGTAGCAACAGACAATGATGTATAGCTTAATTCCTCTGCCTCTCCTTTGTTCCCTTCATGTGAGCAAAGCCTACAAAATGTGCCCAATAAAGGTTCAGGGGAGAAAAGAAAAATAAGGGAACTCGAAGAACAAAGGAGCTGCTGGCCAGTTGCTGTTTTTGTCTGTAGCTAATGCCAGATTTTCAGTTTAGCTCTACTGTGCCATCCTCCTACTCTATCCTACCTATCCATTGCCTTTCCTAACAGTGGGAAGATTCAGAAAGTCCTGAGGAAGCAGATGTGGAACCTCGATCTGTAGGAACCACCTCTGGGGAGGTGGCGGCTGTTCCTGAGCAGCCCAGCCAAGTTCGCTGTGGGGCTGGTGCTCATTTGGTAGCAACTGTCTCTAAGAAAATTGGAGCCAGCTGAAGTTTAGAAACAGAAGCTTGGCCAGAGGAATGGCACAGTGGCTGAAGTGCTGCCCTTTCCAGCACCAGGCCCTGAGTTTGATTTCCCAGCACCACATAAAGCTGGGCATGGTGGTACATGCCTGTAATCCCAGCATTCGGGAGGCTGACTCAGGAGGACTGCAGTGAGTCCAAGGCTACCTTCGACTCCAAAGTGAAGTGAGTTCATGTCCAACCTGGGATACAGAGTGTGATCCTGTCTTTAAAAAAAAAAAAATAAAATAAAAAAGGAATAAAGAAACAAAAGCTTGGAATTGATTTATCTCCTAGGGACATGTACTCCATTTGGGGATGGTAGTTACCTGAGCATATTGGTGACCCCAAGCAGAGAGGAAAAGAGGCGCACAGCAAGCAAAGAGCATGCTGGGCTTGCAGAATGTTGCACTAAAGTGGTCTTTTCCTGTCAGGATTATGAAAACAAGGCAGTGGGTGGATGGCTCCCATCTTCTTCCACCTCTTCCCACTCCCTGGCCTGAGAGATACTTCATTAACATATCCCCTAATACAGTAAAGTAGATAATAAAAATGGCTGTTTATATTGGAACAGCCTTCAAAAAAATTACTGTATTCCAGGCAAGTAAATTTTTCAAAACAACTTGAAGTCCATTGGTGCCTAAGAAAGGAAACCTGAAGCAGACACTGAAGTTAGTGATTCCCGAGGTTAACGGGAGGTTGGCTAACATTTTATTTACAGTCTTTGTTGCCTTTGCTGATCTAGAACCTGTTGTTCTGAGGTTCACTTAATGGAGCAGATCGGTGTAGCTGTGCCTCCCTCCCAGTGGTCCCAGGCATTGTCGGCAGGGAAGGGATATGGTGTGTACACCAGAAGCCTGTATAAATTCTTTGGTGCTGTCACCCCACAGGACACAAATGATTCCCAAAACCAACAGAGGACCCCTGCTCATCCTGCCCTCAGAATAGGTTTAATGACTGTGCCTACTGCATTGCAGAGAAGGCGTTTCAGGACTATCAGTAAGGGGTTTGGGAAAGACATGCAGGACAGAGTGTGGGGCTTTATGAGATGGCAAGAGCGGTACAGGACATTTGCTCATTGGTGACAGCCACCCCCTGCAGGCGTTAGGCACCCCTAAGGGGGGGATCGTCCTTTGTCTCCAGTTTTCCTGTTGGGTGGGTCACAGTGTGCACCATCTCCTTGTGTTTGAAGCTGAGATTCTTTTAACTGTGCAACTCCTGAGGACAGGGTTGGCAGAAGGAAGCTCAGTTTCCAGGCTCAGACCCAGGGCCGAATTAATTCCGTCTTAGGAATTTGCTTTTTTAAAAGTAGGCCTAGACCTGTTTTTTAAGCTACCTACATCAAAAATACAATTTTTAAATGATTATTTTTGTGCCTCTTTTCTACCTATTTTTATTTCTATACTACCCAACTTCGGTTTCCTCTAAAGCTGAAAGTAGCCTCCGTTTTCTGTCAGTATGACTTTAGGCAGGTGCTGCACATTTTGAATTTGAGAAGGCTGAAGATAGACAAGTAGCAGGGCCTGGGAGGCAGCTGGATGTGTGGGAGGAGCTCAGGAGAAAAGTCCAGGAAGACTCATCAGCACAGGGTAGTAACTGAAGCCCTGGGGTGGATAAAATTGCCTGAGAGCAGTGCATAGGTTGAATGAGAATGGACACCTACACTGTATTTAAATTTTTAGGCAAGTTTTGATTGGGTCTCTATTCACTGGGGAAAGTTGTCAGGGCAGACTTGCCAGCATTTGAATAGATGATCAGCTTGCTGGTCAGGGACCCACTCCTGGGAATTTGCGCAGCCTGATGGGGTTCATTACTCTAGTGAAACCCACTTAGTTGGCACAGTTGTCAGATGTGATCATCTTCTGCCTCTGTAGTCATGTAGCAAGGTTAACAGCAAAGACGGAAAGACAGTCACCTCGGTGGCATGAGGGGTGTTCTGGAGCCTGAAGGCCAAGTGATTGTCAGGTGCAGCCTGCGGCTTCTGACATGGAGTGCCGCTGCCCTTCCTGAGCTGTTTTCCTTGGCATCTGTGCACCAGACCTGCCTCCATGTGTTCTATTAAGGTGGGTAACTTCCATCTTTTATCTGTCTATCTGTCTGTCTATCTATCTATCTATCTATCTATCTATCTATCTATCTACTGGGATTGGAACCAAGGAGGACCTTTGTAATGAGCTACACCCCAGCTCATTTTTAAATTTTGTTTGTTTTGGTTTTTTTTGAGCTGCCACATTACCAGACTGGGGTCGCACTGTGAGCATCCTGTCTCGGCCTTACCTCATCCTTAGCAAGGCATAGACCTGCACTTCAGAGACCTAAGGAACAAAGTTTTTCATCCTCATGTGTGGTTAGCCCAAGCTTTTAGGAGCAGACATGCAAAAAAGGAGCTGCTTATTTATTCATTGTTTGATAAGTGTGCCTTAAAGATCAAGGCTTTAGGGATACTCGCATTGCCAAGACAAGCAGGTTCCTGCCTCTGTGGAGTTCAGATCCTGTGTCAGTGCAACAGCACAGCTCTCACCTCAAAGAGAGTAAGAGTGAGTTTATTCTAGAGCCAGATATGCATGACTGTGACCCGGGAACATGAATTCAGGTTTCCGCAAATATCATGCTCCCACGTGTTAACAGTTCCTTGCAGTATTTATAATTATGGAACACAAGAAAGTCAGAAATCAAAGCACTTTTAAAATCAGTGGTGAAGTGTCAGGCAGGTTGCACTGAAGCAAGAGACTCTTGCTATAGGCCTCGTTTGCTGTGTCATGACATTCTTAGCTCGTGGGCTGGTGGCAACTGGGCATCTACTCATATATTTCAAAAGGGTTCACTTAGTAATCCCAGGAATGGTGGGTCAGGCGCAGTGGGGGATGACAGCATGGTCATAAAGAGGGCTAAAAAGCCTAGGACAGTTCGGCTGTGCAATGTCCCAGCCTTTACTTTAACTAGATCAGTCGTTTCATCATACAGGGTCCTCAGGGCAGGTTCCTCAGGGCAGGATCCTGGCCACCATTGTGGTGGCTTTTGCTAGGTGTCCTTCACACCTGTAAGAGATAAATAAAGTGGTTGTTACAGGTGGTTGAAATATTTTGATAGAAAAAAAGGGCTTAGTTTCTTCAACTAGGGAATGTCTCTCAGAGGATCCCTAACTTGATTCCTGAAGGATACACAGACAGATGTGGACAGAGGAGCCACTAACGAGCAAGGGCAAGGCCAGGGTAGGACAGGGGAGGGAGCCACTGGGGATTCTAGGAGGCAAGAGGTAGCTGCTAAGGTGCTTGTATGGCTTCTAGCCAGGACTCTCCCCGCATATTTTAAAATGATGCTTGCCTTTGCCATGTGAGAGAGGTCTCTTGGGGCAGCTTGCAAACTGCTCTGTGATGAATACAGCATCAACCCCTGGGGTAATGGTGGTACTGGGCTCAGCTGTAAAAGTGTGTTATGCCTAATAATGTCATGGGACAGAATTCAAATGTCCCCCCAAACCCAAGCCCACCATGCCTTCAGAATAGGACCACTCGCATGCATCACACAAAAAGCATTTTCAGGACCAGTCAGTAAAAGGCTCCAGAAAGATTTATAAGACAAAAATTCAAAAGCCAACTCATAAAATGTGGGCCCTTCTGCAGTGGTAATGGAGGCACCAGACATTTAAAAATACATGCTCTGGAGAGTGTGGGTCCTCATGAGATACAAGAGAGGCACACGAAGTTTCAAACTTCTACCCGTGAAGTGCGGGCCCTCCTGGCATGGAGTCGAGGTGCGGGGAGCGTGCCAGTGTTTCTGCTGCTTCTCTGGGTTTGCGTTTGCCAGAGTTGAAGAATGAAACTGATGAAGGAGCAGGGTAGTGAGGCAACAGGTAAAATTACTGGAATAGAGTGTGGTCTCCTGCTTCCTGGAGGGGAAGGAGCATGTGAGGGGGGCTCATCAATCTGGGGGCTGGGGGGGCGCCTTCTGGTCTTCCCAGTATGTAAATTAGGCATCATCTTGGGATAAAATCACTAGCTGGTTTAGGCACATAGAGAACCTGATTTGCTGATGGAGTGGGCTACAATGGGTAGGCTCACAGAAAGTCTGCCCATGAGAAAAGGCCAGCAGAGAGTTTGAATAAGAAGGGAGGACACCACTGACCTGGGTCTGCTCCAGGTCATTGAAATTACTCTGGGACTCCTCATGTATGTTAGGCTGTCACCTTATTCCACAGAGACCACAGTCCCTGCTTGCCTATTTCCACCTCCTGTCTCAAGTACACACACAGAGAACACGGCCTCCTGAGATGACCACAGAGACACACTGTCCAGTCAAAGCTGGACATACTTATGTCTGTATTTTTTTTTTTGAAAATCTGTGGAATTTGTGAATGAAACAGTGGCTAATTTTATAGGTGAAAGGATGGCCCGTTTTACAGAAGAGTCTTATTTTCCTACCTAATGTATAGGTCTGTTTCTTTTCTCAAGTTAGATACAATTCTTTGCCTAAAAATATTCTGGGAGGCTGTCTGAATCTGCTTAAGATCATATTCCTGATCTTTATCAGCAAAATTAGTTTATAGAACTAATGCATCTTTAAGGGATTTGAGGTGTGACTGACTAGGAAGAAAATAAGCATAAAGTCTTTGTAAGAAATACAATTTTTAAAAATGTGGATTTTTATTGTCTCTTTTTAAACCTGTCCTTCTTCAAATATCCATCCAAATGGTGGTTGATTGTGTTGGCGCATTGATTTTTAAAGAAGTAGGGCTGGAAAAGGCTGCCTGTAACAAACAAGGTTGACACCTTAGACCCTGACACTTGAAAAAATATATGTATGCAAATTCTCCTGGAAGTTTGGATCTAATGCTGCCATTGTAGACCAGTGGCCTTCCCATGTAAACATTGTACCGAATACTGATGAGAAACCTCCTTCGGATCCGTCACTTCTTGCTACAGCAAATGTTCCCCTGGAGCCTAGGCCAAAGGGGCCAATAACTGTTCTGTCCTTTCCACTTGGAATTCCTGAGGAGCAAATAAAATAACAAGCATGGAGGAATGTATACTGGCATTGTGTGGGACTTGAATATAATTTGCATAGTGCTTGATAAGCTGAAATTGTTTTAAAAATTCAAGATCAAATTTTATGGAGGCAGGATAGGAGTCTAGGTCAGCAGCGGTTAAAATGCTTGCTTAGCCAACTCCAGACCCTGGTTTTGATTTCCCAGCACTACATAAGCTGAGTGTGGTGCACACACCTGTACCCCTAGCACTTAGGATGCTGACACAGGAAGATTGCTGTGAGTTAAAGGTCTCCCTGGGCCACAAAGTGAGTTCAAGACCAACTTGGTCCACAGAATGAGACCCTGTCTCCAAAAAAATTTTTTTCTAAGGCTAGCATCGCAGCCATTTCTTACTTTCTCCCTCCATTCTGTTCTTTTGTTCAGATCAACTGTGCTTCATACATCTTTTTAAAGTGTGTGGTTATGATTTTGAGCATGAGTGAAGAAAACAGGACAAACAGGACATTTCTTGGCAAATGAGGTTCTTGTTTACACCCATTCTAATCACATCTTTCTCAGTTCCTTGGTAAAAGTGCCTTTTTCTCCACTTTTTTTTTCTTTCTTTTTTTTTTTTTTTTTTGTACTGGAAATCAAGCCCAGGGCCATCCACTTGAACTACATCCCTAGCCCATTTGAATTATGCTAAGTTTTTTTTACTTTTAAACTGGAGGTACATGAAAGCTTCATGGGGCTATTGTGGGATAGTTGCGCAAGAGCCACACTTAGCACAAGGCTAGCAATTAGTTATCACTAACTTGCTTGTATAACTGTCCTTTAAGCCATTTCCTGGCATCATTGTCCCTCCCTGGGGATAAGGAGCCCTCTGCTGTGGCCCCAGGTGTTAAGAAGGGGCTGTTGACAAGTGAGTTGGGATCCCAGCCCTCATGTTCTGTATGATGGGGGGACTAGAGCACTTTGGTGCTCTGAAGCACTGTGCTGCACCTTAGAAGTCCTCACATTTCCACTTAATGTTTAATTAACGCATACAACCACTTCATTAGAAGCAATTAAGGAAACAGCTTCAGGTAAAGACATTTTGTGAAGTCTCTGAATGTTAGGCTGTTAGTCTCTTTCTATTTTTCAAGGGATTCTTACAAGATTTTTGTAGTCATTTTAAAAAATTTGCTTATTTCTGCTAATTATCAGAACTGTTACTGAAACCCTGCAACATCAGGATGAAGTCAGAAGTGGCTGTTCAGCTTATTTATAAGTCAATCCCGGGCAGCCTTGGATAAGAAAGCTTGATACATTAGATGAACCCATGCACTCACCAAAATGATAATTTGCTCAGGCATAAGCAATAAATGTGCAGTTTATTATTTAACAGCTATTCAGTAATCTCAAGGAATGCTAGTTTAATTTATACACCAAAAAGTCAAAATTGTTCTGAGGCATAATAAATTTCTGGTAGGTTATCATGTCATGTGATGGGGTCAAGAAGGTTCCCCAAAGGGAAAGTAGGGATATCAAGCAAACAGATTTTTATCGTTATTAAAAGAAATGTGAAAATGGGTCAGTGAGATGATGCACGGCCAGCTTTATTACATAGAGTTAGAAGGCAAGAAAAAAGAGGGCGAGTGCTTCAGTTTTGGAGTTAAAAGAGACCTTGTGTGGTGACGAGGAGAGCACTGGCCCACTGACAGATGAAGGAGGCCGGTGTGCTTGGAGGAGTGGCTGGAGCCGGCCCTCTGGGCTGGTGCCATTTCATTGGGTCTTAAGCATGGCTTTTCTTTTCTTCTCTTTTCTTTTCTCTTCTTATTTCACCCTGATATTTTAGGGGATTTCCTCCCTGTGAGATATGGATCTGGGCCATCCTCTCCTCCCTGGATTGGAGGCACTTGGGCATTCCATTCCCCCATTGTTTTAGTGAACTTGGTCCTAGCCTTAAGAGAAGGGGACATGAGAATGGCCTATTACAGTCATGGTCAGAGGGAAGGATAGAGAAAAGAGATGTCTTCCTCTCTTTACTACATCATGGATAAGGCTCAGGAGTCCTGTCTCCTGTCCCTTGAGGTGCTTGTCCTGTTGAGGTAGGGTTTAAGAAGCCTTATCTGTAGCAGGTGCCCAGATTCAGCTGAGTTCAGAAGAGATCACACTTTGAGAGCTGCTGAGGGAAAGTTTATGAGAGACGAGGGGGCAGAGCTTTTCCTGACTCTGTTTCTTTATGACATGTTTCACAGTGAGATGCACAGATCTCTGTGGAGAATTCAAATATATTTAACTCTCTGGCTTTTTACTGCAATGTTTTAAAGTGGAAGTTTGGTTTTTGGTATCTGATAGAATTAAGCAAAATACAAAACTCACAGACGTACACTTCGGTGGATGGATAAGCTGCTGTTTAGGTGAACATGGCCTTGTTATCTTAGTTAGCAGTATTTGCTCACAGGGTGTCCATAGTGCAGGCATGTTCCAGATGTTTGCAATACTGCATAAACAAGAGGACAGCGTTGCTTCCTCAGTGGAGACCCGGTAGGGAACTGTGGCTGCGCAGGGTGGGCAATGAAAGTAGTCAGTGTCGCATATCTGCCAAGTGGACGTGTTACAGGGAGGACAAGCTGGGTGGAAGGATGGAGAGTGATGGTGAGGGAAGGCTGTCTTGTGGGAAGCAGTAGTGAGTGGTATGGACATTTGAGAGAGGGATTGGTTTGCAAAGATGGAGAGCCAGGATGGGCTCACTGTTTGAAAATGAGCAAGAAAGCCCCTGAGGTAGAACCTAGGGAGTGCCAGAGGAGATGGGTGGTGACGGCCCCGTTGCATTTTATTCTGGGAAGAGGAGCTTTGAGCGTTAAGAGAAGTACATGGCAGGATTCACATAACCTTTAGGAGCCTCATTCTGGATGCTTGTACCGAGCGAGAAGCATTCTAGGTGACGTCGGATGACAAAGGGTGAGTAAGCACCATGACTCCTGGCTGCCTTCAAAGCCGGTGTTGTGGCCACTGATTCCACCACATGGCTTGCTAGCTGAGCTGAGCTCTTGGAGTCTGCATGCGAATGGGATCTCTTTATGCCATCCCAGTAGCTCTCGCATCAGGTGGCTTTCTGTGGCCTGATCTGTCCTTAGGAGGCATCTGAACATCAGCTTAAGATTCCTTCCTTCCTGCTTTCCTCACAGTACATACTGAGTGTTACAAATGCAAATCTAAAATTAATGGAATTTATAATATCAGGTCAAAAATTCTGTACAAAATAAATTGGAATGTTTGAAACCTAAAAAATGAGCAGGTAGCTCTTCATGAGATGGAGGAAGCATATTTTATATAGGGCACGAAAATCCTGGCTCGGGCAGCTGGATTGTTGTTGGAAGGCTGGCGCCCGGTGCTCAGCTGTGTGCTTTAGCTCGCCTTGTGCTTATGGGCTACCTTTGTCAGTGTGGTTCCATGTGACAGCACCAGCGAGTCACTTGGTGGGAGTGATGCCAGGGCTTTCTGTCCATAGTCTTCCACCCAGACACTTGCTATCGGTTTGTCTTCCTGGTCTGATGACTTCCCTTTTACCGTCTTTTTCTCTGGAGGGTTGTGCAGGGAATATGTGAGAAAGGATTTCACGTGGCTTTTGTGTATTAATGAGGTGATTAGCTGAGGGGCCTTCTCTCTCCTTCCTTTGTAATTGTTGGGGGAGCAGGTAATAAATGCCTATCTGTTTCACTAAAATTTCCCTTCTGCATGAGCAACCTTATATACATAAGAAATTTTTTAATTTTGTACCCTAAAACAATAGTTGCTAAAAGATGTACAGTAACAAAAATGAAAAAAGAAAATAAAACCAGTTATTTCAACCTGTTCCAAGAGCCAGCCAGGCAGGGTAGTGAGTAGTAATTGTAGTACCTTATTATAGAAGTCTCTGGTTATAAATAATGGACTCCTACTTTTAGTTCATTTGTTTTATTGCCTTGAGAAGTATTGCTCGGAGGTTGCTGAGTTGAGAGGCGTTGCCCAGGTACCTACTGTCTACTGTTGACAGCTTCCAGATGTGCTTCAGGAGGGGAGCCCGAGTGAGCAGGAATGTCTTGTTGGTGTGGCCAGCAGTTACTTGGAGTTAGGGACTGGTGACTTAGTTCCCTCGGTGATCTCTCGGGATAGCTTGCCACCCTAAGGTTTACTCACCTATGATGTGGAGTTGGTTGGATCCTCAGAGTGACCACAGAGGGATAGTGAAAGTTCACAGTGGTGAGCACTTGCTAACTGCTAGGTATTTTCTAAACCATTTCGATTGATCCTTGTAACAGCCTGGTGAGATAAACAGTGTTGTCCCGTTGTCCTATAGATGGGATTGACTGGTTCAGGGCACAGTGCCAAGTGCAGGGCCTGGTGCCTACTCAGTGTTACGTAAGGGTGGCAACTGCAGCTACAATTGCTTGGGTTAATCTTCATTTTTGAAGTAGTTTGAATATACTAAAGGGCACTACTTCTTTGAACTTATTATTAGAGGGCACTGCTTCTTATTTTCTGTTTAGTTGTTAGGTTTCATTTCAAAACACCAACTTTCACTTGTATTGTTTCCTGCTGATTTAAAAAAAAGACCTCATTTTATGGTTTATGTTTATTTTTTTCTCCTGCAAGTGTTTTGAATTTGGATGGGTTACGAGAACTTAACTTCTCGTTCTGCTAGTCCCTTGGGGTCAAACCTTTGTTGAGCTCTGTAAGGAGACTTACTTGGATGCTTTTTGATGGTCGGGCAGTAGACTTCTTTATTTTTTCCCTTATTTTATTGATATGTACAAGTGCAGAATTTAAGGTTTACAATGGAGTTGAGCATTTTGTGCACATACGTTTCTTGTCAAAGTGACAAGGGCTTTCCTGCTCTCCTTTTGTCCCCCTCTACTCTCCCTTCCCTCTCTCTCTTCACCCCGACCCTGTCCCCCTCTTTTGCTTTGTCTTTCGTTTAAAGTTCCATGAGATAGTTGTGGTCTGGGTCTCTCATATCAGAGAGACCATCCGGTGTTTCACCTTCTGCTTCTGACACACTTCACTAAGCATGATATTCTCAAGTTTCTTCCATTTGCCTCTGACAACCTCCACGCTGTTGGACCTTACAGATGCGTAGTATTCCATTGTGTATAAGTACCACAGTTTGTGTATCCACTGGTCTGTTGATGGCTATTTTGGTGACTTCCATATTCTAGCTACTGTTAGTTGTGCTGCTATGAACATGGGTATACATATATCTCTGTTGTATGTTGTTTTGGCCTCTTTTGGATATATTCCCAGGAGGGGTGTCACCAGATCAAAGGGGATATTTCCCACAATTTGCTGCCTACAAGAGACACACTTCATCCACAAGGAAACTCATAGACTGAAAATAAAAGGTTGGAATTCAATATTTCATGCAACAGGTCCCAAAAAACAAGAAGGGGTAGCTATATTAATCTCAGACTCATCAGACTTCAAAAGAAAACAGGTAAAGAGAGACAAAGATGGACACTGCGTTCTGGTGAAAGGAACATTAGAGCAGGAAGAAATCACAATTATCAATATATAATGCCCCCAACCCTAGAGCACCCAATTATGTAAACCAAAAACTACTAGATCTGAAAGGACACATAGGCCCCAACACAATTATAATAGGGGACTTTAATACCTCACTGTCACAAATAGATAGATCAACCAGACAAAAAACCCACAAAGATATACAACTGTTGAAAGACACTATAGAAAACTTGGACATAACAGACGTTTACAGAGTTTCCCATCCAACATCAACTGACTACATGTTCTTCTCAGTAGCACACGGAACATTTTCTAAAAATAGATCACGTCCTAGGACATAAGTCATCCTTAAACAAACATAAAGGGATAGAAATAATACCCTGTGTACTCTCAGACCATAATGGAGTAGACTTCTTAAATACAGTGTTCCAGGTGCTTCAGGAAATTATGTTTAAAACATTCCCCTTTTAGCTTTGGGATTTGGTACCTTGAGGATCTCTTAGCCTCAAATATGGCCAGTCTTTGTGCTGTAAGCAATGCTCTTGTGGTGTCAGGGATTTAACCCTGTGGGCTGTGAAGATGAAGGTGTGCATTCCTGAGCTGCATTCATTCATTCATTCATTCATTCATTTGCTCATTTATTTGTTTATTTAGAGACAGGGTCTCAATCTGTAGTCCAACCTGGTCCTGAACTCACTATGCAGCTCAGGATAGCCTTGAATTCGCACTACTCCTTCTGCCTCAGCCTCTTGAGTGCTGGGATTACAGACAGGCACCACCATCCTCAGCTTATATGGGGCTGGGAAGTCGAACCCAGGCGAGCACTTCCATTACTGAGCTATACTCCCAGCTCTCAGACTGAGGCCACAGAAAAGTCTTTCAACCATTTTGAGTTTTAGCTTCTTTGTCTATACAATGGCAGAAAAAACAAAGATTAGACTTCATAATACAGGATAAGCTAATGGGAGATGTGTTTTTTGGAGAAAATAAAAGTAGTGATCCTTATGAAAGAGAAGATCACTAAGTGCAGGAAGTTCAGGGAACTGGCACAGAATGCCATCAAAATTAGGCTGTGAGGCCAGGAAGTAAGACATCCTGCTGCCTGTTAACACGGCGTGGCTGCGCGGGGTGGCGGGGGGGTGGTCTGTATATTGACCATCTGTACACATTCCTTTGGTTCTGTGTCTCCTTCTCTTTCTCCTCTTGGTTCTTCAGTTAATCGCATAAGTGCAGCTGTATTGCCAGTGTCAAAAACGGTGCTTGGCCCTGAGCAAGGACACAACAAATACTCCTAAGTAAATCAATGAATCTGTATGAGATTTAACATGCAAACAAACTGGAAATTGGATGACCTTTGATTTATAAGACTCCAGTGTTGGCAGTTTTAGCAGTTTTTTAATTGTACTATCAATTTCCAGACTGTAGATCTGGGGGTACATGTCAGTGAGTTATTGTAGACTTAGGAGTTTCTTAGGAGTGAGTGGCAGGATTGGCAGGAGTGTGCAGCTGCTGTGACTCTGGACTGTCACACTCAGCTTCAGTGTGGTCTGCTGTTTTCTGACTTTTGTCTAAGATTTGATGTGAAGAATAGTTTCCGCTACTACAGAGTTTTATACTACATTTGGAAATTGTTTAAAAGCAGCCTTGATGGAGCAGTTTTCCTTTTGGTCTGCTCTCTGCCCTCTTCAGGCAATGTCTGCATTCGAGCCAGAATGGCCTTCTGGGTGTAGACCTGGTGGTCTTGTCAGACCTACTCCTAACATACCATATGGATTCTCCTCAGGAATAAGACCAATGAGCTATCTGTCTGCACCAAGTCCAAGTTAAATGGATTATTGTGCATGGCAGACGCACGTTCATAAGAGGAATAATTTTGAGTAAACATAATGTAAACAGTATTTGCCAATTGCTGAGCCTTACTGTATTTTGGAAGCTCTTATACTGCTTGCTACACATTTATATATTTATTTACATACATATACGTTTGTGTGCTTGCTTGATCCTCTGTTGGATCACGAGCATTAAACATTCCTCTTCACAGATGATAAAACAGAGGCTTACAGGCATTAAGGAATTGACCCCTGACCAGTTATAGTCATTAAGCTGAGAGCACAGGCAAAGCAAGGGTTTTTTACCTTCTTGCACCTGGACCTCTTGGTAGTCTGGCGAAATCACTGGGAACATCTCAGTGTACTATTTTTAAATGTGCCGCATGAATAATAGCATTGTTTCAGTTACTTCCTCATTGCTGGGACACAGTGCTGACATCCACAATTCAAGAGGAAAGCTCACAAGGTCTCAGTCCATTCATGGGGCTGGCAAGGGCAGGAGGGATCTGGTGGACAACAGCTGCTCATGCATTGCAAGACATAGAATCAGGGGCCTCCAAAAGAAGCTGCAGCTGGAGTGTATGTCCTTCCAGGCCATATGCCTATGACCTGTGATCTACCACATGCCTGTAATCCACCTCTCCTGATCATGCCCCACCTCCTAACAGTAAGGGAAATCCATAACATCCAAATACAGGAGGCTTTTGGGTGACGTTAGAGAGCCAGACCATAACAAGTGTCTTTTAAAACTTTAAATTCAGTAAGCAGAATAGTTTTAACATATGTGGATGAATCGTACATGTAATATCTGAGCTTATTTGAATTTGTTAAATAGCAAGATAGTCAAGCGTAATAACTCCTAGAGTTTCCAAGTAGTGATGAGCAGAAATGAATTTCAAGATGTCTACACAGATCTTCACAGGAAAAGAAACATGTCTGATTTCTGTTGGTGGTAAGTTGCAGTGTTATACCAGTACTGTAACTTGTTGCCTGCATTCATAATCAAAGAAAGTGCTAAATTACAGTGGAAGGTTAGTGAGGATGTGAATGCATCTTTTTTTTTTTTTTTTTTTTTTTTTTTTTTTTTTTTTTTTTTTGTACAAGTTCCTAGTCCTCTGGAAGATGATTGTGATACTCAACCCTGCTTGAAGGTGTAGCCTGCTTCTCAGCAGCTACATTCCTGAGTCTCACAAGTGGCTGACTTCTGGTACCTCATGGTCTTACTCCTAGGGCCTTTGCACAGGTGGGCACTTTTCATTCCTTCTCACATCACATTCTGATCTCTCTCTTTCTCTCTTGCAAGTTGTCTCTTTCCTAAGGAAGTCCTTCTTTTCCTTTCTACAAGGTCATTGTCCCCTACCAGAGCACCTGCCATTGAATCTTCGTGTGCTGAGGTAGGGCCACAGCTCTGGGCATATTTGTGTGACTGCATGAGCAGCCCAGTACAGCTCCAGCTTTGTGTGGATGTTAGTTTGCTTGGGCTGCTATAACGAATCACAACAGCCTTGATGCTTAAACAGTACTTATTCTTTCTACTTCCAGAGGCCAGCTGTCTCAGACCAGTGTCTCTGGGGGCTGGTCCTTCTGAATCCCCACCCTGTGGCTGGCACATGGCTGATTTTGGTCTCACATGGTAACTCCTCTGGGCCTGTTTGTGCCTTGATCCCCCTTTTCACTGTAGCCCTTAGTCAGATTGGATTAGCACTCACCCCAGTGACCTCATTTTAATTTAGCTGTCTTTGTAAAGAGCCCCTTTCTACTTTGTCTTATTTTTTGTGGCACTTGCAATTGAACCCATAGCATTAACACTGAGCTACAAATTCTTTGAGGTAGAGTCTCATTAGATTACCAAGTTGACCAGGCAGGACTCAGCCTTGTGACCTTCCTTTCAGTCTCTCAGCATGCTGGGATTGTAGGCTGGTGCTACCTGGCCCAGCTTAAGAACCTGTTTCTCAGTACAGTCACATTTGGCATACACATTTTGTGAGGAAGTGACCCAATTCTATCAGCAGCATGAGGGAAAGAAAGAAGTTTTTTTGCTGACCGCTCAGTCCACGCCGCCTAGCATAGCCCAGGATAATCTCAGTGAATATCTGCTAAATGAGTGTGTAGACCCACAGACAAAATGAGCGAATGAGCAACACTGTACTTTGTCAGCCATCAAAACATTTTAAGACATGCAGTCATATCGCACGTTCCCGCATAGAGAATTTGAACAAGTGCTGAGTATTTTCACTCCGCTTAGTACATCTGATCTAGGAGTGTCTGCATCACAGCTAAGAAACAGAATGAAACTCAAGTTTCTGTTACACTTGTCTGCTTAGTAGGCTTGATGTCATGTAATTAAATCACAAATAGAAAATATTTAAGTTCATGCTCAAAAGTGATCAGCTATAACTTGAATTCTGTTCTGAATTGTAGCCCGTTGATTTAATAATGCCCATTTGGTTGGATAAAGCAAGATTTTAGCTTCCTTCAAAAGTGAGGTTGAAAATAGGCAAGGCATCTGTTTTCTGACTTGATTTCAGTGCATCCGTTTGTGCCTTTTTCTTTTCATTCATGTGTGAACACAGGTGGCCATGGCGCTCACAGCTCTCAATCTCACAGATTGAGAAAGGTGACCGAGTGCCTTATGGAAGTTTGTTAGCACAGGACAGGCTAGGGAAGTGGAATGTAGGCTCTGATAGATAAAAAGAAGAGCAGGGTTCTTAACATTGTTTTTGTCATAGGAGCAAACCTGGGACAATGACATTGGGAATGTGCTGGGTGGAGCTGGTGGACAGTGAGCCCAGCAGCACTCAGTGTGGTGTACTGTCCTCTTATGCCTGCCAATAATAAAAATAATAATTAATAGAAAATTATGTGGCCAAAGATGAAAACAGAATTCTTAAATGCAGAATTAGACAGTTCCTTTGTTGGCTGAGTTCCTTGTGACTTTCCAAGGGAGTGGGCATGAGATATGCCTTTTCTGTCACACGCTTTTCTCCTCCAAATTCTATTTTTCTTTTTAGGGTGCTGATACCTCAGGAAACACTCTCAGAATGGTTGCTGTAGAGTGTCAGAATTTACTTCACACATTTTGCTGGTTTGATACCTGATAGCTATCAGGACTTTTTCTTTTTAAGGTATCATAGTATTATATGTATTGTGTTACATCATGGCATATCATAAATGCTAGTTTTTAACACAGATCATTATAAATCCTTTGTAGCTATAAGCTCTTAAGTGGTTTTTTGTTTTTATAAAACCCCTAATTAAAATATTAAAGCTCAGAGCTTTTGTTGTGAGTGTCTGAAAGCCAGCTCCCTTTGAAAATCAGTGAAAGTGTGTCAGTACAGAGGTCAACCAGAGGTGCCATCAGCACTTGGCCTGCTCTCTGACTTGGTGTTCCTTTGGTTCTCAAAGAAGGCTTCGGCCTGTGTAAGCAAGTAGACCCTGGCTGGTCTATTTTGCATCTGCCCTGGAAATGGAGCTCTTTCCTTCTTCCAAGAAAATTACAGATTTAAATACCATTGGCTGATTTGGGTCCCATGACTCCCCTCCCAAACACTTCTCTTTCTGTTAGAGGCAGAATGGTGTTGTGTTGTCTTTTGTGCAGAAGACAAGCCCAGTGAAGTCACGTGTCCTGAGCCAGGGAAGGAGCCTGGGATGTGGACACCAAGAAGACGATGGAGGTGCTAGGGCCTGCTGCAGCAGGCACACATATCTGGGGAGGTCCCTTATATACCTGCCCTGGCAGCTGGCTTGTGAAAATCTCTTTTCCTATAAATCCAATGAATTTCCATAAATTGAGCTTGTAGTTCCTTCGGCTTTGGCTGGTTAAGTTTGATAGATAAGTAGGTCCTGGAAGAGCAAAAAAGCATATGTGTGTCGGAAAAGCAAGGTGAACAGTGGTGTGTGTTTGGGTGGGTGTCTGTGTGTCTGTTTGTGAAGGTCAAGTATGGCTTTAAGTATTCCAGATTGCTTAGTAGCCTAGGCAGTTTCCAACCTGAATGCTTCTCCACCAGGGAACTGTGTCTCTCACCTTGGTGTCACTGTGGTCCAGCATATCATTAATTGTCAGTGACTTTTTTATTGTTGTAGAATTAAGAGGCTGTAATGGGGGGGGGGGGTTGATTTACTGAAACAAGGGAGTTTTTGTTTTTTAAATAAAGTATATTTAAGAGAGAAGCAGCAGAGTATGAATTTAAAGGTGAAATACATTTGAGCTGCTGGTGGGAGAGCCTGGGTAGTCTTTCGGTAAAATTTGGCAGTTGAGAACGTTGAACCTAGGACCTTTCGTGTGTCCTCAGAGAGTCTTGTTTTCAGTTCAGAAAAGAACTTCCTGTGGTAAAAACGAAGTCGTATTTCCCTGCAAGAGGCAGTGGGTGGAATGTTGGATCATATCAGAAGGCTGTTCTGTAGGAGCATCCTGGTGCACCTCTGTTTTCTTAGAGACCTAATACCTGGGTCTCAGGGGGGATTATGTTTCCAAATGTTTTCATTTGTGACTGGCAAAGTGCATTAGATGCTGCATTTTAGTGACATAACATCACACCGCCTCAGTAAGATTAATTTGTGGCACAAAAATCATAGTCAAGAGCAGTGCACATTTATTTGTCTGGTAGTCGTCCCTAGTCTGGCTGTTTCCAGAGCTTGGGGTAGGGTAGAAAGATGAAAGTGTGCATGAGCTAGGCCCCCAGTCCCTAGGCCCCTGCCTGTTATACAGGCAGGCTGAGGCACGCGGACTGCCAGCTTGAGCCCAGGCTGAGCAACTTGGCAACCAGGTGAGACCATGTCTGTAACCAGAGCCTAAATAAATTAATAAAAGGATAAATAAATGAAGGAATATGGCTCAGTATGAAGGCCTCGGAATCCATCTTGAGGACCAAAAAGAAGAAAAGAAAACAAAAGTAAAGATATAACTGGTAGTAAGTGAATAGTTTGTTACTCCATAGTTCTCAACTCAGTGTTTGTTTTATAAAGCATTTTTGTGTCTTATGATCCTAAAGTGAAATTAACAAGAGAATACATCCCTTCCTTTTATCTGATTCTATGTTAGTAGCAACTTAGCTGCATTAAAAATAAATGTAACGTAACAATAAACTACAAATAATGCCTATTGCAGTATATGTAATACTTACTTAGGTAGATGCTTAATAGGACCTTGCTGCTTACAAGGGGAGGTTGGGGAAGAGTAGATCTTGTTAAGATGCACATTCTAGTTAATCAGCTCGTAGGGGAGGCCTGGAAATCTGCACTGCAGACTACATGGAGAGACCAGTGGGACTCGTTGAACAGCAAGAATCCAGAGGACCGTGTGAAGCAGTGAGTCCTTGGATCTGTGCACACAGTCACTGTGACTGTTGCAGCTCTACACCAGTCAGGTGCCATGAACAGGCTCTTCAGACCTGTAAGGAGTAGAACTGTTGATGGTGCAGTTTCCTAAAATGGTAAGCAAATTCCAAATACCACCAGTAGTGATTTCCTCTCAGCTTTGCAAGGGGTGAGCATTAAAACTATAAAAATTGTGCATGAGGATGTGGGCCCTAGCTCACAGACGGAGTGGTGGGTGTCATCTGTAACAGTGATAAAAGATCACACCTTTCATTATACGTGCAAGGAGAGGTCCCCAGCCCTTTGATTCTGTCCTGTCTGTTCCCGTCTCTGGGAGTCAGTGGTGCCTGCCATCAGGGATGTCTCTGAGGCTCTCTCTTCTAATTCTAGCTTTGCTATAGCAATTCCTTCATCTCCCCATTCACGGCACACCCCAAAGATTCCCAGGATGCCCCATAAGCGGGGGCAGTGTCTGTTGAGCAGCCCTGAACTGGTGACAGTAAATGACATGGGTCCAACACAGGGTGGCCCACAGATATGCCATGACTGCTTTTCAGGGAAGTTGTCTTCTGAGCCTGAGCTCAAAGAATCACACAGAGAGTCGCAGTCACTGCACGTTGCACAGCACACGAGAGCTGCTCATTTCTTTTTTGGAGGTGTTTTCTCTGTTCACTTTGTTACTCTAGTAATTGGGGGAATGTCACTATGGCTGTATTTGCAGCTGACAGATTGGATGCATGTGAAATTGCAGAAGGTGGAAGGCTGTGAAGAATCTGCAGCAAGTGGACACAGTTCTGCAGGCTAAGGGTTGTGTGCCTTCCTAGGAACTTTTCTGTGTGTTCCCTCTCTTTCAGGTGCCCCGGAGATCAAGTGTTAGGAGCCTGAGCCTCGCCCCAACCCTGGCCGGGTCAGGCAGCAGGTACTCCGAGGGGGCGACTCGGCCTGGCGTCTACTTTTGAGAGCATTGTTGTTGCTAGAATAAAACAATGAAAATAGCAAAGTATAGAGTCAGTGTTTCAGTTACATTAGTGTCAACAGAAGATAGTTCTCTGTGTTGCAGGGATTACCACTTCTAAGTTAATGCTGCTGCTTTGGACTGTTTCTCAGATGAAAGTGTTTAGCCACCACGCAGGTGGCATCCCTTGAAATTGTGCTTCCCGTGAAAGATGTATGGCATTCACTTTCTTCTTTGATATTAAACAGATTTAATCATACTAGAATATAAAAAGAATGTGGTGACTATAAACTATTTTAAAAGTCAGTTAAATATTGATGAAAAGTAAAAAGCAAATAAAATATGCCCACAGTAGGTACAGAAGGCATGTGCTTGTAAGCCTGACATTTGCGAGGCTGTGGAGGCTGAGGCAGAAGGATTATATAACGGAGGCCAGTCTGGGCTATAATAGCAAATTCAAAGCCACCCTAGAAGACATAAACACACACACACTCTCTCTCTCCCTTTTTCTCTCCCCCTCTCTCTTTCTTTCTGTCTCTTTCCCCCTCTTTTCATCTCTCCCCATCCCTCCGACTCCGTTTTGCTTTCACTCCCCCTTTCCCTACTCTTCTCCTTGCTCTTTGCCTTCCTCCTCCTCCTCCCCTCTTCTCCCATCCCCTATCTTCCCCCCATTACAAATTCAGCGTCATTCTGGGCTGCAGTGCCAAATTCAAGGCTACTTTACACACACACTCTCCCTCTCTTCCTCTACCCTCTCTCACATCTACATGCCTATATCTATATATATAGATGCTCTTGTGGTAGAGTGTGTGTGTGTGTGTATGTGTGTGTTTGTGTATTATACATAGTTATGGTACATATAGATATGATAGACTATGAATATATATATATATATATATATATATATATATATATATATTCATCTTCCCAAATACCTAAAAATGCCAACATTGACAAGACTTTCATCCTGATCTTTTACTATAGAAAGATACATACACATGCTCATATTTTGACAAAATTATAGAATACTTCTACTGGGTAGTTTTTGGTAGTATTTTCACTAGTATCAAGAAAAATGCAATTTTGTGTGTGCGTGGTGCTGGTTATTAAATACAGGGCTTCTGGTATGCTGGGCAAGCATTCTATGAGCAGACCACATGTGCACACTTTATTTTTTATTTTGCTAAATTGTCTAGGCTGTCTGTGAACTTACAGTCCTCTTGCCTCAGCCTTCCACACTGCTTAGCTGAAGTGTGCATTTTAATGGGTCACATTTCTCCAGTTTTATTTGTCCTCATTTGTACAAATAAAATCTAAAAGCCTGGGTCATTGCAGAGAATACATAAGGGACTCATAGAAACTGAATCTAGTAGCACCAAAGAACCAAAAGGAAAAGAAACAACAAAAGGAGAAATGAATAAAAAGAAAAAGAATCAGTTCTGATAAGACAAAGACAAGATTCAGCAAATATCTTACAACAATAACTCTAAATGTTAATGGTCTTAACTCTGCAGGCAAAAGACAGAGTGCCAGATAGATCCAAAAAGAAAACCCAACCATTTGTTGCCTGTAACAGATAAAGTACACCCACAAAGAGGCACACAACTGAAAGTAAAAGGATGAAAATAAATATTCTGTGTAACTGGAGCCCAGAAAAGGGGCATCTGTATAATTCTGAGGTACAGCCACTTTCAAGGCAATATAGATCCGAAGAGACAAGGATACACACTACTGGCAAAGGGAATAATACAACATGAAGAGCTAACAATTATAGACATACATGACTCTATATTGGTTTACCAAATTTATTTTAAAAGTAATGGGTAATGGTCGTGAAACAGCAAAGAGGCCAATACAATCATAACAAGGGACTTCAGTGTCTACTCTCACAAATAGATGTATCAACCAGATAAAAAAATAAATATCAGAACTAAACCATACCATGAAACAAATGGACATAACTATTATCTACAAAGTGTTCAATCCAACATCAAAAGTATACACCTTTATCTCAGCAGTATGTGCAGTTTTTTCCAAAATAGATCATCTGCTGAGTCATAAACATGCTTAAATAAATACAAAGGAATTGAAATAATTTCTATACTTTAAGATCATTGTAGGATGAAACGAAAAGTCAACAACAAAAGAAACTCTGCAAATACGTGGAGATTAAGTAATTCGTTATTGAACAAGTGATAAATCACAGGAGAAATCAGAACCTTCCCAGTGTCAAACAACAATGGAAGCACACCATACCAGACGATCTATGGGGCACAATGAAGACAGCACAGCACTAAGACGGATATTTATAGGTAAGAATGCACACATTAAAAAATCCTAAATACCTAATAACCTGTACCTCAAGATCCTAGAGAAACAAGAGCAATTCAAGTCCAAAAGCAGTAGAAGGAAAGAAATAATAAGAATCAGAGCAGAAATTGATGACATAGAGACTTTTTAAAAAATTATAAAAAATCAGTAAATCAAAGAGATGGTTCTTAGGATAAATAAACTTGGTATATTCCTAGTCAGCCTCACCAAAAAAAAAAAAAAAAAAAGAAGGAAAACTCATACAAATGCCATTAGAAGTGAAAAATGTCAAATCACAGTTGGGTATTGCAGAAATCCACTAGTCACCTTAAAAACAAAACAACAACAAAAATGAGGAATTGCCCTAACCAAAGAGAAGAAATATTTCCCCCCAAATCCCCACATATCTCCTTTTCCAACCCCACAAAATTTGTCTTCTTACTTTCTACCATCTCCCTTTTACTTTTTTTTTTTTTTATAATTTGGTTATCTCATATTAGAAAACAATTATGAAATACGTAACCCGTATCTGATTCATTTCACTAAAGATAATGGTCTTGGGTTACATCCATTTTCCTAAAAATGATTCAGATTTACCTTTCTTTATGGCAGAATATTATTTCATTGTGTACATACGCCCATATGCCACATCTTTATTCATTCATTGGTTGAGGGGCATACTGGCTGCTTCCAAGATAATGGCTATTATAAGTCATGATGCTATAAGCATGGTTCTACATGTGCCAAATTTGTTGGTTTTCACTCTTTTGGGAACATACCCAGAAAAGGTATAGATAGATGAAATGAGACATTTATTTTCATTTTTTTGAGAAACCTCCATCCTGTTTTCCCTAACGATTGTACCAGTTCACGGTCCCACCAGCAATGTGGAAGGATTCCTTTTTCTTTGCAACCTTGCAAGTGTTTTTTTTTTTTTTTTTTTTTAGTTCTTGATCCCAGGCATTCTTACTGGAGTTTAAAGAAATCTTGGTGTTTTTTAAATTTGCATTATTCTAATGGCTAAAGGTACTGATTATTTTTTTCAGGTATTTATTGGCCATTCACAGTTCTTCTTCTGAAAACCAGCTATTTGTTTCAGTTGCACATTGTTAAATTGGGTCTTTATTTTTCTGCAGAGGTTTTGGTGAATGTTTTTCAGTTCTTTACTTTTTCTAAATAATAGCCCTCTGATCAAGGAATAGCTGGCAACATTTTTTTCCCCATTCCATTGGTCTGTCTTCAGTCTTTTGGTTGGAAAACCATACAGTATTTAGCCTTCTGTGTTGGATTTATTTTGCTAAGCAAAATGTTCTCAAGATGCATTCATTTCCTCTAAATGACTCAAATTTATCTTTATGGCAGAGCAGGACTTCATTGTGTACATGCACCACATCTTCTCTACCCACTCGTCTCTGGTGGCCATAGACTGTTAATACCAGTGGAGTGAACCTTCCCGCTCCTGAGCCTTTGTCAGAACCGTTCAGCTGTTGACCCAGCTGCTCATCATCACCGGGTCCCATTTCCATTGTTAAAGGTCTATTTTTTCTTTACGTAGGGACTCATGTTGTTCTTTTTTTCAGAGTACTTTAGCAAAAGAGGGAATAAATTCTGTGGGGAAGGATTTAGTTATATATGAATGTCATAAATCATAGAATGGCTTGTTACAAGTAGTTATAACGGTGTTTTAATACCTGAGACATTTATGTGCAGGTAATAAATCAAAGTACAGAAATATGGGTCCTTATTCTAATCCCCATTGCAGATCTTAAGTATTGCTGATCTCAGGACCCATGGAGAACATCTTTGCCAAAATTGCCTAAGCACTAATGTGAGCCAGAACTGATACTTCATCCTCCCCAAACTCCATGATGAGGGAACACGTTCACTGGGTAATTCTGGTGTATGTACCAGGGTGCCTCATAATCATTATTATTAACAGTATTACAATAAAATATGAATAACAGTGCTCCTTTCCCTCTGAAAAGTGACTCTGTTGAAAGATAAGTGGTAGGATCACTGCTATCTCCTGAAACTCAACTCAGACAAATTAGAAGGGAGACTGGGCCTTAATGCCTGGGCAAGGCCTGAGCAAAGCTGTGTCCATGGGCATGTCTTAGCCAAAGAAGAATCAGGCAGGGCATGGGGATCCAAGGGAAATGTGTAGCATGTGTAACACAGAATGTGTGCAAAGAAAAAAGGGTGCATTGCAAGATGCTTTCCTCTAGGATACTCTCTGAACTTCTGTGCCTGTGCACTGAAAAGAGAGAAAGCCAGGGGATGAGGAGGAGGACTGTTCTCTCTGCCTTCTAATAAGGATTTATAAGTCAGCCATGCCGAAAGTGGGTGGGAGAATCTCTAAGCGCCAGTGCAGATGTTGATTGTGTCTGATTAGCACCATAAAATGTAGCGGCAGGGGTGACTGCATCCGAGCATTGCAGCTTCTAACAAAGTAGAGCCCCTCTTGGCCCTGGCCACCACTACCACATCCTTCATGGTGGCCAACACAGCCCTTCTGTGGAGGGTGGCGTGCAGGAGGAAGAAATGAGTCATTTCCTTCGAAGCCACACGCCCTCCTGCTTCTAGTGACCATCCCTGGGGGCTATCCTGCCTCCTAACACTCAGCAACATGTACACATCTCTGCGGGTGAAACAAGATTTGGCTATCATTACCCCTTTTTTGGCATAGATTTTTTTTTTTTTTTTGCTTTATTCCTTAAGCAGATAAGTAAACGTACCAGTGATTTAAATATGTCAAATATGTCATTTAGAAAGAAAAAAAGTACTAAATTGATACCTCAGAAATTTCACTATGAAGTATTTATTTCTGTTGGCTCCAGCCTAATAAGGCCTATGTGTTCTCTTTCTAATTTTAACTACACGAAGTGCATCCATTTCTTCTTAACCCAAGAAGATATATTAGAATGCAAGTCTGAGATACTTTTATTTTTTAATAACACACCTCAGGTACATCCTGATTTATATGGAAAATGATTTGTACATCACAACATTTAATTATTAATAATTTCTTGTGGCATTTTCACCAGGCTCATGACAAGACTGTGGGCTGAGAGCTGCTGTCTGGGACAGCAGGCGGCATTACATTTTGGACCTTGAGTTGAGGGACGTACATGCAGCCTTCCAGTGCTGGCCCTCTGTGTTGCCCGGGCTTCGCACTTTTGACTCTTCATACCCATGGGTACCTGTCCACAGTCCAAACAACCTGGATCAAAACTAGAGAAAATTTTCATGTGTACTTAACATATTCAGACTCTTTATGTGTCATTGTTTTCTCAAAAATACAACGTGACAACTGTTTACACAACATTTACATTATACTAGTTATTTTAAGTAATCCAGAGATAAAGAACAGTGTGGATGAGGGAAAAAAAGATGTCCCTGGGCTTCTTGCATTTAGCAAGGCAAGCTGCAAGTTAGTGTTACTAAAGCCAGATATCTAAACCCGAATGTGCCTCACTGAGTCTTCTGGAAGTAGATGCAGAGTGGATAGAGGGCGAGTCAGTTACCTGTTCGCCACTTGACCTGTTTGCTACTTAGGACCCAGGGATGTGGGATGTTTTCCTTAATCCCATTATGTTGTTACTTAATCTTCTCATGTTTTTACTTGTTTTGTTAGTAAGGAAGTTTGGTTTCATTGTCCACAAAATAGATACTTAATTAGGTAAAATGTAAAACGTCTGTCACTTCGTAGTGTGAACAAGTAATTTTTTAAGAGAAGAGAAATCCATACTAATGACTAATGTGGCGTTGAGTTTTTGTCCTTGCATGTGGCATGTGGACTCCTATGTGGGTCCGCACTGGGCGGGGCTACTCATTTGGCATGTGAGGTTTTGTACACTGTGTTGTGGATACATAAAGAGAAAGAGAAAGTTGGAGAGCTGGCCAGCAAACATTCAGAGGACTGCAGATATAGCAAGGTGTGGGAAGTGAGGAGCCCTACACAGTGGTCATTTCCTCTCCTAAATGTGTGTTGGATTTTGTTTTGTTTTGTTTTGCTTTTTTTCAGTACTAAAGATTGAACCCAGAGGTACTCTACCACTGAGCCCCTTTATCTTCCTCACCCCTTTCTGACTTTTTATTTTAAGACAAAGTCTAGCTGAGTTTTCAGGCAAGGTTGTGACCTGCTTCCTCAGTCTCCTGAGTGGGTAGGATTACAGGCCCGTCCCACTACTGCATTTCCAATTTTGACTTCTTAAAAATGACTCATGGTTTTTGTTGCTATCTATACTGAGATTCTTCTACATTATCTGGCAGTCTTCCCAAACCCAGCGTTTCTCTTCATTGTTTCTGTCAGTTAATTGAAGAATGCATTTTGTCATCCAGATGCAAACTGGCCATCAGCCTGTCCTCGAGCCAGGCCAGATCTTCCTGTGCAATACTACGTCCCTCAGCCCAGCTGACTTCAGTGAAGCAGAAGGTGCACTTTTAGTAGTCAGCCCACTCAGCCCCAGCACTCTAGAAGACCAAAGTAGAAACATCTCAAGTTTGAGCCCAGCCTAGATGACTTACAGACTTCGCAAGACAAGATAAAAATTACTAATTGCCTGAGGACCTAAACTCAGAGAGAAGGCCCAGCGTTCCATCACCATTTCTGCAAATTTAAAAAATAAAAGAGCAATTAAAAACGTTAAAAAGTCACTGTGCTTTCTCTCCTCCCCCAGTTGAAGCACAGTCTCAACTCTAAAGACCTTGTTAGTGCTTTTGAAATAATATGTGCTCATTCTTCTAGTTCATCTTAAACTTCCCTGAACTATGTCTTTCTTCAATACCATGGATCTCCCTCCCCAGTGTAACGTCTGAAGTTTTCAAAGGACCCATAACATCACCTATTTAAATAACAAGGACACGGGACAAACTGAATTAATACTTGTTAGATTAAATTAAATGCATCTGGGGAGATCCCTGCACCTGCCTCGTTGATAAAGAAGTCTGGATGTGTATGTGAGGAGCAAGCTGGGATGTGTCATTCCATGTTGTCAAATACAGTGTTGTCCCTCTTAGAAAAACACCGTTGGATTTATGGGACCCACTGACATTCAGAGCGTGGCATGACCATCTGTTTTCTGTACATCCTGAGAAAAGAACAAAGGGATTGAGTTCCAAGCTGAGAATGAGGACAGCAGCGAGACAGAAGGAAGAATATTTAAACAGCTCAGGGTACCAGCTGACTGAAAGTTCTTAAGCTTTCCCTAGAATCTTAGTAAAGGGAGCATCTGCCTTGATTGACGTGATGGGCATGGCCTTTCCCTGATGACCTCTCCAGCTTGCCAAATTCTATGTTTTTAATTCAAAACTTTTCGCCTTTATCCCCTAGATAGATTTGTTTTGTCTCCTGCATTACAAAAGAAGTACACTTGACCTTCCCCATCCATGGGTTCCTCCTCTGCCGATTCAACCAACTGCCAATCAGAAATATTCAGGAAAGAAAACATTCTAGAACATACCAAAACACATACAATTTGAATTTGCTGTGTGCCAAGTACAGCCTTCAAGCCACCCAGATGATGTGATGTGAGGATACTGTGTCATACTTTTCCTTTTGTGTGCGTGGGGGGTGGGGTACTCTTATAATACAGAAATGTGTATCTCTGACAAGTTCTCTAATAAGTAATTTTTATGTTTTCTAAAATGTACTATTAATAAGTGTGTTTATTTGTTTTTGTGTTTATTGAGGCAAGGTCTTACTCTGCAACTCAGGCTGGTCCTGAACTTACTGTGTAGCCCAGGCTGGCCTTGAACACACAGCAATCGTCCTGTCTCGGCATCCCAAGTGCTCAGATTACAGGTGTGCGCCACCATGCCCAGTTTATGTGGTGCTGGGGGATCAAACCTACGGCCTTGAGTTTGTACATCCTGAGTTTTATTTTTTAGGCCATTCCATTTTTACATTGTTACTTATGCTTTGGAGGAAATTACTTTGAGACTGATGCCTGTGGCTTTGTAAGTTGGGTTGTCTGAAGCAAACATTATCTGATAATGTGGAGGGTTAGAGGCCATGGAGGTTCTGTTTCTAAGAATGATGTGTTGCTGTTCAAATTGTATTTGAAGCCTGAAACATATGGAGCGCTTTGTCCACCCTTTCACCACACACATAGATAAATATTGTCACTTTATTTTTTCTTGGCCCCATCAGTCCCAAAGCCTAAGTGCTGTTGTTGAAACGCATGGGGTGGGCGAAGTTTCCTTGGGGACATGAGTGTGCTTCTCCCTTCTGACGTCTGAGCCTTTTATCCTGTGATGCAGCCCAGCTGCTTCCTGACTGTGTGGGTGGTGTGGCCCTGTGGTAGCAGTGGGATGCCCAGTCCTCTCAGTGTAGAACCAGGGGCAGAAGCGAATTGGGCCTGGTCTTCACAGTGTGTGCAGGAAGTTGCACGTTCATTTGCTAATGCTAAGTGCATCTGCCAGGCTATAGCGATGAGATTAATCCTCAGTTTTCATATTTGATTTGTGACTCATTAGTCACTTTAAGCTTCTGCTGTAGACAGATTTGGAGTACTGATGTGCCTCCTGGTGCCACAGCCTCTGGATAATGCAGCGGGTTGTGTGGTGGTCTCCTTCCAGCCAATAGACGCCTGGAGCAGGTGAGGCAGGGATAGAAATGGGGATGGGCGTGCTGGAGGTTCCCTGCTTTCTTCTGGTCGGGACTGTCAGGACTGCTGAAACCTGTCCTTGGAGAAAGTTGGTGCCAGACAGGGAGAAGGTGATTTATGTCTGAAAGGGAAAATGAAGCTGTTGTCTCTGTCATGCACAGATGCTGACATCTTGCCTTCTTACCTAGAACTATTGTTCCAGCCAGTTGCAGGGCTGTAATCCCAGTACTTTGGGAGGCTGAGGCAGGTGAATTACAAGTTCTAGCCCAGAGTGGGCAACTTAGCAAGACCCTGTCTCAAAATAAGTTATGAAAAGGAGCCGAAGATATAGCTCAGAACAGAGACCATGTGTCCAATCTCCAGCACTGCAGAACAGCACAAACACGACTACAACGAGTGTTCCCGTGAGCGGTGGCTGAGGTGGACTTGGAGGTTCATGGTCATGGGGTAAGCTGCTGTCACCAGGGCTGGACAGGTGCCTCCCTGAACTCTCACTGGCCAGGCTGAGATTGGCTTTTTTCCCCTTACTTTCTTGGGCTCCTCAGGCTGTGTTAAATCTACAGGCTGCGGCTTGGAGAAATCTAAGTTACTTAGCGTCATTTTTGAGGCCTTTTTTGATATGATTGTGGCTTTGTCTTGAGTGTCACTTTTCTTCCCATCCTCGGATGCTGGGCCTAGCCTCATTGAGCCACTGTGCTTGTTTGTGAAAGAGGATAGACAGCTCTTCCCCAGTTTGTTTTTTCTCCCTCCCTCCTTCCCTCCCTCCATCCCTCCCTTCCTTCCTTACTTCCTTCTTTCTTCCTTTCTTCCTTCCTTTCTTTCTGAGACAGGGTCTTGCTCTGTAGCCCAGGCTGGTTCCAGACACACTGGTGGTTGGCCTTGGACTCAGAACAATCTGACTGCCTCAGCCTCCAAAGCCTGGGACCACAGGTGTGTGCCACCACACCCAGCTTTACGTGGTGCTCGGGATTCGAACTCAGGGCCCTGCGCCGGCAAGGCAAGAGCTTTTCCTCCAGTCCTCTCCCCCATTTTGTTTGTGAGAATGAGAAAGAAAAAGCTCTTTTTTTGCCAGCTTGAACACATAAGCTTTTAGGAATATAGCCAGTGTAGGAAATCTCAACTTATAATATTTATTGACTCAGTTACGCAATAGGAAAAAAACCAGAATGATTCCATCTCCGTGCCCACATTTTGTGAGAATGTGTTTCCAAGGCTGACTTGTCTGGAGATGAGTGTGGCTTGCGCTAGAGGTCTGGTCCCTGCTGCAGAGCTCTCAGAGCTTCTTAAGGACTTCAGCCATGAGTCTTCCCTCACAACGGAAACTACTGCGAGTCTCAGTGGCCATCCAGCAGGCTGTGGCAGAGCAGAGCACACCTGCTCCTTGTTCACACATTGGGGCAGGAGGATTTCTGGAGGTTGTGAGTAACAGCACTACATGAAGCCAGCTCCTGCATTTTGTGCCCCTTATTTGTGTATTTAACCTGGATGTTTGGTGGTAGGAGTTAAGTATTTGAACTATAAGTGATTCAAAGGTGTTTTACACAGAAACTGTGAGTTATTCAGGTATAAAGCATGAAATTCACGTGAAATTTTAAGATAAAATGAGGAAGACTTTAGGAAATTTAAAAATTCTGTTTACTTGTCATCTTCAGATCATCAGGAATTTATTTAGTGTCAGACCATTTAAAGAGATCAGTCATTACAAAGAAGGAAAGAGCTTCTTTATTACACGGTTTAGAATAATACAAACATGCCCTTCCAAGCCTTAAAACTCCAATTAGGAAAAAAAAAAAAAATTAAGCTCAAGCAAAAATTCAACAACTCTGCCTGCTTACCAACAGATGGCGCAAGTGGTCACCTTTGTGATGGCCCTTTTGTCAGGGAAACCTTGTCACCTTTTCAGAATTTAGCGCATAAATTGAGAGAATGGCATTGAAGAAAACAGTTTGTCAAATTTGATTAGGACCTGCCTGTAGGTCACTTAAGATTAGTTGATTCCCTTCTGTGATTCTGTACTCATAAAGAAAATTGAGGTAATTTTTAACACTTTGATGTTGGGTACCTCATCAGACTCTGAGGACTTTTTTAGTAGCATGTGTTTTAAAGAAATATACTTACATTTTGGTTACAGTCTATTTCCTCTAAATTCAGTTTTTCATAATTGTTTTAGCAATATCTGGTCACTTTGATTGGTAAAATGCAGATTCTGAGCTGAACTGTATCATGGCCTCATAATCCAGGAAACCTGCTCCTCTCTTCATCTCAGATCCTTATATTGTGCCAGTATTCCTATAAGGATTTCCCTCCTTCCTACTTTGAGATTGTTCTTATTTTTACTTTGACAACCTTGGTACTCCAAATGTAGCCATTTCTATTCTTTTTTTACCTATGACATATAAAACGAACATCGCCTCAACTGACAGACCTATAAATTATCTGTCAGTTGGTAAAAGCAAACAAAAATGATGTCTTTTTAAGCAACTGCTCAGTTACATCAGCACTTTTTCATTTGGGACTTAACTGTCTTCTATAGGTACAGTAATATTGTTTGATTATCTAAAGTACTTTCTTGATTTCTCCATTTATTATTATTATTATTATTATTATTATTATTATTATTATTATGTTAGGGATTTGCACACTAAAATCTGTGTCTCTGATGTGGGTAATGCTTACTTTCTCCCTTTACATTTGACTGTTGAATGACACAAAAGTGCTTTATGAATCTACAGTGTACATTCCACAGTATCACTTTGAGTCTAAGATTTCGATGGAATGTATTTATGGCAATACTTGTTTGGAGGATTGTTTTCCCCCTTGAGTGATTCAGTAGCCCCTTTACATAATGGAAAAAAATGCATCTCTTATTTGGGACAAAATGTTTACCTGCTTTAGATGGGAAGTAGAAGCCAGCCTTTTCCTAGGAATACCTGCTCCATTTTTTTTTGTCGATGATGCATAGGTTGTATTTCTATAAGATTTTGTCTTTGGTAAACTTAATAGTTTTATGAAGATTGGGGTTGTCCAAACTTTCAGCTGGTTATTGGGCCCACTGTAGGTAACTATGGACACCTAGCAGAGTTGAAATGGTGGGATTCAGGGACTGCAGTCTGGGCCCAGAGGCTGTGGGGGTAGTCTAGCCAGTCTAGCTCCATGCTTTTACCACCAAAGGCATTGGGACACAGAAGGGAAGTGAACTTCACAAGATGACATTATTCATTGGTAGGTAGTTACTTTCTCATTGCTGAGGCAGAATACTCAACATCCACAATTTCAGAGAGCAAAGATTTACTTAACTCCCACATTCAATAAGTCTCATGCAGCCCATTTGTGGGCAGCCAGCAGTGGTGGAAGTGCATGGCAGAGGCTGGAGAGCTGCTCATGGCATTTTAGACAGGAGCCAAGCGAGTGAGGAACTTAGGGCAAGACGATGTCTGAGACTTAGGCAAGCTGGGAAGCTCTAACAATGTTTCTTCTTCCTTTACTTTGTTCAAACTGCCAGTTGGGCTTCCAATGCCCTTGGTGGACACCACTCCTTCACTTCTTGGCCCACAAGTCAGTAATACGTTGCCTGAAAGTTCTGCCCTGAATGACCTCCCTTTCCCATCTCAACAAGTTGCCACAATCCCTGCTGGTCAAATCTCACACATCTGCCCCTTCCAGCTAGGCTTCAACTTGCAACAGAGCACAATTCCATTTATCCTGCTACATCCAAAAACATGAGGCTTTCGGGGGACACTCCAGATCCAAGCCATAGCAGTAGGGGATGCCTAATAGCTTTTCCTCAACTCTTGTATTGTCTGAGTCAGTGGCAGAGCTCAATCTTCACATTTTAAAATTCTGTTTTGAAAGCTATCCATCAGGCATTTACAATAGAGGGCAGGTTTAGCATTTCCTCTACCTTGTGTCTCTTAAATTTATAGCATTGGCTCTCAGCCAGGGCAGTTTTGAGTCTCAGGGGATATTGGGCCAGCTCAGTTTGGTGAGTTTGCTTCTAACCAGAGAACTTCTTTAACTGTCTCAAATGGGGATTCTTCTTGGTATCTGCTCAGCAGAAGTCAGGGATAGTACCACAAAATGTCCTTCAGAATACAGCAACACATAGCAACAAACTGAACTAGCAGCATTCTGAACGCTGAGTGCAGTGGGTGAAGAACAAACACCTTCTCCTCAGTGGCCTTGAGCAGTTGCCAGTGCCATGGTCCCAGGCAAGGCAGTCAGCTTCTAAAAACTCAAAACCCCAATTTTTTTTTTTTTTGATAGTGGTTTTTGAACTCAGAGCCTTCACTTTGCAGGGTTTTTTTATTGTTTATTTGAGACAGGGTCTTGCTAAGTCACTAAGTGGCCAAGGGCTGGGTTCAAATTTGGGATCCTTCCACCTCAGTCTCCCAAAGTGCTGTGAAGACAGGCATATGTTAACATGCCCGGCCTCGAAGCTTTAATTTTCTACCATAAATCAGAGATGTTAACTATGTATCTCACAGGGTTGTGAGAATACTGTGAAGTTCTTAGAGGAGAGTCATTCTCAATAACCAGGAAGTGCTCGGATCACAGTGCATGATTTCTCTAGGTATGTCATAGCTAAAAACAGTGGATGGAAAGCCCCAAAGGTATTAAGTTAGAAAAGCACATAAGCTGGCCCTAGAGGACACGTGCACACATGTGGGTTGAAGAGTGTGAGTGTAGTTGCATTTGTCCCTGTGTTGTGAGTGTGTCCAACTGCTTTTCTGAACATACTGGGCAGGTCAGCACAGCCTTACGCAAGACTGTATTTATCCCACTAGCTGTGAGGACAGCCCTAGGGATTAATGGTAGCTCTCAGAGGCTGAGTGGTGCTGAGCTCCACCCGAAAGACAGCAATGCTCACCAGCTCCCTGGTGCCAGGCTTTCACCTGTTCTTTCCTTAGTCTCCTAAAAGGGGAGCCAGGACTTCATGGGCAGGAAAGGAGTAGTTATTGTCTCTTTCCCTAGTAGTATAGTATTCAGTAAATTATACGAGATATTGACATTTTCTTACATATTAGGCCTTGTGATGATTTTGTCCAACCATAGACGGATGTTGTTGTCAGGATCCTGTGTTAATAGTCAAGGCTGAGTAAGCTATGACAGATGTAGTGAAGGCATTTTCAAATTGTGATGTTTTTAACTTGTGGTAGCTTCCTTGGTATGTAACCTCATCTTATATTGAGAAGTGTGTGTTTTTATTGTAAAGTTTGGATTTGGGGGCAGCCTCTAAATTTTCATATAACGTACAGAAAAGCCAAGGATTCAAATGAACAAGTAACTACGTAAGTTGTTTCCAAAAAAAAAAAAAATCTTAATGATGAGCACATGTGTCTATATGGAAACACATGCACACATGCTGTGTGTGTGCATATTTATACATCTATGTGGTATGCACATGTGGTGTGCTGGCACGTGTTTACCATCAGGCTATGCAGGGAATGGCTGGAATCATTCAGTAAGGAGTTGGGAAGAAATGCTGGCTTTGAACCTAGTCCAGTACTTGCCTACTTAAGTAAAGGAGTATTGCACTGTGTGCCAGGCACTGTGACAAATGCTGTAAGAGTATTGGTTAATTTAAACCTTACATCACTTCCTTTGAAATAAGAAAATTGAGGCTCCAAGAGTTAAAGTAATTAGCCCAAGGTGGCATAAGCAGTAAGTGACAGAGTTGGGATAGGGAGCCATACTTGTTCTCTCAGAATAAAGTAATATTATTTTTAAAAATTCTTAAGTTAGAAAGAAGGGACATGCATCCTCCTTTTAGTCATTGCTAAATGTTTTTAAACCACATGCACCATCTTCTTCATGAGCCTAGCTGCAGATGAGACATTAAAAAATGAGTTCCTTGAAAGCCCAGAATTCCTTATCAGAAGACGTTTCTCCTTCCTGTTTCTCTTTCTCCCACAAGTATCCTTCTGCAGCCTGTGCCAAGCACGTCTCACACTTTACAGCTGAATGTCTCCAATGGCCTCAGAAAACATAATTAAGTTTTACCTTCCGGCTGCTTTTCTCACAAGAATTGGCCACTGTGGAATTTTGATGAGCCATAGTCTTTGCTGTGTTACATTTGTTCATTCCATCTAAACGTTTGGGAGAGAGCCCTCCTCTCCTGTACCGGCCCTCTTCATCACATATACCTCGAACTCTGTGGCCACGTGTTCACTTCTGAATTGGTCCTTGAGGCTCACCTCACTGTTCCCCGCTCTAGGGGACCCATCTGGATGTCACTGAATAATTTAGACAGTGGATGCCTTTTGAAAAATGAACATGTCTTAATTTGCAGACACCCCCACTCCTCATCTCATTCTAGGCAAAGAAATGCTGTTTCCTTGCCTTGTGAGCAAATGAGATACCACCGTTTTTCTTCCATGAGAACATTTCTTTTTCTGTGCTCTGCTTCCCCAATGGGATGATTGTGGGTATTTCCGAAGGCATAACCTGGGTCAAGCCATCTGTTTTGGGTCAGATGCTGTCATAAAATAAAGTGGAGCCCAGCATTCATCTCTGCCTAGAGTTAAGTGGTGACCTTGACTGAGACCAGGTGGCACATGGGCCAGCTGCTGGATTCCTAATGGAGACCAACTGGCTACGGGACTGACACCTGAAGGGTCCTCAGTGGAAGAGTCGAGGGAGAGGTGTAAGAGAGGGCCCATCTCTGTTGGAAGGATCCTGTGTGGTGGCCTGAGACATCTTGTTCTGTGTCCTTTGCCACAAAGATACCATAACATGGGTTGTGTAAGTGTTTTAAAGAAACCTGTGGTCAAAGAAGTCTGGAAACTTCTCCCTGAAACACATGTAGACATGTTTTATTGCCATGTTTCCTTTAGATCCTCTCAAAGCTTTTTTTTATGCTGTGTGACTAGTATTTGAAATTTTGTCTTTTTTGTTTTTATTTAAAGCAAGCAAAGTTTTTTGGATACAACAAAAGAGTGAAGAACGGCTCTTGCTGAGAAGCCAAGAGGTGCCCTGAGCGGGTATCCTTGAACTTTGTTTTTCTTTTTTAATGATTTAAATTGTTTCCTACAAGAAAAGATACCCAGTTCTTTATGTATATTTTCATTTTAAAATGTCTTTCTGCATAATAAATGGCTGCTGGAAGCAGATTAACATTTCTTGGACCCTGAGTATCGTGCCTGTCAATTTCACTGGTTGTTTGCCCAACGCCACTGTATTTATTTATTTATCATTATTTCACAAATTCACAACTTTAGCCTATTTCCTGCCTTTTCCATGTAGATATTGCATTAGCACCTTGTGGTGTGGCTTCAGAGTGCAGAGTTTCCTCTTCTTTTATCTGGACTCACGGTCCTCTACGTTCATCAGCACTGCACTCAGTTGCTCTGTCACTTTGCCTAAGTGGAGCGTATATAACATCCATGCGTCCTCTGCGATCATGGCACACCACAGCCTGTGAGACTTTAGAAGTGTTGTGCAGATTGTAGCATTGCACCTGGGGATTGTTTTCTACAGCAAAATCACCGATAAAAGCACAAAATTGTGAAAATGTGTCATTGAATCAGTGGTGGGAAGGATGGTTGGTTATTGTAAGCACTGCAGAAAGAAGGTGGAGCCTCATCTTGAGTGATCTCAGCTGAGAACATGCATATTCATGGCGAAAGGTTTTTTTGCCTCTTTGCACCTTGATGGCCTTGAACCATGTTGTGAATATTGATTTTGACATTGCAAATAAGATGTAATGGATAGGTAAATTCACTACTGTGGAATACATTGATTACGTGCATTGATCCAGATGATACTAGACTGAGGAACTGTGGTGATGGTACAATCAGAATCTACTTGTTTCCCTTCTGCTAGTAGTATAAGTTTTGATAGCCTTTAATTGGTCTTAGTTTTTGTATCTACTAGATGTGGCAAAATCACAGGGTAAAGATAAGATACACTGAGTAGATGTTATTCTCTTCTTGATAATGTTGGTGATGATACTAAAACTTGAGAAAGTAAACTTGTAAATAATTCTAATGTAGTGTTATGGTTTGGATCTAGAATGTCCCCCAAAAGCCTCATGTATTTTGCTGTGGATTACCTGTGGAACCATATGCTGTTAGGAGCCACATGGAGGACTGGGGCCCAGGGCGTAGCACAGTGGTTAAAAGTTCTTGCCTCCTAAGCACAAGGCCCTGAGCTTGATTCCCCAGCACCATGTATGTGGGGTGTGGTAGTGCATACTTGTAATCCCAGCACTCAGGAGGCTGAGGCAGGAGGAAGATTCCCGTGAGTTTGAGACCAGCCTTGGCTGCGTAGTGATTTGAGGACCAGCCTGGACTACTGAATGAGACTCTGTCAAAAAAATAAAAATGTGGAGCCTGGTCAGGAGGGGTGGATAACAGGCATGTGGGGGATTATAGGTGTGTGGCATGTTACTGAGTGTGTGACCTAGGAGAGATGGATCACTGGGACTTAATCCAGAAGGGTTGAAATGCTGACTGGGGCTTGACCGGGAAGAATGTATGCTAGCTCTGCCCTTCCTCCCTCACTTGGCTTCCTGTGTGCCATTCAGTGAACAGCTTTCCTCTGGTTAGCATCCTTCATGTGCTTCTACCATTGCCAGATGCCCATGAATGCATTGGGACCCTCCAAAACTATGAGCTAAAATAAATCTTTGTTCCTTTAAGTTGTGGGTGTTGGGTATTTTGTTTATCCCAGCAACAAAAAGTAAGTAAGACACTTGGGCTACCTGATACAAATGGCTCCGTTTTTCTCACACTTGTGTTCTACTCTATTCAGTGTGTCCTGTAATAATTAGTTGGTGGCACTGTTGTGAGCATTCTATGAAATATCATAAATGGACAGAATTTGGTCAGCCCTGTAGCCTTCAGTTGGGTGCAGATGAAAGGAACAATACAGATGTAGTATATAGTTTTAGATGGATGTAGTTTATAATATACAGTGAGAGTATCACTTAAGATTTGCAATATTTTTTGGAGACAGGGTCTTGCTCTGTAGACCAGGCTGGTCCTGAACTCACTGTGGAGCCCAGGCTGGCCTTGATCACACTGCAATCCTCCTGTCTCAGCCTCCCGAGTGCTGGGATTACAGGCATACCACCAAGCCCAGCTTAGATGGTGCTGCTGGGGAATCAAACTCGGGTACTTATCACTTGACATAGCACTTGCTAGGCAAGCGCTTTAACCGCTGAGCCATTCCTCCAGCCCTGTAGATTTGCAAATTTTGATGAACATTATTTTTCCATTTAGCATTCGAAGATTTAACATTTAGGGGTTAAAGCTCCATTTATACTACTTGGTGTAATGTAATTGTTATTATCAATGATCATCAGTATTTTACATCAGTGGTTGACCGAGTGCTGTTTGGTCCTGAGGAGGGACGTTTGGCAGTATCAGGAGGTAGTTTTGTTTGTCATAACTTGGCAGAAGCTCTGTTGGGCTCTATTAGGGAGAGGACAGGGGTGCAGCAAAACCTCTGTAACATACAGGACAATCCCCCACAGCTAGGAATTGTCTAGCTGGAAATGTCAGCAGTGCTGAGGGTTAAAAGCAAACAAACCAAAAACACCTTAAAACAGTTGCAAATTCCCTGTAGGCAACACAGTGCTGCTTTCTCTCCTTCCTAAACCCCAGAGCAGGAGTGGGTGCCAGTGGTCCCTTAGTAGATTCCTCAAATTTAGAGGTCTTTAAATTCACTTTGCCTTTGGATTGGCCTTTCTGCAGATTGGCTTTGTGACCTCTGAATTTTACAGCCTTGTCTTGACTTCTCCAATCTGTTTTCTATTTAAAAGTAAAGTCGATGTAGAGAATTGAACTCAAGGCCTTGGTCATGCTAAGTAGACACCCAGCACTTAATTTTATTATTTTTGAAAATGTTGTTTTGCTCTATTTCAAGCATAAGGAAAGAATGAGGCACGTGATTCTCAAAGTGCTGTCTCTGAGCAGGTGCCAGTGTCCACCTGGCAGCCCACAGCAGGCGAGGGTGGAAGGAAAGGGCAAGACTTCAGGAGGAAGTGTAGGATCAGCCAGCGCTGTGACATTTCTGGTGTGTGTGTGTGTGGAAGTAACGGCAGCAGTATGAACTTTTTAAAATTAGCAAGTTTTTAATATTCAAACTGTTGTGGTTTGGATCTGGAGTGTCCCCCAAAGCCTCTTAATGTGTATACTGTGTAGTATTTGGAGGTGGAGCGTGGCTGGAAGTTGGCCGATGCTTGGGGCTTGACCTGGATTTTCGTGTGCTGGCTCCATCCTTCCTCCCAGACTTATCTCTGTTCTGCCATGCTGTTGTGAGGATCTCTGTCTCTGGGGCACTGGCTACAGCTTTGGCACTAGCTGCAGCCCCACCATGTGATTTCATCATTTCCCAGCTGCCTATCTGTGAATAGACTTCTGAAACTGCGCTGACCTAACACTTTTCCTGCCCTAATTTGTGCATGTTGGGTCTCGAGTCACAGCAACAAGAAAACTACTAAGACAAACCTTTTTTAGTAATTAAAATCTTTGGATAATTAATTGGCATTGTTTCTAGCTTTTTCTTATGTTTCTTTTTAAACTTTAAAACGTACAGAAAAGATGGGAGAATTTTATAGTGAACATCAGTTTTGTCATCATTTAGACAGGGGTTGGCAAACTACCGCTCGCAGGCTAAATTCAGCTGCTGGTCTTGTTTTTCTGTCTGTCTGTTTTGAGACAAGGTCTGTGTATGCAGTCTAGGCTGGTCCTGAATTCATCAGGCTGGCCTCGAACACATGGCAATCCTCCTGTCTCAGCCTCTTGAGTGCTAGGATTATGGTATGTGCCATCATGCCCAGATGCTTGTCTGTTTTTATAAATGAAGTTTAACTAAGCGTAGCACTGCCTTGGTTTCCTTATTATCTCTGGTTGCTTTGACACCACAATCGCAGGGTTTGACAGTTTCCACGGAGCTTTTGTGCAAAGCATGAGTGCATAAAGGTCGTCCTTCACCCTGGTGGCCCAGAGTGGGAAGCAGAGTCATGCATATTTGGGTTCCTAAGAGTCACGCATATTTGGGTTCCTAGTTCCTAGGTTTCACGTGTGTGCACCTTTTGGTACTTAGGTTCCTGTTTGTATCTCCTTTGCCATCTCACCCTGTAATTTTTTAAAAAATGAGACATGATGGACATATTTGTGTCCTGTTCCACCATCTTGACTCTCCATCTCCTGTTCTGCACTGGAGGGTGGAATCTCAGCCTTGGACGGAGTTACTGGTAAGGAAGACAACAAACAGAAACGTGCTGGTAGTGTGGTGGTAAATGGAAGTGGAGCAGTAGGTAAATGGAAGATGGACATCCAGAGGTACAAATCTGCCGTTGTGTCAGAATGAGGGCAAGATCTGACATACAGCATGAGGATTATTGCTGATACGGTTGTGTGCTCTTCCCAGGCAGGCTGTATCTTGAGAACATGGTTGGCTGGCGATTTCATCGTTGTGCGAACCTAGAATAGAGCTGCACAGATCAGAACAGCTATGATGGTGGGAGCTGGTGGAATCGTGGGGACCACCCCAAGGGTGTTGGCAGTTCTTGACAACAGTTTCGCTGTGTTGTGCTAACCTACGGTACAGTGTACACTGGAGGTTTGCTAAGAAGGTCAAGTTTAGGTATCCTTACCAGAAAAGAAAGGAGAAAAACTGAGTGAGATGAAGAAATGTCCATCCGCTTCACAGTGGAAATCATCACTCCGTATGTGTATTACAATGGCATGCATCATCACCTTAACCTAGCATCCAACAAGAAGCATTGCTAGGAAATACAAACAGATGTATCGCTGTTCTCTTAGGTCCTCATTGGTGAACTCCACCTGTGTGTCAGGAGGGCTGGAGCACAGCAAGCCCTGTGGCCGGTTAATGTTCATGGCCACTCTCATGCTGAACTGCAGTCAGAGAGTTGCTACAGAAATCTTGTGGTCTACAAAGCCTAAAATAATTACTGTCTGGTATTTTCCAGGAAAAGTTTGCTGATTCCTATTTTAGAGAAGTACTCGTGTAAAATTAGGCCAGGCTGCTCACTTCAGTGTCAGATGTGAACAGTTTGGCTCTTCCTTGTTCCCTGACAAGGTCAATTTTGTTAACTTGGGGGTGGGGCACGAAGGTGGCAGAACACCCTCAGTCTTCTGTTTTATGTTTTTCTCCTTCTTTCATTCTCCTTTTGGGTTACTTAGGAGAATAGTAAGATAGGTAATGCTTGGTATTGTGGGAAGCCAGGCTGTGAACTTTACTATATGACATTTTTTGTGCCAGGGTCTCACTCTGAAGTCCAGGCTGGTATACAACTCACTATATAACCCAGGTTGGCCTCCATCTCAGGCAGTCCTCCTGCCTCAGTGTCCTAAGTGCTGGGGTACAGTAGTGTACCAACACACCCAGCTAATTTGTCTGTGATTCTGGGGAATTGAACCCAGGACCTGCACATGCTGGGCAAGCACTGTAAGCACTAAGATAACCCTGAACCCAGTTCTGAGCTTCGTATGCCCTGAATAACAGAGAGTCTGTTATTCCTTATTTTCCAATGGGGAAAATAAAATTAGTTCAAAATGAGAGCTGGCTTCTCTGATGTGCCTGACTTAGAAGGACCCAGACCTGAATTCCACCTCAAGTGTTTTGGCTATCAGTTTAGCTTTAGTTATGCAGTGAATCTAATTAATTATTAATATGCTATTTTGGTCTCTTTGGGCCGTATGTTTTGTAATGTTAGTTTGCAGCCATTTTTTTTCCTCTGAAAAACCAAGATGTCATTTTAAGTGACTTCATTTCTTTGAATTTGACCTGTTTATTTGCAAAGACAACTTCTGTGTTTAATAAGATGCCACTTCCAAAACTATATGTGGAATTCATTTTCCAGAGAGGAAATAGTTTATTCTGTGATTTACGTATGATAATGACACTTGCTTTTCTCCCTGCTCACCTCTTTGGAACTTCTAGACTTGGGGTCCAAAAGGCTGGTTGTACCTCCTGGGAGTAGATACCGTCTGGTGAGGAGTGTATGTATAATCATAAGCTTGGGGCCTTAAGCCTTCCTTGTGTTTTCTGGAGCTGGAGGCCTGTGTCAGGAAAGAGGATTTTTGTGTCCAGAATGGAGTCTAATTACTTTAGAGAATGTGTATCTGTGTTGGAGTACTGGGGGTAGTTTGTTGTTTTGTTTGGTGTGCCATGAGGTGCCAGTTTGATGAGTATATTTTTATTTACATTTGATGCTTTTTTCTCTTCCAGTCTCTTTCCCAGAACTAAGGTTCTGGTAATAATTGGTCCTTTGGCATGGTGCAGATGATTGCAAAGCACTACAGTAGCTTTTAGGAAAGACTAGACATTGCGACTTCCCACAGAGATGCGGCTCCCTCTTCATCTTGTGTCATTATAACACATTCGTTTAATCTGAAAGTGCAAAGAGTCATTCTAAGACAGATGTCAGAAAACTTTCTAGCGTCCCATCTTTCTGTGATTTTCACTATGGTTTGAAGCAATCATTTGATAAAAGCAGAAATCTGTCCCATTTTCCTCTAATGAGATCTGAAAACTTTTTCAAAACACTGTGGTGTTTTTGTTCCCAATGTATGCACTCATTTCAGAGTTACCAGTGATCAGTTCCTTTGTATAGCTAGAAGCACAGCACCACTACGACGGGCAGTAAATCTGGGCGTATACATTCCAGCCTCTTCTATGTTTTCTGGGATGTAGAGTCTGACTTGGGAAGGACTCACCATTGCAGTTGTTATTATGCACATAACGTCTGCCTCCACACTTTGAATATTTACCTAGAGAGGGTGAAGCACAGGCTGGACATCTTCCCCTTGTGGCCTTAGTTCTCTGCAGAGTATGTGACAAGGGGTGGCCACCTAGTGAGTATCTGTAGGAAAAATGACTCAGTATATCAACAAAGTCTCCCTGAGGTTGGTAGATTCTGTGGGATGTCAACACTGTGCCTTCCCTTTCTAGTATTTGTCCACACCCTGCATCAGGTGGGATGGTAGGATCTCTGCAAATGCCAGTGTCTGGACACCGGGAACCTGTTCCTGTACCTGTCCATGCGCTTGAAGACTTGGGCACAAGGGACAGATGACTCAGGGTCAACCACTCTCTGGCACAGAGTGACTCAATGCCCTTCTATCTAGAAACAGAATTAGAAACTCTGGGATAATTGTACATCATGGCATAGTGACTAAAGTGGGGTCTTGGGAGCCTGGCAGACTTTGTACTTCCTGTCTGGGTGGCCCTGGAGAACCAACTTACTCTGGCTGAGCTTCACTTGCTGTTGTATGAAATAAGAAACAGAGGTCCTCCTTGGCAGTTGGTAGCATTAAATATAGCAAAGGGACCAGTCTAAAGCATGTGGGAGAGGTAACGATTATCACTACTCCAAAGGAAAGGAGATGTGTGGTGCATGGATATAAACGCCAGTTGGCATCTACTTTTTATTTTGCCTTACTTCATCCTAATGTAGGTACAGCAAAGCACAGGGCAAGGAAACCCTAAAATGTAGACCCCACAAAATTTTGATCCTTGCAGGCATTTTATTTGGCTTTGTCAATGAGCAGAAAATTTCACTCCGGGATGAGGACAAAAAAAAAAAAAATAGCATATGAGTTGAAAAATTCAGTGAAGAGAAAACAAACTTGAGTTCCACAGCCTTCCCCCTCACAGTATGGTCCTGAGAGCCTGGGAGGTGGGCAGAACCTCAGGACCATCTGAGCTACTGAAGCGAAGCCAGTACTTCACCAAACCCTTGGGTGATGGAGGTGCATGTTTACAGTAGAGAAGAACTGTCCTAAAGAACTCATCAGTTCGATATAGTAATACATCGTGTTAGAAAAATCTAAAAATTTTTCAAAAATTAAGCTGCACTGTTAATGTAGAAGTATTTCGTCAAATTAATAAACAGGAACTTTTATTCCTGCCCTGATACACTGATATTTGATCCATCATGTCCTATTAAGTCAGCAATAATACTAATAAAACTGTAAATCTTCTGGAATAGGTTTAAACTTTTGGCTTGCCTGTGTCACAGTGAGCGAAGAGCAATTGTAATGAGGTGCCTGGAAGATATTTAGCTGACACAATCAAGTCACGAAATAAATTTCATGTTTTAAGAAAGTTTGTGAATTTGTGCCAGGCCCCACTCAAAGCCACCTGGGCAGTAGGCAGACAAGCTTGGTCTGGAGCTTAGGAATCTAAAGTGTGCCTAATTTTGACCATTGTCCCATTCCTTCCTCGTATTCCAAATCTGTCTTTTCAGCCTTGAATCTCTTTCCCTAGGGAACATGTGATGAACTCCATGATTTTCCTTGAAGTGACCACAACATCATTTTGAAATCAGCAGATGGAATTAACATATTAACATTAAATCAACTACAAATTATTTTCTGTGTGCATACTGAATGATTCATTGGTAATTATACCAGACATTGTGCTCACTGGCTCACATGCATTATTTCAGTTAACACCGACACTCTAAGGAGCATGTTGTTTGGCAGATGAGAAGATTATGCTCAGAGGATTCTCCTGACCTTCTTTGTGTCATGTAGCTTTCAGTAGCAGGCTCAGACTTCGGGAGGTCTGAGGGCTGCTATTAAGGTGTGTGGGGGGGGTGGGGCGGGGGGATGATTGTGCAGGGTGGTTTGATTCCAGGCTTCCTCCCCAGACTAGAGGAACAACTTCAGCTGCTCTGGGCTTTGGCAGCACTAAGGCCCAGCCTAATCAGAATATAGCCAAGTAGAGATCTTAATGGCAGTTCCGGCAGGTTGTAGGAGCAGGATGGGATTCATTCTGCTTCTTCCGTTGCTGGGATTCAACTTATCTCTGTAAAGAGGAACAAGTACAGTTGGCTTGCACAGTAGGTAGCACCTTAAGGCTTTCCAACTTGCTGGCTGGTGTGTGAACACAGGTCCACTCTTCTTAATCCAAAGGCAGTGTGTTTTATTTGTTCCATCTGAGAGGCAGTATCAGTGCAGAGTTTAAAACTATGTGCCAATTTTCTCTGTATCTTTGGGTAAGATTCTTAGCCTGCATCTGCCTCTGCTCCCTTATCTTTAAATAGAGGATAAGAATGATACTTAGTCCTATGCAATATGGTAGCCCCCTCTGTAATTTCAGCTACTCAGGTGCATGAGGTATGAGAACATACAATTCAAGGCCAGCATGGGCAACTTGTGAGATGCTGCCAGGTGTGATGGAATATACCTATAATCCCAGCACTTCAGGAGGCTGAGGCCAGAGGATTACAAATTTGAGTACAGCCTGGGCAATTTAACAACTTTCTGAGACCCAACCTAAAAATGAAAAAAACATATATATATTATAAGGTTTTGGGATTTTGCTCATTTCAGGGGCCCTGTGTTTGGTCCCCAGTACCAGTAAATTAATTAAAATGAAAAATTTAAAAAAGAGTGAATAAATTTAAATGAATAAAATGGGTGCAGGTCCACATTTCCTATGTTCGGTCCTCAGCAATCATACTTACCTCCTACAGGAGTGGGGATTCAAGGTAAGAATGTGTATAAAGTTCCCTGCCAGATACTTGGCCCATAGGAGATGTTCCATAAATTTTAACTAGTGGTAGCATTGTCTTTATTCTCATATCATATTTTTTTCTATTTTTATCTTCTTTTTTTCAGAATTAGAGATTTAACTGAAGGCCTTTGGAATGAGCAACAGTTGTAATCCTCTGTCCTCTTTATTTTGAGGTAGGGCCTTGCTGGGTAGCCCAGGTGGGGCTTAAACTGTGGGCTCTGGCCATGCTGTAGAAGAAACCCAGGGCCTCGTGTGCCCAGCAAGCACTGCAACCCTCCACCAACCCCATACTCTTTATGTTTATCTTTGCTTGTTGGCTTCTTTTCTTCCCCCAACCCTGGAAAAGAAATTTGTATTAAAAGGTTTAATGTTCTTGTCCCCTTGATGGATGGTTGTTTTAATTCCAATAATTCTCTTTGGTAGTCTATAATATTTTAAATACCTTAGATTTGGAATTGAAAATGCTAGAAAGATGTTTATTGTTATTTGTCTAATGATGGTTCTTCATGTAAGATTTGGTTTCTTTCGATTCTGAGACACTTTGAATATGAGCAGCTGCCTTCCATGCGTTCCCAAGGAGTCTCGTGCAGTGCTCTCAGGCCCACCAGGGACTTTAGGCCGTGTAGACCCTTTCGGTACCCGGGTCACAGTTAGCTTATTAAGAAAGAGCCAACTGCTATTGAGGCAAAAGTGCTTGGAGATGTTTATAAATTCTCTAACTTTTGATTAAGAAAAATACGTTTTCTCAATTTATGGGTCAAAATTTCCTAGATGACTTTTTTCAGCTTTAGCTTATCTCTTCCCCTGATGTGAATTTGGTGGTACTAGAGAATTACACTTTTATTATAAAAGTGAAATCAGGAGTGGTTTTCCAGGAGAGTTCTACCTTTGTGCTATGTTTTGGATCTTGGGTGTCCCCAAGAGCCTCAAGTATTTGGAATTGTGTATTATTAGAAGATGGGTCTGGAAAGATTGCATCAACTTTTTTTGACTGGGGAAGCACCGCAGAGTTTTAAGTGGTTTGTTGTTGACTGGTCGACCAGGAAATGGGGGCAGAGCATCCATGTATGTGAGGGTGGGGCAGAAGTGGCTGCTCTGAAGGAAGGAAGAAGAAACAGTGTTGCAGTTTCTTCCTGTGAAAGGTGTAGCCTAACCAGTTTGCAGACTCACAGGGCGCCTGCCTTCACTTGGCAGAAGTTTTACAATGGGGTGAGCAGCTCTCCAGCCTCTGCCATGTGCCTTCATTATTACGGGGTGCCCCATAAATAGGCTGTGTATTTGAGAGACCTTCCAAAACTGAGCTAAATAAATCTTTCACCACTTAAATTGTGGATGTTGGGCATTTTGTCACAGGAACAGTAAAGTAACTAAGACCTGCCTAAACAGCCTTAATGTCTTTGACACAGTAGCTATTGTTTGTAAACTCAAGGTATAGCCACTCTTTGAGAAAAGACTAAAATTTTTCTCAGGTTTTGTTTTCCTTTGGTGATTAACATGACTTTTCATAAACAGTGTAAAAGAAACTAGAAATTGGAATTCATACCCCTAAGTTCAAGTATTACTTTTTTCTAAGCTATGTGAACTTGGGTGGCCTCCTCAACTTGTCTGTTTCAGGTTATTGCCTCTAAGATAGAGAAAATGTTACCTCCCGTGTCAGAGCATGAGGATTGAATTAAATAATGTACGTGTGCGTCCTGCGGTCCATTGTACTCATCGTGGTGTTGGATGACGGCAGAATTCTCCTCCATGGGTCAAATTGTGCAAAGTGAAAAAATTATTTGAAATAACAAATCTGTGTGATTCCACTGTATCATTAGTGGAGGAAGGAACGGACAGGCTCTTTATTTTGTCGTATGTGTTTTGCTGGGACTGGGTGGTTGTATTTAAAAGTCACAATTGACTGTGTATGTTGTCATTTATATTGTAACTCTGTGACTGGTTATAGATTTTTTTCCTTTTAATTGAGCATGTTGCTTTATGTGTTTTTAAAGTCTTCATGGGTTGACAGTGAGTGTATAAAGGTGATGTAGTCTACATTCATACTTCTGGGGCCTAGCATTTAGAAATTTAGGAAAAGATAGGCAGTGCACATAAGGAGGTAGAGCCTTCAGTGGGCACTGCGCGAATGTTCCTTTCGTGCCCTAACCAAGGTAGCATCCATAAATTTGGCTTTGTAGAGGAGAGAGTAGGTCGAATTTAGCAAATAATTATATAGGCATACCCATGATATCATACCTATAAAAATAAGATGTTTTTCAGTGCAAAAAATACTGTACATCATGTATCACTAGCACACAGAAAGGGACTCAGTTGTGTGTGCCGAGTAGGGACTTTTGTTAGCACTTTAATATTCATGGAACTTTTCAGGGAAAAATCTTTGGTCCTTGCCCTCAGGCTGCCACAACTAATAACTATCCTTCTCTTATCCCTTTGTTTGCATTCAGGATAGGTGGCCGCTGCACAGCGCTGTGCACACGCTGTGCTACTCAGCAACCACAGAACAACTATAAAGAAGAGTTGAGTGCTTTGAGCTTTGTGAGTGTGTGCGTGCATGTTTGCATACACGCACACGCCCGTGCCGGTGTGTATGTGATGACCAAATGATAGAAGTTTTACCATCCTGGGTTGTTAACTGGGTACAGAGACCTGCAGATTACCAAGGGCAGGAGATGAATCTTTTCATTCTTAAACTACTAGTGCAACTTTTGTCATCTCTTCTATGTAGATCTACATACAGAGAATATTTTTTAAAAGTAACCTTCAAGGTCCTCTAAAAAATTCTACCATCATTACTGGAAAATACATGGAAGTATTGACAACCAAATGAATCATCTCTAATCTCACCATTCAGTGACACTCCTGTTAACGTGTAGCTGTACTGCTTTCCAATTCATATGCTTGCACATGTCTTTGTGGGCAGTATCTCTTTCTTCCCCCTGTGAAATGTAACACTTACATTATGCATATTTTGACAATAGTTGGAGTTGTGTTTTGTGTAAAGAACTAACATTGTAAATACAAATGTAACTACAACCCATATATATGCTTATAAACAAATGTGACCAATATATTTAACTATAAGCCAAATGGAATGGATGTAGGAGAAAAGAGAAATTAAAGTTCCTTTAATGATATGTGTTCTCCTCCACCCACCACCTCTTTTAGCTCTAAAACAGCTTTGGCCTAGTTTTCTGTCTTGCCAGAGAAAGGAAGGATACAGCAGATATGCAGAGAAAAACTAGCCTAGATTCGTCAATATAAGGAAGTTTTGGGTATAGTTTATATCATCAATGATTTGGTCTTCTTAAACTCCTTCAGTACTAAACCCTGCACACATGCAGTTGCCGCTAACATGTTGTTTTGTGCTACCTTGCACTTACACTGAATCGTGCCTCAGATAACACGAAAGCTTGCAGGTGTCTGATTTTTATTCTCAACACATTGGGAAGCTTATGAAGACATACAAGCTGGGACAAGGCAATTAGATTTGTACTTTGGAGTGATTGCTTTATGTCTGGTGGAAGAAGCCAACGTGGAAGGTATGCAGCTGAAGATGGCTTCTGCAAGAGTCCAGCAAGGAACAGAGAGCGGGAAGCATTTTGAGAAGCAGGTGGGAGTGGAACTGGAAGAGCCAGGCAGCTGATATGACACAGGACATATGGAAGGTGGAGTCAGGAGTGTATTTCTGGTACAGAAAGGCATTCTTTATTCCTCATTAGGTTGTGACTTCAACACATGTTTCTATTGAGGAAAGTAGGGGAGAGCATGTAGGGCTACTCACCCCACCAAGGTGCTCTCAGCACGGGTGACCTGTGGTTCTTTCTTGCTCACTTAATAGACTTCTGACTACTGATTTCCAGGACTCTAGCAACTTGGGCTAATGGGAGGGGGAATATGTTTGGTATAGTTCGGCAGGGACTGTAACCTGCTTGCCCACTGTCTGGTTTTTCCAAATACATCCCTGAGTAACTGTAGTCCTTGGCAAGCATTCAGAATTACATGTTCAGCGTCTCGAAAAAAATGTCCAGTTAACACCACCATCCTTTCGGCCAATGCCAAGGCCTCTTCATAGCCTCACATTACCTGAAATTGTTTATACTTGGATAATTCTTAAAATATGTTTGTAGGAAATGTGGTTATGGCAGTCATTCCATTGAGTTTGCAAACCATTGAACCCACACAGGGTCAAGGAAGAGCTCATCTCACCTCAGATCCTGCAGATCCTCTGATCCGCCTGACAGCAGAGTTTCTCATCTGAGGATGAATACAGTGAAGAAGACATTTAGAAATGTCAGGAAATTATTTGGGTTACCAGTGCTGTGCGGGAGCAGGTACTGGCACCTGGTACTTAGTAGGAAAGGATTAGGATGTCTGCACTGCTCTGCTGGCCATCCTTGAATCCAGGGGCAATACCCAGCGCCAAGCTGTATGTGGCCACTGAGGTTAGTAGCAAAAGCTAAGGTAAGACTAGGATTAAAATGGCATTTCATTTTTACCTGGCCCTTTCTTCTCTGTGTTAACTCACTTCAAATCACTGTGAATCTTACTTTCTTCTTCAGATCTTTAATGGTATCATAATACATAAAACATTTTCTTAGGAGGGTGTCACCTTGTTTGTCCATCCTTTGATAATGAGAATTTTAAAATATTTAAATAATGACTTCATAGCATTGGTGAGACTGGTCTAGAAACAGTAAAGAGTTCGTTGCCACCGTGTCTCAACATAGTTTTCAACTGGGGTCACATGTACATAAATAATGGTGGAAGTTTGGAAGTGGTGTTGTTTTGTTCATCCAGTTTCAGTATTATCCCTTTAAGTAGAGTGGTTTATTTATTTTCTCAGACTAATCTCTTAAAAAGATAGGTTTTTAGATGTTTCCCTGTAAATATTTCAAAAACACATTTGAATCTCTAAAGATAAGTTGAAGAGTTGGTCTGAAATATAGTCATTTTTGAGTGGGGGGCATAGCTCTGTGGTTAAAGCACTTGCCTAGTAAGTGTGAAGCCCTGTGTTTGATTCCCCAACACCACATAAGCTGGGTGTGGTGGCACACATCTGTAATCCCAGCACTGGGGCGTCTGAGGCAGGAGGATTGTTGTGAGTTTGAGGCCAGCCTAGGCTTTGTAGTGAGTTCAGGACCAGCCTGTACTACAGAGCAAGACGCTGTCTTTAAATATGTGTGTGTGTGTGTGTGTGTGTGTGTGTGTGTGTGTGTGTATCTCCAGAGAAAGGAAGATTACCAAGATTACCAAGGTCAAAGGATTTTCTTACTGAAACTACTGGTGTGACTTTTGCCATCTCTTCTATCTAGATTTACATACAAAGAATTTTTAAAAAGTAACCTTCAAGGCCTTGTAAAAAATTCTGCCATCGTTACTGGAAAATACATGGAAGTATTCACAACCAAATGAATCATCTTTAATGTCACCATTCAGTGACACCAGCTTATGTGGTGTTGGGGAATCAAATAGGATATATATTTAAAGATAGGCACATATTGGCCTATGATACAGATCATTTGAACATTTACTTTAGGGTTGAGTGAAGCATATTTTTGCTTTCAGATATGTGAAAGAATCTGTCTCTAGGATCCCCTGAGAATGTAGTGTTTCCTTGGTGCGTTTACAAGGATGGCATGCCTGGGATGTCTGCTCAGAGTGAGAAAAAGAAAGAAGCAAGAATTAAACAATTGACTCATGATGAACAGTCATTGATTCCATTGTTCAGTGGATGCTGCACCCGTGTGCTGGAAAAGTAGGCATAGTATACAGCTGCACTGCCATGGCACCCAGGGGAAGCTTCTACCTTCTCCACCAGGACGGTGTTTCCTGGGGCTCCGGCTACCAGTACTGCACACTGTAGCAAATGTAGATTCAAAGACTTTGTCCGCCAGGAGGATGGCCTTCCTGGCTGTGAGCTTTTACCTCCAGAGTGTGTTTAACTTTCTTTGAGTATTTCTTCCAAAGAAAATCCTCTGGACCACCATTTACTTTGTTCTTGAGGGTGGTTGAATGTGCTGAAATCAGGCAGGCTCCTACAATACCTAATGCTTTGTGAGCCTGGATTAGTGTGTTGTGTGGGATTTCAATCCACCGGGCAGCTCATGGATGTAGAAAAGCTGAGAGCAAACACCACAACCCAAATATTGAACCCAGGAAAGCTTGTGTTAACCTTAAAATTAAACATTATCAGCTGGGCGTGGTGGACCAGGCCTATTATCCCAGCAATCTGGGAGGCCTAAGCAGGAGGTTTTCACACCTCCTGCAGCGGATCTTGAGCAGCAGCAAGATCTTGTCTCAAAATTTAAAAAAATAATAATAAAAATAAGAGCTGGGGATATAGCTCAGTGTGAAGGCCCTGGTTTCTATCTCCAGCACTATTAAATAAATTATAAAATTAGCAAAACTAAAAGAAGTATAGAGACCAAAGTGGAAGTGAGAGGGGGAGAGATTCAGTCCGTTCACCATTAACGGCTTGTTCTTCTGTTATTTCCATCCAAAGAATATCTGCACAGGTACAAATAATCAAACTAACACTGTATTCAAGTGTATACTGTACTGATGGTTTTACACATGTTGATAGTCATCAGTGCTGTTCACTGTGGCACCAAGGACTTCCTCTGAGTTGTCAGTGTCTTTTACACTTTAATTGCATTCCCCTCCCCTAGGACTTTCCTGAACCCCTGATTCTGATATAAGACTTGCAGATCTGGATTCTCAACAAATTGTTCTGGCTGGTGTTAACAAATGGTTACAACTCAGTGGCTTAAAGGCACAGAATATCACTCTTGGCACAGTTCGAGAAGGCCGAAAGGAGTTGGATATCAGGGTGTCCGCAGGGACAGACTCCCTTCCCGGAAAGATTGATTCTATCTTTTCCTCCTTTTTCCTTCAAGAAAGTAACTTTTATTTTTCTCAGCACAATTTTCATCCAGGCAGTTGCATGCATCAAAAGCTCCTGCCTTTGTATTGCTGGAGCATCTTCTAATATGAATTCCAGTTGTTTCCATTTTTTAAAAAAATGTAACTACAGATTTTTATTAATATTTTGTAATTTCAATTTGCATTTCTTTTTTTCTTATATTCCCCACCATTTTACTAATACACATGCAATATATAATGTTTACAATGAACTTGAGTATTTTGTGCACATATATATCACAGCAGCTTTCTGTCCCTTCCCATTTTTGGCCCTCCCAATCCCTCCCAAACCTCTACCTCCCACTATCACACCATGTGGTTTTACAGCCTTTATTCTGGGTTTCCCACATCAGAGAAATCATAGGATACTTAACATGTTTAATCTTCTTTGTCTGTCTCATTTGGCTCACCACTGTTTAGCTCAGCTTCCTATCCCTAGAATGGACTGCAGTGGTCAAATCTTGGTGCCTCTTCTCTGAGTCCAGCAGAGCCCTTTATTGGGATATTTTCAAATAGTTATTTCTTTCTCTCCGCCCCCCCCCCCCCATTTTATTGATATGTATAAGTGCAAGATTTAAGGTTTACATTGGTTTTGGACATTTTGTGCACGTACATATCTAGTCAAGGTAACAAGACCTCCCCCTCTTTCCTTCCAATCCACCCCCCCACCCACTCCCACAACTCACACTCCACTCCCGTTCCCTTTATTTTTCACTTTAAGTTATGTGAGATAATTGTGATCTGGGATCTGGGTTTCTCGTATCAGAGAAACCATTCGATATTTCAACTTCTGCTTCTGACTCACTTCACTAAGCATAATGGGCTCAAGTTTCCTCCATGTGCTTACAAAAGCCTCCAAGCTGTCAGACTTTATAGATGCATAGTATTCCATTGTGTATAAATACCACAGTTTGTGTACCTATTGGTCTGTTGATGGGTATTTTGGTGTCCTCCATATTTTAGCTATTGTTAGTTGTGCTGCTATGAACAAAGGTGTACATGTATCTCTGTTATGTGCTGTTTTTAACTCTTTTGGGAGTATTCCCAGGAGAGGTATCGCTAGATCAAACAAGGTATTTATTTCCAATCTTTTGAGAAACCTCCATACTGCTTTCCATTGTGGTTGTACCAGTTTACATTCTCACCAGCAGTGCAGGAGGGTTCCTAACACCCCACAGCCTCACCAGCACTGTTTGCTATTTGAGTTGTTGATATAGGCCAATCTGTCTGGAGTTAGATGGTGTCTTAGCAATGTTTTGATTTGCATCTCCCTTATGGCTAGGGATGTTGAACATCTTTTCATGTATTTATTGGCTATTTGGACTTCTTCCTGAGTCAAGTGCCTCATTTCTTTTGCCCATTTTTTCAATAGGATCCTTGATTTGCGGGGATTACTTTTCTTCAGTACCCTGAATATTCTGGTTGTGAGACCCCTATCTGAGGTGTTGGTGGTGAATATTTTTCCCAGTCTGTTGCTTCTCTTTTTACAGTATTGATAATTTCCTTCGCTATGCGGAAACTTTTTAATTTGATATGATCCCATTTGTTAATCATGGGGATAATTTCTTTTGCTCTTGGTGTCTTGTCAAGCAAGTCTTTGCCTACACCTATGTCTTTTAAATATTTGCCTAATTTGTCTTCTAGAAAGTTCAGTGTTTCACTTTTAATGTCTAGATCTTTGATCCACTTTGACTTGATTTTGGTGCGTGGTGACAGGTGTGTGGCTAGATTCATTCTTCTGCATGTGGATATCCAGTTTTCCCAGCACCATTTGTTGAACAGGCTGTCCTTTTGCCATATATGCTTTTGGCTCCTTTACCAAAGATTAAGTATTTGGGGTACTTGGGTCTGTCTCTGCATCCTCAATTCTCTTCCACTGGTCTATCTGTCTGTTTTTGTGCTAGTACAAAATTGTTTTTATGACAATTGCTTTATAGTAGAGCCTGATGTCTGGAACTGTAATGCCTCCTGCCTTGGTCTTTTTGCTCAGGATTGCTTTGGCTATTCTTGATCTCTTTTGGTTGTATATGAATTTAAGGATTATTGTTTCAAGTTCTCTGAAAGAATTTGTTGGTATTTTGATAGGAATTGCATTGAATCTATATATCAGTTTTGACAGTATAGACATTTTGACTATATCTATTCTTCCTATCCAAGAACAGGTGATGCCTTTCCATTTTTTAATATCTCCTATAACTTCTTTCTTCAATGTAATGTAGTTTTCTTTAGGTCCTTCACTTCGCTGGTTAGGTAAACTCCTAGGTATTTAATTTTATGCTGTGTTATTGAGAATGGAATTGTTTTTCTGAGATCTTTCTCAGTAAGTTCATTGTTCATGTAGGGAAAGATTATTAATTTTTTAATATTGATTTTGTAGCCTATAATTTGGCTAAATTTTTTTAGTGTTTTCAAGAGTTTTTGGGGTCCTCCATGTAGATAATCATATCGTCTGCAAATAAGGACAGTTTAACTACCTCCTTTCTGATGCAGATTCCCTTTATTTCACTTTCTTGTCTGATTGCTATGGCAAGTGTTTCAAGACTATGTAGAATAAGAGTGGTGAAAGTGGGCAGCTTTGTCGTGTTCCAGATTTGAGAGGGAACGATTTCAATTTTTCTCCATTTACTATGTTAATGGCTTCTATGAGTTTTAAGTAGGGCCCTACTATACCTTTTTTTTTCTCAGAGTTTTTATCATATAAGGGTGCTGGATTTTGTCAAAGGCTTTTTCTGCACCAATAGAGATGATCATGTGTTTTTTGTTTTTTGCTTTTGTTGACATGGTGTATTACATTGATTGATTTACGTATGTTGAACCAGCCTTGCATCTCTGGGATGAAGCCCACTTGATCATGGTGTATGATCTTTCTGATTACTTGTTGGATTCTGTTTGCCAGAATCTTATTAAGGATTTTTGCATTTATATTCCTTAAGGTTATTGGTCTATAATGTTCCTTCCTGGTTAAGTCTTTGTGTGGTTTTGGGACTATTGTGATGCTAGCCTCAAGAAATGAGTTTGGTAGTATTCCTTCTCTTTCTACTTTATGAAACAGTTTCAGGAGGATTGGAGTTAAACTCTGCTGTGAATCCATCTGGTCCTGGGCTTTTATTTGTAGGTAGAGCTTTTATTCCTGCTTCAATTTCTATGTGTGTAATGAGGTTTTCAAGATTTTTTTGTCTTCTTCGTTTAATTTTGGCATTTTGTATGTATTGAGAAAGTTGTCCATTTCTTCCCAATTCTCTAACTTGTTAGAATATAGGTGATCAAAATAATTTCTCATAATACTCTCAATTTCTGCAGAGTCTGTTGTGATTTCATCCTTTTTGTTTCTAAGTGTGTTAATCTGTGCCTTTTCTTTCCTTCTCTTGGTGCATTTAGCTAGAGGTTTGTCTATCTTGTTAATTCTTTCAAAGAAACAGCTCTTTGACTCATTAATCTTCTTGATTGTTTTTTAATTTCAATTTCATTAGTTTCAGATCTGATCTTTATAATTTCTTTTCTTCTACTCCATTTTGGGTTAACTTGTTTTTGTTTGTCTAGGTTCTTAAGGGGCATCATTGACGTGTTTATTTGTGACTGTTTATATATTCTTTTTGAGTGTGCATTTTTGGCTATGAATTTCCCTCTAAGGACTGCTTTCATTGTGTCCCAAAGATTTAGATATGATGTACGTTCATCATCATTTAACTCTATGAAGTTTTTGATTTCTTCTCTGTTTTCTTCCGTGATCCTCTGATTGCTCAATGGTAAGTTGTTAAGTCTCTGTGTATTTGTGTATTTTCTTTTGATTCTGCTGCTGTTATGTTCCAGTTTTATTCCACTATGGTCTGAAAGTATACAGGGAATTATTTCTATCCCTTTGTACTTATTTAAGCATGTCTTATGTTCTAGGACGTGGTCTGTTTTAGAAAATGTTCCCTGTACTGCTGAGAAGAATGTGTAATCGGTTGGTAGTGGGTGAAAAACTCAGTAGACATCTGTTATGTCCAAGTATTTTATAGTGTCATTCAGCAGTTGCATATCTTTGTGGATTTTTGGTCTGGTTGTTCTATCTGTCTGTGATGGTGGAGTATTAAAGTCCCCTACTGTAATTGTATAGGGGCCTATGTGTCCTTTCAGATCTAATAATTTTTGGTTTACATAATTGAGAGCTCTAGATTGGGGGGGGGCATATATATATAGAGAGAGAGATAATTGTGATTTCTTCCTGTTCTAGTGTTCCTTTAACCAGTATGTAGTGGCCATCTTTGTCTCTCTTCACCTGTTTTCTTTTGAAATCTGATGAGTCTGAGATTAATATTGCTACCCCTGCTTGTTTTCTGGGAACTGTTGCACAAAATACTTAATTCCAACCTTTTATTTTCAGTCTCTATAAGTTTCCTTGTGGATGAAGTGTGTCTCTTGTAGGCTGCAAATTGTGGGTTTAGGTTTTTTGACCCAGTCAACTAGTTTATGTCTTTTAATAGATGTGTTGAGGCCATTCACATTTAGAGTAATTATTGAGGTATGTTTGTTATGTCCTGCCATATTTTTAATTTTTCAGTGTTGTTTACTAGCCTTACTTTTTTCTCAGCTCATCCTCCTCTAGCTGTTTTCTCTTTTTCTCTGGGTTCACTAGTGTCATTGACCTCTCTTTCGCTATTCAAATTTCATTTAGGAATTCTCTGCAGTGTTGGCTTACTGGCTGAAAATTTCTTTAAGGTTTCTATGTCATGGAAAGTTTTTATTTCTCCCTCTGCTTTAAAAGATGGTTTTGCTGGATGTAGTAGTCTTTGTCAGCATTTGTATTCTTTTAATGTTGGAATGACATTACTCCACGATCTCCTGTCTTTTAGAGTCTGGGTTGAGAATTCTGCAGTTATCCTGATAGGCTTATATTTGTAGGTCACCTTCTGCTTTTCTCTAACCTCTTTCATTATTCTCTGTGTGCTCGGTTTCTAGTACTTTAATTATGATGTGTCATGATGAGGTTCTCATCTAATCAAAGTTGTTTGGTGTTCTGTATGCCTACAGTAGTTCCATGTTCATTTCTCTTTTGTTCATTTGGGAAATTTTCTTCCATAATCTCATTGAATATTTCTGTTAAGCTTTTTGTTTTGTCCTCAGTCTTCTCTTGGACTCCCATAATTCTGAGGTTGTTTCTCTTTGAATCATCTATCAGTTGTTGTAATGATTCACTTTCTTCTTTTTTTTTTTTTTTTTTTTTTTTTTTTTTTTTTTTTTTTTTTTTTTTTTTTTTTTTTTTTTTTTTTTTTTTTTTTTTTTTTTTTTTTTTTTTTTTTTTTTTTTTTTTTTTTTTTTTTTTTTTTTTTTTTTTTTTTTTTTTACTTTGCATTCTTTACAGTCTTTCTGTTCCCATTCTGTCATTTTGTCTTGTAGGTCTGATATTCTATTCTGAAAATGCTCAGAATGGTTTTTTATTATTTCCTGTGTGTTTTTCACTTCCTGGATATCTGCATTCATTTTTTGTATGTCTTTGTTGTGTTTTTCTCTAATATCTCATATTGCCTTCGTTATCTTCTGGTATATTTCATCTTTGTTCTCCTCTAATGGCTTTTCAAGGCTTGCTTATCTAGGCCTGGGCATAGCTCTTGCTCTATCACTTTCATTTCCTGCTTTAACTCAATATATTTCTGGGCCCACAAGTTACCATCATTTTTGTCATTTTCATCTTTGGATCCTGCAATTTCAGTATCCCTGGTATCATCTTCTGGGGCATCAGGACTTCTTGTAGGAGATTTATTACCACGTTTCCTCATGGTTCTGCTGTCTCTGGCTGCCTCTGCTGTTCAGGAAAGAAGGTTTTAGTGAAGGCTCAGTGCTAGATGTGTCTGGAAGCCTCTGGCCCAAGGGACAGCCCGGCAATGAACTTCCTGTTCCTAGATGCCTCTGCTGTGCAGGGCAGCGGCGACCCAGAAGCCTCTGGCATGTGCTGGAGAGATAGAGTGATTGTCTCCCTTTTGAGATACCTTTTTCTCTTTGGCCCCTTCAGCAAAGCCCTCTCACCTGTCCTGGCTCCTGTCCCCTGGGGCACGGCTCTCCTCTATCAGAGGTGTGTCTGCTACCCTAAGCCATTCAGGGGAACAGCAGCCCCCCCCCCCCCCTTTTCTCCTCTCTCTGCCTCTTATGCCAGTTTCTTCCACTGTTTAAGGGTGAGTCCAAAAGCCCTGATGTGCTCTTCTGAGCTTTCTTTTACTCTAAAGAGTCCAGTCTTGAGCTTTCTTTATTTTTTCCTTCTTTTTAAAAATGATTCCCACTTATATCATTGCTTGTGATGGCTGCTGAGCCTTGTTTCTGATCTTGGGATCCCGGGGCCTTTTCTAGGGGGAGTGCACATTGTGTTTGTAGTACACACTACCCGCTAGTTTGTTTTTCAGAGGCTGGGGCTGCCAGCTGCTGACAGTTCCCACTTCTCTTGGATCCACGTTGACCTCAGCCTGAGGTTCTGGCTCCAGACCTTCCTCCGACTGTGATCTGTGGATGCCAGCAGCTGTGGGCGGTGTTGGCTGCCCTTTTCCTCCACTTCCAGTATGACTTCAGGATTTCTGACCTTCCCATGGCCTCCTGTCTGTTGTTAGGGTGGTCTGTCGTCTCCTAGCTCCGTCAGATGTTCCATGCCCACACGAGCTTTCCTCCATCCACAGCTGCCTGCGGCTCCAGCCATTTTCAGTTGACCTGCGGCGGCTTCCTGGGCTGCTTGGATATCTTTTTGTCTGCTTTCGATGATCCATCGGAATTTCTGACCTTCCCCTGGCCTCCTGTCAGTTGTTGGGGTGCTCCTCTCTTTCTTACCTACATTGAACAGTCATTTTCTGAATAAATTCTTGACGTTTTAAGTGGGCCAATGAGGAGACATTGTGCTATGCTGTTGTTCCTCGGCCACCATCTTAACTGGAAGTCCTCTGTTCCCAATTTTTGACTGTTTCCAGTCTAGTAGTTAAAAATGCTTATTTACAGTTTGTTGTACATATCAGTGTGCCTAGAGGTACACTGGGAGGGTCACATGTTAATTGACAGAATAATTGATAGAAATCTGCTGACTTGCCTGTGTTCCAGAGTGGCTGTCCCATGTCACATTCCCTCTGCAGCGTATGGCTGCCCCAAAGGCTTCTCTGTCTTCTGGCCAGGATCACATCGTGGTTTAGCCTAGCAGATACATGAGGTTTTGGGAGAATGTCTCATATTCAGACCATAACATTGTCCTGGATTCAGTCTGTTAGAAGCTACTGCCTGTTTCATTTGTTTTAATTTTTTGTGGTGCTAGAGATGAAGCCCTGAGCTTTCCACACACCAGGCAGGTGCTGTACCACTAAACTATACCCCAAGGGCTCTAATTTTGCTTATTTATTTATTTATTTATCTACTTTGAGAACTTTTACGTTGGAGTGCCTGAAAGATATTGGTCTACAGACAGCTTTTATTTGTTCTGTAGTAATATTAGCTTCATAAAGTACATTGGAAAATGTTCCTTTCTCTTCATGTTTTTTGGAATTTCAGAATTGATCGTAGTTTTCCTTTAAACCTTTGGTTATGTTTTCCTGTGACACTCGGTGAGCTTCATATTCCTTGTATGGGTTTTTGATTTGTAAGTTCAATTTCTCTGATGTCTGGAGCTATCAAAGTTATATATTTCATTATTGGATAAATTATGTGCCTTATGTTTTTCAAGACAGTAGTCCATTTAAACCAAGTTGGTAAGTGTTCACCTGCGGACTTATTCATGTCCTTTCATATGTTCTTTTCATATATATGTAGGGTCTTTAGTGATGTCACTTACTTAATTTAGTAATTTGGGTCTAGAAATTACTTTGTCTTTTTTCCTCTCTGTTAGATTTGCTAAAAGTTTGTCAATTGTTTCATCTTTTCAAAGAACCAACCCCTAATTTCCTTAATTTTTAATGTTGCATTTTTTAATTTCATAGGTTTATGGTCCTGTATATTTTCTTTTTCATTCTTTGCTTTTATTTTGCCTTTTGTGTGCGTATAATATGTGGATTCTTAGAGTGGCAGCCGAGATTCTTTCAGTGACTTTCTTACTGGCCCAGAGTGCTCAACATCCATGCCTTACAGGGGGGATAGTGTTATTTTAGTTGACAATTTTCCCAAGGTCTCATTCCACTCATGGGCTGTTGGCAGTGATAGAAGCACCTGGCAGAGTTGCAGCTGGAGAAAGAGCTGGCATGTCATACAGGAAACTGTGCAGGGAGGAAGAACAGAGCTAATGTGCACCCGTCCAGGTCTGTCTTAGTCATCCCCAAAGCCTTATTGGTCTGCCTCTTCCAGGTCACATGCCCAGCAATGTGCCACCTCCCAGAATCTGCTGCATACCTCTAGTATACCCCATGCCTGTAATACCCCTCCTGACTGGGCCACACCTCTTAACAGCACATAACATCCAAGTACATGAGCCTTTGGGGGGAATTCCAGATCCAAACTATAATAGAGATGCATTCATAACAATTCTTTTTTTTGACGTAATCCCCATAAATTTTCCTCTTGGCACTACGTTTCCTGCCTTTTTTGAGACAGGGTCTTGTTCTGAAGCCCAAGGTGGTCCTGAGCTATGTAGCCTAGGTTGGCCTTGAACTCACAGCTGTCCTTTTGCCTCAGCCTCCCAACTTCTGGAGATTACGGGCAAGTGCCACCACACCTGGAGACACTTTTTTTTAATGTGCTGTAATGTTCATTTACCTAACATTTGTTGAGGTTTTTTATCACACATGGTGTGGTCTATTTTGGTATATTCTCTGTACATACTTAGAATACATTCTGCTGTTGCTGGGTGGAGTGTTCTACAAATGTCTATTATATTCAGTTGGTTGATTGGGTGGATTCTTTCTGTATCTGATTAATTTTTGGTCTATCACTTGTTAAAAGAGAGATATTGAACTTTTCATCTGTGATTATAGATTTATCTACTTCTCTGTTACATTGCTGCTGCTTCTGCTGTATGTGTTTTGTAGTTTCCTTGTTTGGCAAATACAGACTTAAGATTGTGAAGACTTCTTGTGATTTAATCCTTTTCTCCTTAAATAGTGTCTCTGCTAATGCTTTTGCTCCAAAGTCTACTTTGTTGCTGCTAACATAACTGTTTTCTTTTGATTCATGTTTATATGATACCTTTTTTCCTCCTTTTACTTTCAGTGTTCTAGTAGCAAATAAATTTGAAGTGAGTTTCTTACAGAATATAAATGGGGTTTTGCTTGTTAATCCATTCTGTTCATCTGTCTTTAAATTAGTTTGTTTAAATCATTTACATTTAATGCAGGTGTTGATATGTGTCTTAGTTACTTTTTCATTGCTGTGAATCCATACCCAACACCCACAAATTTAGGAAAGGAAAGGTTTACTTTAGCTCACAGTCTCGAAGGTCACAGTCCCTTCAGGGGCAGCCAGCAACAGTCGAAGTACATGGCAGAGAGAGAGAGGTGGAGGCAGCTTCCCCGGACAAACAGGAAGGCCAGCTGAGGCTAGTTGAGACTAGTCCCCCATCCTCCAGGAAGGCAGGTGCAGCTTATGCATCCTTTCAGGTCTCTGCCCAGTAACCAGTCCCTCCTGCATCCAGGTGTGGCCACTACACACCGTTAATCCTAACTCACACTCCTTTAATCCTAACTTAACTGCAATCCACCCCTCCAGACCAGACCGGAATCCACCAACATCACATGGTCCCATTAAAATACATGAGACTTTTGGGGGACACTCCAGATCCTAACCACAACGAAATGTTAGGGATTAAATCTCTTTTTATTTTTCTCTTCCATTTTTAATGTGTCTTCCAGAGATATGAGTGTTTTTAACTTTTCTATTTTATCTCAAATGTTTTAAAACATTTTTAATAATCCTTCTAGTAAATGTTCTAGGTTTTCAGTTACTTATGCATAATTTTATCACAGTCTACTATTGTGGTCATTTTGCTAGTTCAAATTAATTGCCAATACTTTTTCTTTCTTTGCTCCTCAGTTTACGTCATAGTTTTCTGAACTCTTTCCCATTAGTTCACTTAGCGTCACATTAGTCAGTGTTAATCTGCTTCAGCCATTGTACCTGTTCAACCATTGCACCTATTTTGAAAACTTAAGGGGTGAAGGGATAGATGCACCACATATGCCTGTGTTTTTGCTCTTTCTCTCCTCCTGTTTGTACAGTCCCTACTTTCTTGCTTATTTTGTGTCCAGCACACTTGTTTAACCATTTTTTCACAATATGTCTCCCTGTTGTTGACAAAGGCTATTAATTCTCCTCCATGGGAGAATGTCTTGATTTTCCCCTAGGTCTAAAGAATATTTTCACGTGCTATAAAATTCTCAGTTGTCAGTTCTTTTCTTCCAGCCTTTGAAAAATGTTGTATACCTTTCTGGTTTCCATGGTTTCTGACAAAAAAATCTACTGTTGGTGTTTTTCTACTCTAGATAAGGTATCATTTTTCTCACTGCTTTCAAAAATCTTTTTCTTTAGTCTTCAAAATTTTGATTATGATGCATTTTGGTGTGGCTGTGTGAAATGCTGTTATTGTTTTGTGTTTTCCTTCCTTCTTGAGTCTGTATCTTATCACTAAATCTGAGACATTTTTGGTCATTATTTTTTCAAGTGCTTTTCTAGTCCTGGTTTCATTTACTTTTCCTTTGGGACTACAGTGACACAAATGTCAGGTCTTTTGTCCCATGCATTCCTCAGTTCTGTGTCTTTCCTTCTTTTATCATTTTTTCTAGTTATTTTTTTCCATGCTTTTCAGATTGGATGTTTTAAATATTTTTTAAGTTTCCTGTATTCAGTTTGATTTTTGCCTTTCCCCATTATGCTGTCAGTCTTATATATTGAGTTTTTTTTAAAAAATTCATTTGTCACAATTTATAACTATAAGCTAATTTGTATATATTTTGATTCTTTTCTAACTTTTTAAATTTGTGTCAAGTGTGCCTACTATTTCTTCTTATGATCATGGTAATGACTTTTAAAATACTCTCCAATGATTGTATCTTCTCTGTCGTCATCATGTTGACTGTTGGTGGTCTTTTATTCTATGATTGAGCTTCTGATTTTTGGTATGATGAGTGGCTTTTCATTAAAACAACCATATTTTGCCTATTATGAGGCTCCAGGTCTCAACTTAAACCTTCTGTTTTAATGGCTTTTGACCACCACTTTAGAATAGGAGGTTTTGGGAGATGACCTGTGACTTCAAGTAAGAGATAGAAGTTCATGTTCCCCCCTTCTTTTTTTAACCATTTTATTTATTTATTTATTCTTTTTGAGACAGGGTCACAATCCATAGCCCAGGCTGATCCTGAGCTCACTATGGAGCCCAGGATGGCCTTGAATTCATGGCAATCCTTCTGCCTCAGACTCCCAAGTGCTGGGATTATAGGCATGTGCCAACATGCACCGTTTATGTGGTGATGGGGAATTGGTCTCAGGTACTTAGCTCTTGACTTACCATTGCTAGGCAAGTGCTTTAACCACTGAGCCATTCCTCCAGCCCCTCCCATTTTATTGATATGTATAAGTGCAATACATAAAGTTTACATTGGTCTTGAATATGTTGTGCATATACATATCATGGCAAAATTACAGTTCCTTCCCCTCTCCCTTTTCAACCCTCCTACTCCCCTCCCCAACCCTCTACTTTCCATTATTACCCACAATAAGTTATATGAAATAATTGTGATCTGGGTTTCTCATATCAGGGAAACCATTCGATATTTCACCTTTGGCTTCTGATTCACTTCACTAAGCATGATGGTCACAAGTTACATCCATTTGCCTATAAAAGCCTCCAACCTGTCTGTCTTTATAGATGAGTAGTATGCCATTGTGTATAAATACCACAATTTATGTATCCATAGGTCTATTGACAAGTATTTTGGTGTCTTCCACATTTTAGCTGTTGTTAGTTGTGGTGCTGTGAACATGGATATACATGTGTTTCTGTTTTATGTTGTTTTTAACTCTTTTGGGAGAATTTCCAGAAGACGTATCACTGGGTTGAACGGGATATTTATTTCCACTCTTTTAAGAAACTTCCATATTTCTTTCCATAGTGGTTGTACTGGTTTATTTTCCCACTAGTAGAACAAGAGGGTTCCTTTTTCCCCACAGTCTCGGCAACACTGATTTCTATTTGTGTTCTTTATATATACCATTCTCTCTGGAGTTGCATGGTATCTTCGTGATGTTTTGATTTACAGTTCGTTAATGGCTCAGGATGTTGAACATTTTTTTCATGTATTTATTGGACATTTGAACTTCTTCATCTCAGAAATGCTTATTCGTTTCTTTTGCCCATGTTTCAAGAAGATATTTGATTTTAACAGTTTTAGTTTTCCTCAGTTCCCTGTATATTCTGGTCATGAGCCTCCTATCTGAGGTATTGATGGTGAATATTTTTTCCCAGTCTGATGGTTCTATTTTTACACTGTTGATAATTTCCTTTGCCATGCAGAATCTTTTTAATTTGATATAATCCCATTTGCTAATTCTGGTGGCTATTTCTTTTGCTCTTGGTGTTTAATTAAAAAGGTCCTTTCCTACACATATTTTTTTTTTTTAGATATTTGCCTAATTTATCTTCCAGAAGGCTCACTGTTTCAATTTTAATATCTAGGTCTTTGACCCACTTTGGTTTACTTTTGGTGCATGGTGACAGGTGTGTGTCTATATTCATTCTTCTGCATGTGGATGTCCAGATTTCCCAGCACCATTTGTTGAAGAGGCTATTCTTTCCAGTGTATGCTTTTGGCTTCTTTATCGAAGATTAGGTAGCTGAGGGTGTTTGAGTTTTTCTCTGCTTCCTCAATTCTGTTCCACTGGTCCATCTGTTTCTATGCCAGAACCATGTAGTTTTTACAACTATTGCTTTATATTGTAAGTTGATGTCTGGAATTCTATTATCTCCTGCCTTAGTCTTGTTACTTAATATAGCTTTGGCTGTTTTAGGTCTCCTTTTTATGAATTTAAGGATTATTTTTCAAGTTCTACGAGAGAAAAATTGTTGGTATTTTGATAAGAAATGCACTGAATCTTTATGTCAGTATTGGGAGTACAATAATTTTGACTATGTTAATTCTGCCTAGCCAAGAACAGGGGATGACTGCCTAGCCAAGAACAGGAGTTTCATAGTGGAGTTTTTAAGTTCTTCTATGTAGATATATCATCTGCAAATAAAGGTAATTTGAATTCCTCCTTTTCAATGCATATTCCCTTTGTTTCATTTTTCTTTTTTGCCTGATTGCTATGGCAAGAGTTTCTAGGACCATGTTGAATAAGAGTGGTGAGAGTGGTTAGCTTTGTCATGTTCCTGATGTAAGGGGAAAGGCTTGCAATTTTTCTCCATTTACTATGATATTTGCGGTAGGTTTGGCATATATGGCTTCTATGAGATTGAGATAAGGCTCTTCTATACCTATTTTCCTCAGAGGTTTTTTTTTAATGAAAGTGTGTTGATGATTTTTTTTTTTTTGCTTTTGTTGATGTGATATATTACATTGATTGATTTATGTATGTTGACCCAGCCTTGCATCCCAGAAATGAAGCTCACTGGATCATGGTATATGACCTTTTGATTACTTGCTGGAATCTGTTTGCCAGAGTCTTATTAAGAATTTTTGCATCTATATTCATTAAACATATTGGTCTGTAATTTTTGTTTTTAGTTAAGTCTTCGTCTGGTTTTGGGACTAAGGTGATGCTAGCCTCTTCAAATGAGTTTGGTATTATTCTTTCTCTTTCAACTTCATGGAACAGTTTGACAAGAATTGGAGTTAGTTCTTCCCTGAAGTACTGAAAAACTTCTGCTGTACATCCATCTGGTCCTGGGCTTTTACTTGTAGGTGGAGCTTTTATTACTGCTTCAATCTCTATGTGTGTAATGGAGTTACTCTACATTTTTATGTCTTCATTGTTCAATTTTGGTATTTCGTATGTGTAGGAAGTCGTTCATTTCTTCCCAGTTCTCTAACTTGTTAGAATATAGGTGTTCAAAATAATTTATTATAATGTTCTGAATTTCTGCAGAGTCTGTTGTAATTTCACCCTTTTCATTTCTGAGTGCATTAATGTGTGCGTTTTCTTTCCTTCTTTCGATGAGTTTAGGTAGAGGTTTGTCAATCTTGTTTATTCTTTCAAAAACCAGCTCTTTTACTCATTAATCTTTTTATTGTCTTTCTAATTTCAACTTTATTAATTTCAGATCTCGTTAAAATTTCTTTTCTTCTGCCTTTTGGTTTAGATTGTTCTTATTTGTCTGAAAACCTAATGTATATCATTAATGTGCTTACTTTTGACTGTTCTGTTCTTTGGATATGTGCACTTATGGCTGTGAATTTCCCTCTAAATACTGCTTTCATTATACCCCATAGATTCTGATATGATGTACTTCCTTCATATGTAACTGTCTGAAGTTTTTGATTTCTTCTGTGATCCATTGTTTTGTCAGTAGCAAGTTGTTTAGTATCCATGAATTTGTGTATTTTTTTCTGTTTCATATGCTGTTAAGTTCCAGTTTTATTCCACTATTATCTGAAAGAATACAAGGAATTATTTGTATTTCATTGTATTAATTTAAGAATGATTTCTGACCCCAAATATGGCCTATCTTAGAGTATATTCCATGTGCTGCTGAGAAGAGTGTATATTCTATAAATATCTGTTAGGTCAAGTTTTCTATATTGCATTTAACTGTTGTATGTCTTTGTGTATGTTCTGTCTGGTTGATCTGTCTGTCTGTGATAGTGTAGTATTAAAGTTCCTTGGTATAATTTTATTGAGGCCTATATGACCTTTCAGATCTAATAGATTTTGGTTTACATAATTGGGTGCTCCAGAGTTGAGAGCATATATATTGATAATTGTGGGTTCTTCCTGTTTTATTGTTCCCTTAACCAGTAGATCCTGACCATCTTTTTCTCTCCTAATATATTTTGTTTCGAAATCCGATGATTCTGAGTCTTGTATAGCTACCCCTGATTGTTTTTTGGGTCCTTATGCATGAAATAATTGAATTTCATACGTTTACTTTCAGTCTTTGAGTTTCCTTGTGGTTAAAGTGTGTCTCTTGTAAGCAGGAAATTGTGGGTTTTTGTATTTTGATCCAGTCTGCCATTCTTTGTCTTTTAGTAGGTGAGTTGAGGCCATTCACGTTCAGTGTAATTATTGAGATGTGTTTAGTATGTTCTGCCATCATTATAGTTTTCTCAGCATTATTTAATTGTTTTACTTTCTTCTCAGCTCATTCTCCAATATTTGTTGTTTCTTTTTCTTGGTGGTCTTTGGTGTCATTAGCCTCCCTTTCACTGTCTTCAGTTTCCTTTAAGTATTCTCTGCAGTGCTGACTTAGTGGCTGCAGGTTTCTTTAAGCTTTCCATATCATGTAAAGATTTAGTTTCTCCCTCTAATCTAAGGAATAATTTTGCTGGATATAGCAGTCTGGGTTGGCATCTATGTTCTCTAAGTGCTTGGATGATATTCCTTCATGATCTCCTGGCTTTTAGGTTCTGGACTGATTGATCTGCAGTTCTGCTGAGGCTTAGCTCTATAAGTCACACTCTGTTTTTCTCTTACAGCTTTTAATATTCTCTCTTTGTGTTGGGTCTATAGTATTTTAATTATGATGTGTTGTGATGAGGTTCTCTTCTAATCAAAGTTGTTTGATGTTCTATATGCTTGCAGTAGTTTCATGTTTATTTCTTTTCTTAGATTTATTTCTTTATTTCTTTTCTTAATTTCATTGAACATGACTTTAAGCCTTTTGTTTTGTCCTCAGTTTTCTCTTGCACTCCCATAATTCTGAGGTTGTTTCTCTTTGAGTCATCCATCAGCTGTTGTTATCATTCTTTCCTTCCTTTTTTGTTTTGTGTTCTTTACTGCCTCTTTGTTCCAGCTTAGCCAATTTATCTTCTAGGTCTGATATTGTATTCTGAAAATGTTCAAACTAGTTACTTATTTTTTCCTGTGTATTTTTCACATTCTGAATGTGAGCTTTCAATATCTGTATATCTCTGCTAAATTCTTCTAAATTTTCTTGTACTGTCTTCATTATATTCTGATTTGTATCTTCTACATTTTTCTGTAATTTCTTTTCAACATTTACTCATAGCATAGCGATGTCCTGGCATAGCTCTTGCATTTTCTGTTTCATTTCCTGTTTCAATCTAAGAATTTCTGGGTCCAGAAATTATCATGTTTTTTGCCTTTTTCATCTTTGGGTTCTGTTATTTTAAGAACGCTAGTATCATTTTCTGAGGTGTTAGGTCTTTCTGGAAATGATTTATTAACACATTTCTTCATGGGTCTGTTACAGTTAGTTCAGGCTTCAGCATTGTTCATGGGCTGTCTTTTTTTTTTCTATCCTGCGATTCTTAAATTAGAGTCTCTTTGCTTTAAGTGTTACATTGACAGAGTGTTTGTTAATGTAACTTAAATATGAAGATCATTAACAATGTTAGCATCTATAATTTGAGTAAAGTTTTACTCTTACAATAGTAATATTAACAACTAAGTAGCAGAGTCTAGTAACATTGTAAATATTCTCCCACAGCAATATACATTCACTACATATCTAAATGAACCTAACGTTGGCTTATTGAATTGTACTATTGATATTGATAGTATGACACAGACCTTGTAATAATAATGTTTGGTATTGTTTTAGATCTACCCATTATACTACCATTATTTGTTGTAGTTAACTACTAGTTATATATTTATACTAAGCCAGTATTAATTTATACACCCAGTCTCCACTTTGTGTAGTAATTACCATCCAAACTACTAAAATGATTTCTATATACAATTGTGATGACCTGTGAAAGGAATTTTTCATGGCACCACTATCTTATTGGTAGAAATGCATACACAGAACTGTGTTACTGATCTTTTTCTAGCCATATAGTATACAGTTTTTCTATATGGATGAGAGTTAATGATACTTGTCAGTTCAAATACTAGAGGAGGTGGAATAGGGAAGGGGCAGATTAAGATTATGAGTTAATTTTAGGTGGGGCTTGAGGAGTAGATAAGTGTTTGTATGATAGAGAAAATCCTGGGGGTACTCCTAACCCAGCCCAGAGTTAACAAAGAAAGAAAAGCCCTATGGTTAAAAGTACTAAGACTTACTGGAGTGGCAGGATGGGGGAGAAGGAGGGACAGAAGAAAAACACAAAGATGGGGGGGGGGGAGGTAATAGAAAAAAAATTAATATAAAGGTGTAGCTGAAGTCCAGGAATTTATTCAGGGGCTTAAAAAAAATAAAAGGACTATAGCATAGTGCAAGGCGGAAAGAGGAGGAGAAAGAAAAAGAGAGGAAAAGAGATAATTTAGGATAAAAATGAAATCCAGTAGACAGAAGGACAGCCAAAGACCAAATTGTGCAGTAGCTCAGATAGCCACACACAGTCCTATAACCTAAAACTGTGAAACAGACTGAGTAAAACAAAGAGGAAAAAAATAAGAGTAAGAGAAAAAAATTAAAAAGAAAGACTAACAGAAACATAACCGGTTACTCCCCTGTGAGTTTATGCGGAGCTGGTTTCAGATGCTGCCGCCTGGTAGAATCACCCCACCGTTCTCTTCCCCTGGAGGACTCCTCTGTTCTCTCCCTTTTGATGCTCCTCTTGGTCAGGGCAGTGGGGGCTTAGCTAGGGTGTGCTGCTCACCTCCTCTCCCACAACTATTAGGTCTTGGAGGCACTGGGTACAGTCTTCTTGCAGTCCTGCCCTCGCAGCAGGGCGTGGTTGATGGTGCATGGCTACAGGGGCTCCCGTGGCAGTCCTCATGGCGCCTGATGCACTCTTCTTCCAGACCTGCCTTTTCAGCAGGGCACGTGCCCCTGTGCTGCAGCCCTCCCTGTCAGTGCTGGTACCTTTTACTATCTTCTGGGAGGACTCTTTCCAGACCACTGTTACTCTGGTTACCAGGTTGGGAAATTTGCATTCTGCTCACCTCTGTGGCTTTGTGCAAACTTTGGACCTCTGACCACTGACCCCTCTCCTCCTAGGGCCACAGAGGAAGAGCCCTCTGACACTTGTCCATGAGTCACCTTCCTGGGCTCACACTGTCCTGTGTGTGGGTGAGGGGGCTCCACACAGGGCTTCTTTAGCCCGTGATTGCCTTGTTTTATTTTTACCTCTACTCCTTTGATTGTGTTATAGATTCCACTTGTACTCTTTTATCTCTTTAGAGACAGCTGTTTTAGGGGTCCTACTCTGCTGCCATATTGACTGGAAGTGTCTCCTCGATGGTGTGGTTGATTCCTGTTGCTGCTGGGAGGGATGGGGTAGGAGGGGCAGGAGTTCCTGATTCTAGTGGGGTCCTACCAGGGGAAGGAGAGAGGAAATGAGTAGAACAAGATATTCTCCTCAATGAGATCTCTTCCCACCCTTCTCTGATGTTATCCAGAATGAGCTACAGAGATCGGGACACCCACTTCAACCTGGAAGTCTAGACATCCTGCTTAGTTACTCTTGGGTCTAGTGGTAGGAGAACCATCATTATTAAATATAAAGTTTGGCTAAAATAGAACTGGTTTTGTCCCAGTTTTCTGACTTCTATCTCTTTCTTGGTTTATTAGTTAGAAATAGCAGGCTTTCGTTGAACTTTGTTTCTTCTCTCAATTGTTTTTTCTTCTTTCCTTTTTTCTCTTTTCCTTTTCCTCCTCTGCCTCTTCCCTTTTCTTCTCCTTCTTTCCCACACCCTTGCCTTCTTCTCTTCCTCCTCTCCCAGTATCACCTTCTTCAGCTCCAGTGCTAGGACATACAAAACGTGACGAAGTCGTGGAAGTAATCTTGCAGAGGTTTGTCTGTGGTGTCTTGCTAGTCTGCCTCTCCTTCATGTTTCACATCTTAACATTTTACACATGATATTCAAGACCTCTGGTTATACTGAGCAGGAGTAATAGGGAAATGTACATCTGCCGTATCTGCCCACAAGGGGAAGTATTGTCCATTTACCTTTTGAAGGCAGCAGGTTTATAACACACAAAACTAATAAGAGCTGTTAAATTGGCATCAAGAGTTTGCTAGTAACATGGTTTTAAAGGAGATGGTAATTACTAAGAAAGCAAGTCTGTGTTTTTACCTCATTCCTTCCCTTTTCGTCCTTTTAAGGGGCATTGCAGGGAAGTCAATAATGGAAGGGTAGAGAGTGTGAGGAGCTGGGAAATGAATAACCAGTCCCACCATCTGGCCTCACGTCACATGGTGCCACTGAGTTAGAGCTGCTTCTCTGTTTGCTTGAGGTGCCAAATGCTATATTTAAGCCAAGAACTGGTTTTGAAAATATTTTTCTACTTCTGTTTTATCACACGTGTTCCTTGGCTTATTATGTTAGGGCTTGCTCTGCTAAAGCCTAGCAGAGCCTTCTGTTTCCGCAAGCTGATTTGGCGTGTAGAACTCAAACATTAGACCCTCGTTTTGGAACAGAAATCTTCTCTACAGATAGCGCAAATTGTGTCTTCATACTCTAGCAGGTAATACCTGCCAAATGAGAGATCGAGCTTTTATCCCTTCATTGTTCTGTCTTATATATGAGACTTTTTAAAGTTAAAGCCTGTTCGACAACATATTCTCTTTCTAGAACCTTTCAATTATGGAAAGGAAAACAAACATGAAGCTTGTCTTCCATTACTGAGAAAAATAGAAGAAAATGTGACTGGATTTCTTTCATATTTTGATTTTGCTTGAACTGTTAGATACCAGTGTTACTTCAGTATGTATAAAAGAGCTTGCATATGAGTAGTAGACGTTTAGGTAATCCAGAATAAAAGCACTTTGTTCAGAATTTTAGTATCAGTATGAAGAACGTGGTCTTCTGCTGGGCTTGAATGGTTTCACTTTGATGACAGAAAATTTGTGAAGCCTTTGTAATCCCTGGAGTCCATTAGGCAAAAGGCATGAATATCATGGCACCTGTACCTGTGACCCATAGTGGAAGAGCATCTCATTAAGGAAATAGATTGTTCCTGTGAGGAGTGAAGGACTGTATCTGGATATGGGAGTGACTGTAGGTATTAATTGGTATTGTTTGAAGACACCCTTTGAGGTAGCACATGGATCAGTATTGGGCTGAATGTAGAATCCATTAACAGAATAATTATACAGCTTGCAGCATGCACATAGAGCAGTGTTTAATTTAGGGGAGTCTCATTACCTGTCCTGTTATCTTTTGTACTTCTGTCTAAATGTGTTCACGCTTCCTATATCTTCCCTAAGTCAGCCTTGCTACTTTGAAGACACTGCTTTTGTGGTTTCTGTGTGGGAATATTTAGCACCTGTAGTCTTGGTGATCCTTTCCATGCTGCTCTTCATCAGCGACCACAGCCAGCCAGAACCCGTGGTTCCTCTAATCCCCAGTTTACCCTTCATGTTTCATGTCAGTCCTTCAGACCACATGTGTGTAACTAATGACTTTTTTTTAAAAAAAAGTATTGGTGGAGAAGTGAGAAGTGTAACTGAGCTGCAATGAGAGACATCAAAGCACAGGTCACCGAAAGTCCCGTGACCATTGGAGATGAAATTTCTACTGGGTTTATTTACATTTATTTCCCCTGAAAGGGCGGACAGAAACTTAATTTAAATTCCCAGGCCTGTGACTCTAAGAGGGTGTTAGAATTTCTTTTGCTTCCCTTTCTTCCTGATGTTCTTTGCCTCCACCCAACTCTGCGCCTAGTTCTAAATCTTACTTCTGGTCTTGGAAGCTCAGAGCACTTCATCTTAGACCATATCAGATGCTCTGTAAACAGCACGCTGCATAGATGCTCTGACAATTAGGGAAACCACTACGAAATTAGGATCTCATGAATTGTCTCAGCTTAGGACCCAGTCTACACATGGGAACCACCAGAGTAGATTTAAAATTGAGAAAGGAATATACACACGTACATATACACTGTTTTTTATTGTTTTTGTTTTGTGTGACAGTGTGTGTTTGTTTCTTTGGAAGCAGTAGGGATTGAATCCGGGGCCTTCTGCATATGCTAAGCAAGTGTTCTACCATTGAAATAAATCCCTGTTCTTTCATAATTTTATTTTGAAACGAAGTCTCCTCAAATTGCCCAGACTAGTCTCAAATTTGCAATTCTCCTTCCTCAACCTCCCAGAATGCTCGAATCACAGTTTAAGTTGCTTTAATGTCTAAAGGTGAAATCTCTGCCAGGGACTGACCTGGAATTAAGCCACCAAAGAGAAGGTGTTCCAGTTCCGAAAGACAGAGATGTTGGCATGGTTCAGTTTGTCTCTGGCACATGTTCAGCACTTCCTGAATATTGGTAATAAAAGCGTCAAGGGCTCATTTACCCAGTGGAGCTCTTAGTCAGGAGGCCTGTTGGCTCGCTAGGCATAGTGCATGTCTTGAAACATTGTTTTATGGTGGCTAAGGTCAGCTCCTTGCCCACACCTGTATACAGGTCAAGGAGCTGACCTTAGCCACTGTAGCATCTTGTGAGCAGAACCCCAGGGAAGCTCTGCTTGGTTCTCATTCCTCTCATTACTATCATAAAGGTAGGACTGTAGGACAGACAAGGCTACTCAGCCAGGGACATGGTAGAGTCATTTTTGAGCTGATGTGATGGCACTTTGTGTTTTTTTCCCCAAGAGACCACAGCTGAATTAATTTTGGTGGAGGGCAGTGGAGATAAATAGTCACCTTTAGAGTGGAAAGGAGAGACCAAGGTAAGTATTGGAGATTTTTAGATTGAGAGGAGACTCTAGGGTTTTTGAATGTCATATATTTATTTACAAACATGTGGATCGGCGCCAGTTTAAACATTCCAAAAGCATCATTAGTCCATGGATAAAGAACTTACCGATAGATGGTGAAATCACAGAGGGAACAAGTGATGTCTTGATTTGACAACTGGAGACCAGAAGGCCCGGTGGAGGCATGACCAGTGTGAGTGCTGGCAGCTGTGGCACTCAGGAGGCGCCCTTGTTTCAGTCCTAGTCTGAAGCAGAGCAAACTGATTGCCAGCCCAGAACAGGTGGGAGAAAAGTCCTTTTATTTTTCATGAGGGTCAACGTATTTTTTTCCTATTTGCATGTTCAGCTGATGAAATCATCCCCACTCATAGAAGGTAATCTGCTTTACCTGGCCTACCAATTTAAATAGTACCTTCTTTGACAGAAACCCTCACAGAAATACTCAGAATAACATTTGACCAAATGTCTGGGTACCCCATGACCCAGTTAAGTTGAGTCATGAAGTTAACCCTTATAGATGACTAACAGATTTTGGGTCTCAATTCAGGTCTCCTGACCTTTGCCCAGAGGTTTTTTGTTTTGTTTTGTTTTGTTTTATGCTGTTTCCAACTCATCTGTACATACAAATGGGTAAATTCAACTTTATCAACAATGAAAACTTTCACTTGTCAAAAATATTATTAAAAATCCATTATTCTGCAACTACAGATTGGGAGGGAATATTTGCAAAGTTTAGTTTTGAAAAGGATTGGTATCCATGATAAAGAACTCTCACAAGTCAATATTAAAAAGACAGCACAATAAAATGGGCCAATAATTTGAATAGAAACTTCAAAATGAAAAGTCACATTTGTTAGCACATGACAAGATGTTAACATCAGTCATTGAGAATGCAAACTAATAAACAAATCCTGTATGAAGAGTGTATCAATAAGTGGCGAAATAGAGGTTGACTGTGTTGTGATCTGATGTCTAGGGTTGGGCTGCAGGAGAGGAGGGTTTGGCTGATACTCAGCACTGCCGGTGCATATTGGCCCAGACAAGGAAGCCTGTCCTGCCTCATGGCTCATGGGCTTTGACCACACAGAGTGCTCCAGACAGAAGCCAGAGATAAGAGCAGCCTAGTGATAACATGGGATTTAATTAGTTTACTGTCTGGAGATAAGGAAAGACCAGCCAGCTTGTTTAACTCATTTGTTTTATACATTAAGTCGGAATCATGACTCTAAAAGAATTTTCTTGTTAGAAAACAGAATTCCATGAATGATATTTCTCAGACTTACTACTTTCAAATTGATTGTGAGGGGAGGGTTGGCCAACAGTATCGGGCATAATATTTTCTGTTCTGATTTATTCCACATGACAGCCTTCCCTGTAAAAACTGTTATTCCCCCATTTAGTGGTGCATATGTTGATACTTAGGGTGATGCAGGATCTTGTCCCAGAGCGCAGCGTGGTAACCAGTGGAAAGTCAAGCCAGAACATTGGATTGTTTGGTTCTGACTTATCTGCTGTATGGGTTGTTTTAATTAGTATTTTCATCTATTCACTTAGTCACTCAGTCTGGACAACAATTTCTTCCATAAGCTGCCATCTCCTGGAGGCCGGGAGGGTCTCCGATCTTACAAGAAACTTTGAAGCTATATGTGTAGTGGGAGAAAGTGGCCAAAAAAGCAAGAGAAAAAAAAAGAAATCATTTCAAATACCGAGGGTTCCTGCCAACACAATGAACCAGACCACCAGGCTAGAGGCCATTGAAGAGGCATCTGTTAGACAAGAGATCTCAGAGGGGCCTCTGGAGCCATCATGCCTGTGCCCTCTGCCCTGAGACCCGAGTGTGAGCTTTGCTGCCCTTCAGCATCAACCCTTGTAGGGGATTTGAGTCTGTGCTGAAGCATGTGCATGTCATGCAGTCTTAAGAATTTGGAATCCTCCCAGGTTGGGCCCTCAGCAATATCAGTAATATGTGCGTGGATCTAGAGGAGGAATGAAGAAAATCCAATGCCTGTGTTAAGCAGTAGTCAGGTATACCTGTCCCTGGTTGTCTGAGGTTGCCCACCTGTTGGATGCGACTGCTCCGCTCTGGGTGTCGCAGAGACAACGGGGACCTTACATGCATGCAGTGTGGAGCTGGACGAGCAGAGATGCCCACTGCGTGGAGACTCATGACACAGATCCACAGTAACAAAGCACCCTGTAGGATGCCCATGGTACTTCTGCTGAGAAAGATAGCGAAGCACACGGTGGGCTTGGTGTGTCCCTGGAGGTCTTGTGCTGATGGAGTAAGGTTTGCTTGTTTGAGATTTGTTCATGCTTTCTGTTTAGTCTTTGTGCTACTATCACAGAGACTTGGGCTTTGGACTCAGTGGAGCTTATTATGTCCCATGCTATTAAAACAGAAAATGGCCAGGAGGTTTTTTTTTTTTTTTTTTTTTTTTTTTTTTTTTTTTTTTTTTTTTTTTTTTTTTTTTTTTTTTTGTAGCTGTACACAAAGTTTAAAAAGCTGTAGCCATTTGGCTGCTGAGCTGCTCTCTAGCCAAGAAAGAAATGGCTGTTGAAAGCATGTTAATGTGTAACCAGAGAGTCCATCAGATGGGAAGCTGGCTGGCAGATGTGATGAGGTTGCCTTATAAATTACCTTCGGTTGTCAAGGCTGGCATGTGGCCAGCGAGTGTCCCAATTACAGAACAGCTTTTATAGCCCCATTATTTATAATCCCTTTTGAATAGCAACCAGACAACTACAATGAGGCAGAAAGAAAAGAGTAGAGTGTGAAAATTATAATCATCTATGGAATTTTGGAGACAAGAAGATCTGATGATCAGCTACAGTTATATACTACAGTTTAAAAATGAGAGACCTTGTTGATGTAGGCCATTCTTTCTGGGGTGAAATGCTATCTTAGTGTTGTTTTGATTTGCATTTCTCTTACGGCTAGAGATGTTGAACATCTTTTCATGTATCTGTTGGCCTTTTGTACTTCTTTGTGAGTGAACTGCCTCTTCATTTTACTTGCCCACTTTTCAATAGGATCCTTTATTTTGGTAGGCTTACTTTTCTTCAGCTCCCTGTATATTCTCGTTATAAGCTTCTTATCTGAGATGTTGGTTGGTGGTAAATATTTTTTTCCCATTCTGTTGGATCTCTTTTTACAATGTTGATAGTTACCTTTGCTGTGCAGAAACTTTTTAGTTTGACAAGATCCCATTTGTTGATAGTGGGGGTAATTTCTTTTGCTCTTGGTGTCTTGTCAAGAAAATCTTTGCCTACCCCTATGTCTTTTAGAAATTTGCTTACTTTGTCTTCCAGAAAGTTTAGTGTTTCATTTTTAATGTTTAGGTCTTTGATCCATTTTGATTTGATTTTGGTGCACATATACATATCAATAAAATGTGAGGGAAAAAAGTAAAAAATAAATGAGAGACCTGTGATGAATCCTGAGAGACAAATCTGAGTTAAGAATTTTTAATCCCAAACTGGAGGAATGGCACAGCAGTTAAAGTGCTTGCGTTGCAAGCGTAAGGCCCTGAGTTTGATTCCCCAGCACCACATAAAGCCAGGTGTGGTGACACACACCTTGTACAATCCCAGCACTAGGAAGGCTGAGGCAGGATTGCCATGAGTTCCAGGTCAGTCTGGGGTACATAGTGAGTTCAAGATTAGCCTGGACTACCGGAAAAGAAGAGTTTTTAATCTAATGGATTCTTAACATAAAAAATAATTCAAGAATCTTACACATATCACCCCTTTACTTGGGGCCTTAGCTACTACTTATGACTGTCTCTTCTTTTTCTTTTTTTGAAACAAATTAAAGAGGGACCCAAAGAGTAGGTCCATAGGGTGCCCCTGTGGCTTCAGACATATGCCGCGCCCAGCATGTGTGAGGTACCATGCTTTACTGTGGCTGTGTCTGTCTCATTGTGTGTCAGAGCACCTGGAACCTCAGCCAACTGTTGCTTGAGTGGTATGTGAACATACTAGAATACAGTGTGCAGCACAGGTTGCCTCTTCCTGCCTGAGGGTATGCTGGGCTGAGGCTGGGGTGGTGAAGGGACAACCTTCTTGGTCACTACAGATGCTTGAGCTGGGGCGTGCCCCGGGGTCTTAGCTTCATTTGCATCAAATCCTTCTTGCTCCCAGAGTTCTAAATCTCTCTGTTACAAGGCTTCACTCCAGGGATAGGTTTTCGGGAAGGAAGCATGCTTATACGCCCTGTCTGAGTGTCCTCTCAAAGCTGGCACTAGCCAGATGGCACTTTGTATTTTCACAGGATCAACAATTAGAGGGTGTGGCATAGCTTTTCAGTGTGGCAATTTGGAAGGGAGGTCACTCTTTTTATTCATATTAACAGTCCTACAGGGGCTGGAGGAATCGCACAGTCGTTAAAACACTTAACTAGCAAGTACAAGGCCCTGGGTTCGATTCCCCAGCAGTACCTTAGCCAGGTGTGGTGGCGCACACTTGTAATCCCAGCATTCAGGAGGCTGAGGCAGGAGGATTGCAGAAGTTTGAAGCCAGCCTGGGCTGCATAGTGAGTTCAGAACCAGCATGGACTACACAACGAGACCCTGTTGAAGAAGAAGAGGAAGAGGAGGAAGAGGAGCAAGAGAGCCATTTTTTAGTTTCATAGTGTTTACAACTGGTTTTATATTTTGAAAAAGTTCAAGCCCATACTAAAACTGAAAGAACAGTATAATATGTACCCTGCCACCCAGACCAGCAGCTGTTAACTTCTTGCCATATGCCTATGTCCATGTTTATACTTGTTTCCGTATTGCTAAATTATTTGCCTGTAGAATAGAGATCCAGCTGTAAATTAAAAAGCATTACCCTAGATACAGACGTTCTACATGCTGTGATACAGTTGCCATGTCTCAGCACTTACTCACTAATATCATCAGACTTTTTGGTCAAACTCAGCATTCCCCCAAATGGGCCACAAACTTCCTTTACTGTGTTTATTTTTAATTCAAGATCTAGTCAAGATTACACATTACATTGTGACATTTCTTGTTAATGAATAACAATTTTATAAGCCTGTACACAGCTTTCCAGCAACCCTTGGAGCAGATCTCCTCCTTAGCCCCACCTGATAGGTTGGGGAATTAAAACTCAGAGGGACTCCAGAACTCACCTGAGGACATCTGAGGAACTGGGGACCAGAGTCTGAATTCTTAAGAGTCTGGCTTGAGACCCAGTGCTTTTAACTGCACACCTCTCAGAGAAACACACCCTGCAGGGATATTTATTGTCAACAGACCCTCATATCACCAGCTGTGCTTTTGGAAAAGAAGTCGTCTTTTAAGATATTTGCAAAGGGAAGTATTGCATATAGGAATAATATATTGTTTGCAAAATTTTCTAAGTTATTTAACCATGCTTGTCCTTAGTATCATCTACAGTAGCACTGCATTAATGATGCAGAAAACTGCCCTCCCACCCAAATAGGAGCCCATCTTCCCATTGATTGGCTAGATGACAGAGCAACTTACAGTTTATTCTTCTGTGAAATGGCAGTGAATCTGTCTCATTGAGTAATAAACTTACTACCCAATACCATGCATGGAAGTGCCCCCAGATGTCCTCTGGTATCCCTCCAGCCCAGTAGGTTCAGTTAGAATTTGTTACAATGCTTTTTCAAGGAGCCAGTACCTTTCACTCAGGGATTTGCATGTGATTGTCTGACTTTGCTTTTGGTGGAAATGTGAAGCTGTTTCAGGGCCGGCCGCAAGCATGTCAGCTCTGTGACTGCCAATGGGGAGCATTGTGTTTCTGCTTTCTCTATACAAATCCTTAATGATATTTTTCCTGAGCAGATGTTACTCCACTATCTTAGTTTAATTGGAATAGACATAAAGAGCACAATAGATGTAAATAATGAAAAAAGGAGAAATAATGGAATTTAAACCTAAGCTTGATTTCTTTTCTGTTTAATTCAAGTTTTTTTTTTAAACCATGGGATGAAAATTTGTCTTAAAAAGATTTAGCAGGAGAAGAAAAATAGCAAAGGCAGGCAGAAAATAATAATGAAGCAGGTGTTCTGAAGTACGAGCAAAATGTTTTGTGCTTGTCCATGTGGAGCATTAAATGTAAGTAGTATCTTCTTGATTTTCATTAGTGTACATAAACTTGTCTGCTGCCTCTTCTCCATACTGATCACTAAGTATATATTTTAAAATTATCTTAATATGAAATATAGCTGAGATAATACTAGCCATTGTACACAGGGGAATGCATCCAAACTGTGTTTGTCTGGTGTGGTCCCCTGCCTGGAGGATGTAACATGTTATTATGAGCCTTGACGTAGAGGGCCATCACCTGAGAGACTAGCTGTGAGAAGGAAGGAGTCATTGCATGCTCAGATCCTAGTGCCGTATGCTTTGTCCAGAGGCTTTGATATGGATCAGACCTTTGGTTTGTGAATACTGGCATGCAGTGCTTTCCCTGAAGGCTTGTTGTAACACAGATGTGGGAGCCCCTTCTTCCTTTGGTGAATCCTTTGTCTTGGAGGGGGAGCCCAAGAACTTGCATTTCAGGTAAGTTTGTGGTTAGTGCTGCTGTTGCTGGCCAAGTCACTGCCTTTAATAACAACTCCCTTAGTCTTAACTTGGGAGACAATACATAATGTCCACTCGGTCCGCTCTGGATGATTCTATTCCTAGAATTCAGGAAAAGTGCTCGTCTAGGAATTCAGAGCCAACATCCAGACCAACACTTAGCAGACTATGGCGTATGAGCTGCTCTACTGCCTCTTTATAAATTTTACTGAAAAGCATCCTCACATATTGCCTATTGCTTTCATGCTACCAAGTTGAGTAGGTGGACAGTTTATATGTGTTCTAAGCACTTGAAAGTAACTGTCAGCCTTAGCCCTTTATAAAACAAAAACAGCAAAACTAAACACTGCCGATCCCTAACCTAGGCTAGTGCTTTAATGTATTTTTCAGAAGGTATGTTACAGTTTGTATCTGGAGTGTTACCCAAAAGCTTCACGTATTTGGATGTTGTAGATTATTGATGAATTTCATGTGCGTTAGTAGGGATAGGTTAGGAGGAAGGACAAGTTACTGCTCTGTAGTAAATTAATGGGAGTTTGGTAGATTACTGAGTGTGTAGCAGATCACTGAGAGTGTGATGGATAACTAAGAGTGTGGCCTAAAAGTGTATGCTCTTATCCCGTATGCTCCTCTGCCCTGATTCCTTCCTCTTCTGATATCTTGAACAGCAGTTGTGTGCCAAACCCTTCCCACCATTGCCAGTCACTCATGGCTGATATTTCCAGAAATTGAGAGCTTAAATAAACCTTCTGTCTTTTCAACTGTGGGTGTCTGGTACTGTATTCCAGCAATGAAAACGTGACTAACACAAGGGAAGTAGGAAGTGAGTATATAAACATCTGGCACAGTGAAGCTTCCCAATTTGTGTGTTCCTTTTGGATATTAAGACTTCGTTGTTGTTAAATACAGATGTTAATGGCAGTAATTTATTAGTTTGCTACTTTGCACATTAACTTTCTTACTGGACATAACAGTTTCTCAAAATTGAAAGACAGTTTTACCATCTATGCGACCTCCCTAAAACATAGTTGACTTCTTTGTTTTGGGGAGAAAAATTTTCAAACATCACATAATTAAAAGGAAAAACCATTCTCATTTTGACATGGTCATTGTGAGATTAATTATGTTGGTATTTCCCACACTTTTACAAAAACTGGCATAACATTTCTGGAAAACAGCTCATCAGTGTGGGCCAGAGATTTTTAAGTGTTCACATTTCATCAATCTAGAAATTCTGCTTGTAGAGAATTTCAGCAAAAGCTTATTGCAAGGTTTTTCATCATATTTATAACAGCTTTTAATGGAAGATATTCAATTGTTTGATACCATGAAACTCATAATACATTGAATCTCCTTATTGTGTGGAGCCATTTAAAATCAAGCAGTAGCATAGAGAGGCTAGGACGGACGGTCTTTCTGAAGGGAAATTGTAATAAGAGCCTTAAATATGTTGATGCACGATCCTCATATTGGTCAGCTTTCCCATGGTGGGGACCAAAGACCTGCGACTTCCTTCTGTTCATGGTTACAGAGGCTTCAGTCCATGGTCATTAGTGTCCAGGGCAGGAACAACAAGCACAGGAGTGTGGTAGAGCAGAGCTTCTCTCTTCTGTTGGCTGAAAAACAGGACATGGGGCAGGAGAGCCCGTGCGACTTGCACCCGTCAAGGCGTGCCCACAGTGATGCTGTCCTCCAGCAGGGCCCTGCTCACTCTAGCACGTTTAGCTGGGCACAGCAGTGACCCCATGACCAGTCACCTCTCTGGGAGTCTCTTAGTCCAGTCAAGTTGCCAATTAAGATTAATGGACCCAGGCCTTCTCAGCTCCTTTGTAATAGACATTGAAATACATTTTAACTTCCCTTTGTTTTAGGCATCTTCACCCATCATGGTGGCAAAACATGTCAACTCCAGCTTTAAGTCACATCTCTCCTCTGTGCCTCCTGCTCTTCCTGGCCACTTTCTAGTCCAGACCCTTCAGGCCTTGTGTGCTCAGCATACTGGCTGTTTCCTGCTTCCTGCCTCAACACTTGGTCTACTGCAGAGTTGCATTGTAACCTCAGAATTTATATTGTGTGTTCTGCCACCGAGATAGAAATCCCTTCCATTCTCACCATGCTTAGAGTAAAATGCAGGCTCCTTGGCTCCTTTTTCTGGCCTGTCAGGTTCAACATTGTCCAGCCCTCTTTTCAAATCTTAGTCTCACCTCGAGCTATATTTGACTCAGCTGCATGCATTTTCCCTAGTGTGCCAGTCTCTTTTCTACTTCTGAGCCTTTTGCATATGTGGTTTCTCCACACTTGGCAGAGCTCTGTTTGCCATTAGCTTTTTTTTTTTTTTTTTTTTTTTTTTTTAAGACAGGATCTCACTCTGTAGTCCAAGCTGGTACTAAACTCACTGTGTAGCCCACGTTCAGGGCAATCCTTCTGCCTTAGCTACCCAAATGCTGGGATTACAGGTGTGCACCACCACACCCATCTTACATGGTGTTGGGGAATCGAATTCAGGGCCTTGCACTTGCTAGGCAAGTGCTTTAACCATTATGCCATTCCTCTAGCCCTTGCCTTTAGTTCTGATGCTGACAAGTGGCTCTACCCAGAGGCCATCCCTGTCTGTTCTTCCTGAAAGAGGATTGTCGCTCAAGGACTCCACTGTCTTTATTGTATCCTCACTGGATATTTTACTACAGGCATTAATAAATGTTTCTTGAATGAGTGAAGGAATTTCCTCAAATATTTGTGTATTATATGTATATTTCTTGTATCCAATGACTTGATTTATGTGTGTAAAACATATAGAGGGCATAATTCTACAATAAGGTTATAGGTGATTTACTTCTTTGCACTTATTTGTATGTTGAAAATCTCCTAGTTACATTGCTTTGTTACTATGCTAAAATATACATAGCATAAAATTTATGGTTTTAACTAGCTTTAAGTTCACAATTCTTTGGCATGAGGTATATACACATTGCTGTGCCCCTGTTAACAGCATTCATCTTCAGAAACTTTAGTCATCCCCCACTGACTGCTGTGTTCATTAAACAGTCACTTCAAAGTGTTTTATATTACTTTTATAGTGAGAAAAAATGTTAGGAAAAGTACACTAGAAAGACACAAACAGCAAATATCTGAAGTTTAGATTACCAAGTTTAATGAGTATAAAACAATCTGTTTTTCACTTTACAATTTTGTCTTAGAAAGGCTCTATTCTATTTAAATCTAAAGTGCTGAAGTGACACCTGTTTTTTGTGGTAGTTGCTCCGCTGCAGTAGAAACCATTTGTGGTGTTGTCCTAAACCATCATGCTGCCGTAGGCTCTTTCTGCAGCTGTGATCAATGCAAGGAGAAGTTATGTGCTGAAACAGAGCCACCTGAAAGTATGATTAATTTTAATTTCTTAATAAAGCGTCTCCTCAGCCTAGAAAATAGGAAGTGCTGGCTCTGACTGTAATGGGAGGTGTTCTTGGACTTTGCAGACATGGATGCTTGGGAGCCTGCATGAGACAGGGTGAAGGGAAATGAGTCTCACCATCCTTGTTGCTAAAGGTGAACTAAGAGGACTCAAAAGTGTTTTCCCAGGAAACCTGGTCTCTTGACCAAACCCACAGCTTTTAAGACATTATAGTGACATGCACAGCAGCATTATTTGTATTGGAAATAGCTTAATTTTCTATGAAAGAGAAATAAAATTTGGTATATTATTAAAAGGAATACTATATAATATCAAAAGTCAATCAACATTAAATTATTAAACTTCTGTCAAATAATATAAATGAAAAAAGCAGAAACATTTTGTGTTTTGTTTTGTGGCTGTGGGTATTGAACCTGGGCCTTTGCACTCAGCTGCATCCCTAGTCCTTATAATTTGAGACAAGATTTTACTAAGTCCCTGAGATTTTACTAAGTCCCTGAGTTGTCCCGGTTGGGCTCAAGCTGGTGATCCTCCTACCTCATCCTTTCAGAGTGCTAAGATTAGAGGGTAGCACTGCCAAACCTGGCTGAGATATATTGCTATACTTTTTTTAAAAAACACAGAATTCCAAATATATAGATAAAATATAGAAATATAAAATAATTTCAAATTAATATAGGCTCTAAGTCCCATTTCTCCCATTTAAATTATTAGTGGTCTTACAGTAAACTCTGAAACTTCTTGGCTGGGTAAGTTCCACTTACTTCTGGCCTATGCTGTCTTTTCCACTTATGAAACAAACTTTGAATTTCAAAGAAAGAAAAGATGCTGTGACAAATTCTTGCAATTTGTTGTTTCTTTGGCTCACTGCCCTTCACAACTAGGAGATGATTTATAGACATGTCCTCTTAATAATTGACATTTAATTTGAAATTGAGTGCCAAAACATACAGTATCCTTAATGGAATGTGAAGATTGGGGCGCTTCATGGGCAACTACCATGGACAGGAGTGTGTGGTAGCCGGCGGTGTGGTTAGCCCTGCTGTTTGCATGCCGCAGTGGAGAGGCGTTTAGGTTTGGTAATCCCAGACCCTATCTGGCCTAGATGGCTTGAACGGCAGTGTAAGTGGAAGCCAAGTGTGTCTTGAGAATGCCCTCTGACTGTGCCCTCTCGCTTTGTCTTATCTTGCTGGGTGCCCTGTAGGATCCCTGTGGCATGTGAATTTGCTGGTTATGGTACACTATGTCTGGAGACTTCTCTGAAATGTTGCTTGAGACTCTGGCAGTACATTTGGTTATCATATCTATAGCTGCCTGTGTCCCCAAAAAAACTGTCTTTAATGTCTAGAAGTGTCTCCTAAAATTAATATAAACCCCTAAATTGGAGGCAGTGGGGATTCTGCTCGGAAGCATTGTTGTCCTTTGAGTCAAATTCTAGAGTTCCTTTGACCTCTGCCTAGAAGCAGCAGCTACGACTCTCAGGTAGAAATAAGTTGCTCCTGAGTTCTATTTCCTGATTAGCATCAACACAGTGCCTGGACTGTGCTGAATATATGCTGAGTATTTGTTAACCAGATCACACAAGTCCACATCTTGGTAGAGCTAGTAGACTTCTTTTTACTTCCAGAACTATCCTTTAATACAAATTTTCCAGGGCATGTTTTTTTTTTTTTTTTTTTTTTTTTCTGGCTCTTGTTAAACCAGCAGGGTAAATTTTGTGTTTATGTGCCCTTTTTTCTAAAAGATCAACAGTTCATGCTTGGACACATTTTAGTCTTGTCTCTGCCCACCACAGCACTTGGCCACTTGACATTCTAATAATTATTGCTTGCACCTTTCATTAAGTGCTTTCTCTTTGCCAAGCGCCGTCCCAGTGAGCCATTCCCACTTCACCCCATGGCCGTCTTATGATGAAACTACTATTATATCATCGTTCTATTTTTACAAATGTAAAAACTGAGGTTCAGAGATTAAGCCCTGCTGGCTGTTAAGCAGTGGAGCCTGCACACAGACTGGGGCCTGTCTGTCTTGAAGATCAATACTTCCCCTGGGTTTCAGTCCAGCTCTCTAACGGAAGCAAGAAGGAAGCATTTTGGACAGTGGCTGGTACATAGTGACTGGCCATTATATAAATTTTAAGCTTTTAAAATTAACTTTTTTTGTGGTGTGTGACACAATGAAATGCACTTATTAATAAATACATGACCCTGTGATTTTGGCAAATAAACCCATGTTAGAGGACCACAATTAAGAAATATATTGGCATCTCCCTAGAGATTTCCCTCTTTATCCCATTTTACTGATATGTATAAGTGTAAAATTTAAGGTTTACAATGAAATTGAGCATTTTGTGCACATACGTATCTTGTCTAGGTGACAAGGACTTTCCCGCTCTCCTTTTGTCCCTCCCCCTACCCACTCCTCCATACTGCCCTACCCTACCCCCCTGGTTCACTTTGTTTTTTCACTTTAAGTTCCATGAGATAGTTGTTATTTGGGTTTCTCATATGAGAGAGACCATTTGATGTTTCACCTTTTTAAAGAAACATATCTTTTTGCAGGGGACAAGGTCTTGCTCTTCGGCTCAGGCTGGTCCTGAGCTCACTATATAGCCCAGTCTCACCTTGGACTCCAGGCAGTCCTCTTGCCTCAGCCTCCTGAGTGCTGGATTCATAGGCTCATGCCACCATGCTTGGTTTTATGGTGCTAGGGAATAGAACTCAGGGCCTTGTGTGTGTCTGGCAAGCACTTTAAGCACTGTGCTGCTCATCGTGCCGGTATTGTAGATTGACAGGATGTTACTGAATGGCAGCACCCAGCTCTCCAGGCCCCTCCGCAGCTCCCCGCAGGGTAGCCTCTGTGCACTCAGTGGATCAGGCCTCTGCACTCCTGTGCAGCTGGTCTTCGCTTCCCTTTAGGAAACCGTGGACCTCTTACCTACTGTTGCTGTAAATTAGTTTAACATGATCTAAAACTGTGTAGAAATGGAACCAAGTGGAATCTGCTCTTTTGTGTGCAGCCTCTTCTGCTCAACACTGTTTCCTTGGAGTTTACCAGCGTTATTTTATGTGTTAGTAGCTTTTTCTTGTTAGCTGCTGGGTAGTGCCTTATTGTTTGACTATTCCACAGTTTGCTTATCCATTAGGTTTTTGCTGTCCGCCTGGTTCATTTTGGCTGTTTTGAAAAGACTGCTGTGAAGATTGATGTACATGTTTTGGGTGTGTGTGTGTGCACGCGCGCTTCTACACATGTGCACACATGTGGCCTTATTTTCATTTCTCTCATAGATTGAGAGTGGAAGTGGTGGGTTACTTGGCTAGTGACGTCCTAACTTCCTAAGATGCTGCCACATTTTTTTCCCCCAAAACTTCACATTTCACACACCCACTAGCAGTACTTAAGACTTTCCTCGCTCCACGCCTTGCCCACCCTGGATGTTTTCGGTCATTTTTATTTTGGCTATTCTGGTGAGTGTGGGATAGAATCTCGTTGTGACTTTAGTTGACATTTCTTTGATGACTGATGATGTCTGGATTCTTTTCACATACTTACTGGTCAGCCATACATCTTCCTTCATTAATTGTTCAAATGTTTTGTCCATTCTGAATGTGATAGGTAGGATGAGGAAGGAGGGTTTGCCCTCTTCATTCAGTATATATTTAATAACTAATTGAATGACCTGAGATTGGCTCCAATATATGTATTTTTCTTTGACTACTTAAAACTTTGTGTATAGTACAGTTAAAAAATAGTTCAAATGGGGTTTCATTTATTCCAAAATGAGTAGTTGGGGCCAGGAGTCGTCCTGAGTTTGGTATTAAAATAAAGATCATAGCCCTTCTTCTTGCAAAAAATCCTTTTTACACAAAACAAATCATCTGGAGAAAGAGAGAGACAGGAGCGTGGGAAGGTGGAAGGGAAGTTGAACTGATTAGGATGTGATGTGCATTCGCCAGTCCTCCGAGTTGAATGTACTTATTTGTCATGTATTGTAAAGATATACGAAGAAAACAGTAATTCTGGGGGGTGGGGGCGGCATAGAACAAGCCAGAGCATGTGCACCATTCCTCGCGTCCTCTCCCTGTGTGGCATGTGGACACGGGCTCATGCAGAGCAGTGGTGGTACAGATGACTGGGCTTTCCTGGCTTCATCTCTGTTTCTTGTTTCCTTGTTTCTTGTTTCTGCTTTTATTTTTATTTTGCTTTTATTTTTACTTACTTGCTATTTCAAAAATTTTGTGAGAAACAATACTGAAAACTTGAGCAGACTTTTGCAGGGATTATTCCTACGAATTAAATTCTTGGTAAAGGAACATTTTGCAGTGTAGCCATTGTTGCTGGGTTGACTTCCTTGATGTTTGTGCCATTCTGTCTCCCATTAATAGTGTCTGTGGGTCCGTGGCACCTGTGTTAATTGTGAGCCTAGGTTAAATTCTTCGCTGTTTTCGCCTCTCATACGAAGTGGGAGAACATCACCAGATCAGTGCTGTGCCATGGTGGTGCATCCTGTCCTCGCCCTGGTGTGCTTTTCCCTGCAGAGGGCATCCTGCAGCACATTCTCGTGCAAGCGAGGAGAGAATAGACCTGCTCTGTGTGCCTTTCCTGTGTGCGTTTTCCAGGCTGCCTTTCTCTAGAAAGCTTTATTGCTAATGTCTTCTTTTTGTTTTATATTTTCCCCAGGGGGAAAGCTGAACAAGGACCTGAGACATTTTCTCAGTCAGCGGTTCCAAAAAGGATCTCCTGATCACGAGCTCCAGCAGACTATAAGGGACAACCTTTACCGCCATGCTGTGCCTTGTGAGTAGCCAGTCTTTGGGGGTCTCACTGCTGGATGGAGTGTTAAAAGCTGAGGGGCAAAGTAAGAGTTCAGAGTTCAGCATCTGGTTCTGGAACACGTGGCAGCTTGCCCATCCAGTGACACCACAAGTGAAGCAAATCGTAACTGACGTTGGAACAGACTGCACAATGTCATGGTATGCGTGGGTTTCAGTACGGCTCTGCCACTTACTGGTTTGCAGTGTTGGGCAAATGGCCCCTTGTAAGACTAGCTTTTCAGACCAGTAGAAAGGAAGATGAGTCAGAAGTTCCGGCGACTTGGAGCTACTGTGAGCAGTGCACAGGACAAGGCATATAAGCCCATTTGCAAAGTCCTGCCCTGGTGTCAGCCTTCGTGAGTGTTAACTGTGATTGTCTTCCATGGATGAAGCAGGCCAGGGACGCTTAGGCTGGCCTCTGTGGAGACTCCTGCATCTGTAGTGGCCCCTCGGTGAGGGACTTCATTAGTGGCCTCTCGCATGTCCCTAAGCATCTCTTCTCCTGTCAAATTTACAAACACATCAGGATTACTTCAAGACATGATTTCCATAAGTAAAACCCAATGGATAAGACCAAATTTGAGGTAGCAATATATAGGATGTGAGCACTCCAAAAGTGCTAAGGGGAGGTGTATGGCCTGGCAGCCCATCAGGCTATCTCCAGTAGGTGAGCAGGCAACTTGCTTAGTGTAAAGTATTACTGTGCCTAACTGCACCACATTTCTACACAGTAGTGAGCTAGCAGCTTGGTTGGAGTGGAGGTTTACTGTGCCTAACCACACCACGTCTCTACACAGTAGGTAACCTGTTAGGTCAGTTAGAGTGGAGTACTGCCATGCCTTACCATGCCATGTCCCTCCACAGGGTGATCATAAGATTCATATCAGGAAGACATGAGGTGGTCCAATTTCATTCAGACTGAAAGGAAAGAATCATCTTGGTTTTATTACTTGAAATATTTCTGCTACCTAGACCTTCAAAGTTTGAATTTTTGTGATATAATTTATGATAATTTTTGATATAATTTCTCAAAATTTTTTGGTACCCTTATTACTGCTGTGATCTATTTGCTCTAAATAATGTTTTATTTCCAAAAATTTTGCAAATGACTTGCAATAGTGCTAATGTTTCTTGACTTTGCTGTAAAATAATGAATGGAACAAAGGTACAACATTGTACAGATAAGCCAGGTTAGACAGTCCATACTGGGACCTGGGGGGCCAGCTTCTAAGTAACCCCCTGCCCTCATTTCTGTTATTGTAAGGCAGAGACTCTGGGAAGGGAAGAGGGATGATGCCAGTGACCTTTGACAAGGCCCGCGGTTACCCCTTTCTGGAGTGGCAGGGCTGCCTGCAGCTGATGGAGAAGGGTTGCCATAATTAGTCAGTGTGAATCTGGCCCTCAGTTCTTTTCATTCTTACAACATCAGAACTGAATACCATAATCTTAATAACATCCTCGTAATAAGTCCATGTATTTTGGATTAATAATAATTTCTAATGCTAGTTGAATGAATGGATTAAGTATTATCATTCCATCTTTTGTCAGTCAAGAAATACAGGTACTAAAGGAAGCCAGTAAATACACCAAGGCTTCCGGTGGCGAGAATCTAGAATCTCTGGGAACAGACTGGCTCTGCCTCTGCCACGTGTTGTGTTGTAGTCTCCTAATGACCCTTTGAAAATGGGGGTCTTCACAGCCATCATGCAGATGAGAAGTAAAGTCACAGGAAGAGTAAGTCACCAGCGTGTAGCATATTTAGGTCTTCCTGACTCTCAAACCACCTTGAGCTATGTCCGTGCTGTCTTTGAAGTTACATTGAGCAGTACAGCAGGTTGAATGTGATTTTTTAGAATCCAGTAATTGCAGACTCATGATTGTTCTCTGTGTAATTTTTCCCCTGCTTAGATTCCAATTTAAGAAATGGGAATGAAGCAAATGAGCGCACCATTTCTCCATGCATCTGTGGCGTTGCCATGGTTACATGTTGGCATGCTTTCCCATTTATTTTTTCCACTGATTTATTGGACCTGACTGTGAGCTAAATGGCTTGATTTTAAGCTTACCACTATATAGGAATTGGGGCAAAAATGACTTCAGTCTTTTAAAAACAGAAAAAGCATGTTTGTCTTTGATTGTATAAAGCCCTTGGTATTGAGGTTCTTTGTGTATGAAACCAGTAAATCAGGAGGTTGGAAAGCAGAAATGGTGTTCCTCCTAAAAAGGGCATGAATAGCATTCATTTTGTGCTTTCTTCATAGAAGCGGGGAGGAAAGTTAGAAGTGGTCTGTGTTGAGGTTGGTTGTCCTATGAGCATGAGCACACTTGGAGCCTTGGTAACTGTGTGAATCACCTGGACCACATTTGTGTGTGATTCCTTGGCCCCATGGTGGGTACACAGAGCACTTACCATCCTGTTGTATGTCAAGTGAGGAAGCCCTGGGGTTGGAGAATGGGACCTCCTGGCTATGTTGCACCTGGGCTGTAGGGAACCCCCCTAGCATCATCTGTAGGTGTCAGAACGTGGCTGCTGACTGTGTTTTGAGAAGAGTTGACCTCACAAGCCAGGTGCTTGCTGGGGAGGTGGGGTAGACGGAGGCATTTTGGGAGGTCTTATAGGTCATTAAAAATGTGGAAGAAAAGTTCTTTGGTTCCCAAATTACTCGAGTATCATCACTGTGTACGTTGCAGTGATGTTACCACATGGACATCAGTTCTGCCTTAGCTCTGTGGCAAAGGCCATGATGGTAAAATCGTGCTGTTTCTCAGAGGAGATGAAGTAACCAAGCTTAGCATCCTCAAAATATTACTCAAAATGTTTCAAATATGTTACTCATGTTTGTATTTTTTTATTTTACTAGCTTTATTAGGGTATAATATATCATATAATTCACCCCCTTAATGTGCTCTTTCAGTGCTATCTTTGTTAGTTACTATTCTTTAGTTTGTTTTTTCCTCCCTTATTCAAGAACCTTTCCCCACATTATAGAAAAGATCATCTTAGAAATCTAATTATATTTATCATGGAAAATGATTACCCTCACTACCCACCCCCCCCCCCAAAAAAAAAAAAAAAGACTTGAAAGGAGACCCAAATGAAGGCTAAGTCAGAAGTTAGGGACAAAGTCTCAGGGTGGCTGTGCTGTCTCCATGGCTACAGTAGCCCCAGCTCAACCAGTACACACAGAAACCTGAGGTGAGCCTCATTGAGGGAAACTGAGCCTCAGAGAGCTTAGGAACTTCTTGATCCTGCATAGTTAGCAAGTGGTATGGCTAGGTTTAAACTAGGTTTCTGTAACTCCAAGGGGTAATTAATAGTAGCCTGATTAGAGTAACATAGAAATTTACCCTAGATGGTAACAGTAAAATAAATAAATAAATAAATAAAAACTTTTCTGATAGCTGAATTTATTATCTTAGCAATATACAGTAATGAATTTTTATGATTGTGGATACGGATTGATATGGGGCTTTATGCCTTTAAGATAAGTGTCATCTCTATAATTTCCAAGAAATTCATTGCTACAAAACATTTTTTAAAATTATCCAGATTCTTTAAAAAATTATTATAGAATTTTTGGGACTTTATATAATAATTTTATAGGACATTTAAATCTGTCCAATTTTCCATTAGATCTCTTTGTATGTCTATGGAAACCAACCTTTAAACAGATTTGAAGCACGTATAGATATACTCCTCTGATTCTTTAGAATTATCTCATTGATGTCCCAGTCTCCCTCGCCTCCCATTCTCTTCGCCTCCCCAGCACCTCGGGGCTTCAGCCCTGAACCTTCTGTGTCCCACACCCTCATTCCCTCCTGCCCCTGGGCATGCTGCTCTCCTCCTGCTTCCCTGCCACTGTGAGCAGTCCTGGTGTTACCATGGTGATCTTGGTGCTGCCTCCTCCAAGCAGTCTCCCCTGGGCTCCAGAGTGCCCTATTGCCCTTCTGGCTGTTCCTCAAGCATGTTCCATGCCCTCTGCGGGTCGCCTGTCCTGTTAGAACCTCACTTTGGTACATCAGGCCTCAGTCTCCAGCACACCACTAGCTTGGTGCCTAAACTGCAGAATAAATATTTGTTGAATGAGGAAAAAAATGGGAAAAGATGCCCTGTATATTTTCCCCCTTGGTTACCTAGCATTTGAGAGAAGCTTCAGGGCTGCTTTTGCGTTGGCTTTCAGAATAAAAGGCCCTTGGAGGCTGAGCCCAGAAGAATCTCGGGTCCAAAGGAGACTACTGCAGGCTCCTGTGCGCTAGGCACTGCATGCCTAATTGCAGTCTCCATGTCGCTGCGCCTCCCTCATTGATGGCCTTCCTGCTCTGCGACTTTCTGCCTAGTTTGTGTGACAACCTCTTAAATTGTTGCTTCAAAATGGCCACTTTTCCCATGAAGATAGATAGGTTACCTGACAAGGCTTGTCGTTCGCTGTACTGTTGCTGTCAGAATGAGGCACAGCTCACCCACAGTGCTGGTTCCTGGGATGCTGAGCATCACCCCACCTTCCCTTCCATGTCTCTGGGCTCTCTGAGGACCTCAACCTTCTGTTAAGCTCAGGTCACCTGAGAGAGGAAGGAGTAAGCTGACTTGTTCTGTCACTTAACCCTTTGTTGATCGAGGCTCTCCTGGGTTCTGAGGCTCCTGTAGCCTAAGTACTAATCATTAGTTTACAGAAGTGTACGAAGGCTAAGTGTGTGATCTACAGAACGGTTCACACTGGATGAGATAAACGTAGGGGACCCTGGTTTTCTGTGTATACAGGTCCTGTATTCAACATTGGCCAGTGTGAACCATTGCTGATTTTTGTGAAGACAGCTCTACATGAGCGCTGGGACTGCTTGGCCTGTTGTATCCATAACAGCTTGCTGGAAGTCAACCCAGAGCTGATGGTGTAAACTTAATAGAGCCGATCTCCTTGGATGTGCAGCTCTGTTCTCGGGTTATGTATGACGCTTGGGGAATGCTTCTGGTCATGCCACTGGCATCTGTAACATGTATCAGGTAAAGGGCACCAGCAGCTGTCTCAGTATTGTTATTGTCATTGTCCTCTAACCAAAGTAGGTGGTGTAAAAATAAGTAATGAGAGAATTGTTTGCCATTTGTAATGCCCAGGCTGTGACTAGTGATAACTATAGCTCTTCGGTGCGGTGTCCATCTGTGTCGATTACCTGTGTGCAGTTGCGTCATGTTCTCTCTGACTCTGGGCTCATCCAGGGCTTGTAGACACTTGAGGGTCTGGACACAAGTGCATTTGATGCTCACACTCTCTTTGATCAGCCACAGTTGCCTCAGGAAGTGAGCCTTGGTAACCAGTGATCAGCGTTTTCGCTCCTTCTCTCCTGCCTGTGGCTGTGGCGCTTTCCCACATGCTCCTGGCCTTTCCGTGGTCTGGGAACTCTTCCCCACACACCCACTCCCTGCATGCTGACACCTGCTTTGGCCTTTCCCCTTCACTACCATCATTGACTCTGCCTGGGTTTCCTATTGAACTCCCTTAAAGAAGCCAAGAATTGGAACGAAGAAGTGAATGGCTCCTACGCTGGTGCAGGATTTCCTTCCTGTAAGATGTACATATGGGGCAGCAGACTCACAGGAAGTGGTGCGCTCTTGTGCACTTGATTTGTGTATGTCCTTTGAGTAATGCTTACCACAGAAACAGTGTGAGCATTGGGCTGCCAGCGTCCATGTGACTTTCCTCTCTGCTTACCGTGTTGCTTCACGTATGTAGTTTCCTTCCTCCCATGTACAAAGTGAAATATTACTCATTTTTCACAAAGTTATATGGTAGTCCATGCAAGTAGTTCTGTGATAATTTTAAAAATTATGAAATCAGAAAAATTTTTATTGTTTAGACGTAATTTAGAATTAAAAGTCTGGGATCAGGTACCTATAAAGAAATTTTTATCCCTACAACTGGCGAGGCCTTGAAAAGTAGTGAAGAGAGCAGGAAGGTGGTTTCATTCTGCACCCTCTCATTGATGGAAGCCAACAGCATGGCATCTGTGATTACACCTAGGCATCCCTGGCGTGGGCAGCACCCCATCCCCAGGCTCTGCTGGCTCCCAGGGCAGTACACACTCCCAGTCATGCCACATCACCAACCCGCGGGTCTCAAGGTGAGGTGTTGATTACAGGATTCACCCAGAAATTAGTTGCTTTGATTGACTTTGGTGTTCTTTATGAATTAAACCATTGTTAACAAAAACCTAGCCATTTCCCAATATTTTTTTAAAAACCTGACATTAATCATAAACCTGCCATTTTGGTTGGTGGGGTGCTGTGCTGTTGGTTATTAGGCATTATTTGCTTCAGTTTGTGACAGGAACCTCTCTTGATTCTGTATCTTAACTTACCTTCTGGTTTTTCTCATCTTGTGTACTTTGCCAGTCATCTTCCTTTGTAGTTACCTAGACTGATTTCCAATGCAGACTTCGGGATCTGTTCTGTAATTGTAAACGTGACACTGGCTAAGCAGCTCTCCTTTGTCATTAGGTGCCGATAGAGTCCAAGCAGCGCACAAGTAACATTTTGACAACAGGTGTTAGGGTCATTCATTACATTTGAGGTGGTGAAGATCAGAGAGACTGAGGAATTCACCTGGCATTTTGTGTTATAATTTGAAAATTAATAATAAAAGCAACAAGAAGTAGTGATCATTGAGTACCTCGTGGGTCAGGAACTCTACCAAAACACTTCACTTTCATTATTACTTTTAACCTTCTTAGCAGTCTTTTAAAGTACACGTTATTCTTATATCCATTTTTCAGGGAACAAAATGAGGTTTAGAGAGGCAGCTCCCCACTTCCCCCAATATACTAAGAAAGCTGAGTTTGATTCCAGTTGGATAGATCCCCAAGTCATCATCTTAAACTATTGCCTTATGAAACCATAAGGTCACTTGTCCTGTCAACTGGCTTAGGTTAGCAAAATGACATATATGATGGAAAGAATATTGCCAGAAAGGAAGGAGGTGGTATCACTGTTGGGCACATTCCAGAGGTCATGTGGCATACTTGGCCTCATTCTCTGCCCCTCTGAGGCTCACTTGTGCTTAATATGTACTTATAGAGTCTGGGACATTCAGGTGTGGAGACCTAGAGAGGTCAGCAGAATCCACTTCTTAGCATTTTTGTGAGCACAGCCAGGTTTCCTGCTTTCCAGAGCTCCATGTGTTTTATTACCTTTCTGGGATGTTCAAGCCTGATACCTCAAGGGCTGTTTAGATAATCTACCTGAAGGTCCTTCTTTTAGATCAGTCGTGTTTGTTACTCGGTCTTACTTCCCCCAGTATATTAACCCATGCAAGAGGAAAGAGCCTCCACAATCTAGGCACCTCTCACTAGGCCCCACTTCCCACCACTGTTATATTATTAGGCCTGCGTGTCCATAATTCACACTTGGACCTTATTCATATGAAGACTCCCCTCCTCCCTTTTAACAAGCTAAGTTTTATGAATGTTTTTCAGTATTTCTTGAGTAATAAAGGATGACACTAGATGATAAGCAAGAATATAGTGAGATTAATGATTGGATGGTTTAGCCAATAATAAGCCTGCTTGAAGCAGCAGATTCTCTGTGTGTTCCCACATCAGCTAACTCCTCCATGTTCTTTATCTTTGTATTTATTACACGTCGGGAACCATAATCACCATTGAATAGTTGCTGAGTGAACAGAGTCATAATTGAGAAAAAAGAAAAAAGTTATAAAGCTAAAAGCTCATAGCACTGGACTTATATGTGTCATCTAATTCAGATAAACATGGGTTGGCTAGTGGCTTTTATTCTAATGTTCCTGAGGAAACACAACATGAAGTTATAAGAGCTAAAGTTTAATTTGGGTTGACATAATTTTATAATACCATGTGAACATGTTAGACTAGGCCTCACCACTTAATACAATGTATCATTAATTGAGTGCTTACTGTATGCACCAGGCATTGTTTTAAGTGATTTACAAGAGGTTTTTTTTTTCTTTTCTCCTTTTTTTCTTCTTCTTATTTTTTTCTTTCTTTAAAGAAGTACTAGGGATGAACCCAGGAAAGAACCCCACCCTTACGCTGCATCCTCAGCCCAAGTTTGTTTTTTTTAGATCTCGTCAAGCACTGAGACAATGTGGTGTTGTGTTACTGTGGTACTATTGATAAAGAGTGGCAACTTAGGTGTGAAGAACTTAAGTGTCTCGTCCAAACGTAGATAGTTTAATAATGTTCGACTTCAGATTCAAAACCAGTCTGACTGCCTGCTGAGACTGAACTCTTGGGTTATTCTTCTGCCCACAGTCACTTGAAAGACCATTTTAAAGTAATGTATTGAATTTTAAAGAGTTTTCACTTAACGACATATAGAATAGTCCTTGGCTGAGGGTAGGATACTCATGTATCTAAGTGGCAGCCACGTTAATTTATTTAATTGCTTTACAATTTTAGCTGACATTTTTCATCAAGATTTATTGCAATTATACATCAATTCTCACAGCAATTTATGAAGGTATGTGAAAGTTTTTGTAGTGTCCTCACATCTATTATTTTTAAAAGGCTGTGCTATAATTTAGTTTTTCAAAAATTATTTAAGAGAATAAAGTATATGCTAAAAGAAATCTTGTGTCATAAACCAGGTGTGGTGGCACATGCCTGTAATCCTAGCACTTGGGAGGCTGAAGCAGGAGGATTGCTGTGAGTTCCAGGCTAGCCTGGTCTATGTAGTGAGTTCAGAACCAGCCTCAACTACAGAGTGAGACTCCCCATCTCAAAAAGAAAAAAAAATAAAAATAAATCTTGTATCAAATGTGTTCAGTGTTAAAAGTACAAATAACTTGCCTAGCTCCTTGCAGGAATAGTGTTAATTGGAGCTGAAGTCCAACTAAGGATGCTACACTGGGCTGTGCTCTGATTGCCTGAAGACCAGTGTGAGATAACTTGCCCAAAATGGTTGCCTTGAATTTAGACAAGAAAATGTCTGTTGTTTTATTTCAAACACTGGATAAATAAAATAGAATTGTTGTTATGGCCAACTAATGACATATTTTCATATTGCATTCAAAGTTAACCACTTACCAGGGGCTGAGACTGCAGGCATGTGTTAAGAGGTGTGGATGTGGCGTGCGTGTTCCAATTCCAGCACCATCCCTCCCACCACCGAAGCTAACCAATTACCTGTCCTTGTTTGAGTGAAATATACACCAACACGTGTAGATGGCAAGAGTGATATGGTTTAGTCTCAAGTCACTATAAAACATTAAAAATGACTAAAAATTTATTATGTGCATTGAAAGGAAGAAAGAGAAAACAAATTTAAAGCCAGTAGTTGAAATGTTAATATGAGTCTATAGATGAGTCTGGGTGTGGGTATATGGAGTTTTTTGTGCTATTTTTATTTTCACAACTGACTGTACATTTGGAATTACTTCCAGATAAAAGCTTTTTTTGTTGTGGTTTAATCAGAGTCTTGTGCTGTAGTCCAGCCTGATCAAATTTACTTCATAGTCCAGGCTGACCTCAGTTTACATCAGTCTTCCTGCCTCAGCTTCCCAAGTGCTGGGATTACAGACAGGTGTGCATCACCACACCCATTTAAAGCTTTTAAAAATTATTATCTTAAAAAATCAACCCATAGTAAAATAGACAAACGAATTAATTCTTAGTGTGACGTTGTTGAAGTTGGGCTGCTCTGCTCTAATTAATCAGTTATACTTTGGGAAAAGGGGATATTATTTTGTTTTTTGGTCCTTCCCCCTTATTTTTTAGCAGTGTTTTTAACCTAGATGGGAAATATTTTAAGATTCTTTATAATAAAGTAGATCTGCTAGTGTATTACGTAAACTAGCCTTAAAGATATTGCACATATTTTAAAACAAAAATAACTCATATGGAATACCAGATTTATGCTGTTTCATTGTAGTGTCTCCTTACATTTTTATGGGATTCTGAATAAGTTAAGTGATGCTGTTATCCTCATTTACAGTTGAGGAAACTGAGGCTGGTAAAGTTGACCTCTCTACAAGGTGGGCAGGGCCTGGACTGCATGCAGTGATGAAGTTTCAATAGCAAATATTCAGCTAAATAGCAAAGTTTAAGAGACAGAGAGAGAGAAACAGAGACAAAGAGAAATTGTGGTAGCTGAGGGACAAGAGATACTGTAAACATCTTAGATACTAGGCCCAGTACCACAATAATGTAGTTCTGTGGGTGGAGGCTTGCTGCTTAGACTGCTTAAGTGCTGAGAGACCACGTCTCTGCTTGACTGGCCACAGTTATTTAGAAACAACAGCACTGCTACAACAGAAGTTAAGGTGTAATTTTAATATTGCATTTAATGCGCATTTGTCCATGGACACAGAAATGCCGTATAGTTGTGCTATTCAGTAACTGATGTATGTATAGAATATTAACTCAAAACATGCCGAAGATAGCATGAGCTAGTAATTACTGGTCTCAAGTTTAGCTATCTTTTGTTTTTGTGTATCTTTATTCTGTCAGCTTAGCTTAATGTGAAGATAATATCAAGCCAGGCATAGTGATACACACCTGGAATGCCAGCTACTCTGGAGACTGGAGCAGGAGGATTTTGTGAGCTGATGGTCAAATTAGTCAATTTAGAGCAAGCCTGTCTCCAAAAACAAAAAAGGAGACCCTTCTTGAATAGGCATCCTGGGCAGATGCCCCTGCCCCTGCCTGCCCTCGCATCCCTTGATGGTTATGGGATGAGGTGACATCGCCCTTGGATGAAAGCTTGGCTTCTTCAGAATCAGCTTTAGTTGTTAAGGGAAGAAGTATAGGAGGGAGCAGGGTAGGCCTCCAGGACGGTCAGACAAGGTGGGCTTTACCGAGCTTGGATCCCAGTCCAGGACTCCTTCTTACCACTATTACCCGCCCCTCCTCCCCCCGTCTTGTTCCCAAGACCAGGTCTTCTTAGTTTGGCATTATTGAAGTTGGGCTGCTCTGCTCTTACCATATGCCTGTTAAAAGTAGGGTCTTTTTTTTTTTCTGTCTTAAATACTTTGTTTTGGAAAATGGGGGAAAAAAAAGTTGTTATACTAGAAATGCAGTGAAAGGTTTCCAAGTCCATGTCATGTGAAAGAGTTACTGCTTTATCCTTCTAATCATAGCAGCTATTGTCAGTGAATTTGGCAGTTTTTGCTTTTCCCATTTCATGGAATAAGATCATTGCAAACAGACCTTAAAGGATTGAGTTGCAATTTCTGTATTATTTTGTTTTCATCCCCAGATTTGAGGGATATACATTTCTTATTTTCATCTCTAAGTGGTTTTACACAGTTCTAGTTAATTAATGATTTGGTGGAAAAACCAACATCTGTTTCACCAGAATGTTGAAAGAAAAAGTTACTGGAGTTGTTGATGAAATATTCTTCATACACAGTCTCACTTGAAAATGAGTTCTGACAGTGCTGCCAGCATGACCTCATTAGTTCTGAGACTCTAGATGGGTTTTTCTGAAGTAGATGGAAGTTGCTGGCTAATAAAGGTTTGTTTGAATTTATGTTTGCTCTTTAATTTCTGCCTTCCCAAAGGCCACCTGTGAGAAGTTGAGTATTCAGCCAGGATTAGATACCCGTGCAAATCCACTTCAGTCAGAGGTATTGTAGGGTGTTATATCTTCCTGGTTCACAGCAGTGGTGATCATGTGGAAGGCTAGGCATGGTCATGTTTACCTGCAAACTATGCTCTGTCCATAACATGGATTATAATTGGAAAATATGGCAGTGTGGCTTCTTAACACAGCTTCCCCTACTCGTTCAGAATTCTCCACTGCTGTGGGGATCTGCTTGATGAGGTACATAAGACTGCACTTTCCTGTCCTGTGTACTGTCCTCTGCTTTTCGCCTTCTCTCTCCCCAATTCCACGCCCCTCTCTTTGCTTTTTTCCTTGTACTACAAACTCCCCTTCATGTTAGATGCTGACAGGACAACTAGATGTTTAAGAAGATGTGAGGCCTGTCTAGGACCAAAAGGAGGCCTTTTTAAAAGAAAAAGATTCAAAAAAAAAAAAAAAAAAAAAACCTCCTGTAGAAAGTTAAACAAATCTTAAGTATCTTGCTAAACTCTCTCTGTCTGTCTGTCTGTCTCTCTGTCTCTCAAAGACACAACACTCACACACAAAACAACAATAGCCCAGGTCCTTGTACTGATTGCACTGAGCATTTGCAGCCCCTCACGACTCCTCCTACTCAGTACCTCTTTCCCATGAGGTACTCTGGGCTAACCTTGATCTGATTCTGTCCCCATAGACTACTTTTGCCTGGTTTCGAGTTCTAAATATGGCAAGCCACTGTGAATGTACCAGTGGACATATGTGCATAATTCTTGGGTCGCAGCTGAGTCATGTTTAGTTGTAGTAGATGTTGCCAGTTTCCAAAGTATTGTACCACTTGTGCTCCACCTGCTCGGAGTTGAGATTGATCCTCGTCCTCCCCAGCACTGATTACTGTTACTTAAAAAAAAAAAATCTTTTTTGTCATCCTGGCTGATGTGCTATGATACCTCACTGTGGCTTCGATTTGCATTTTCCTGATGTAGAGTGAGACTGGACACTACTTCAGATGTTTTTTGTCTGCTTGTATGTTTTCCTTTGCGTAGTTTCTGTAGAGTCTGTTCCCATTTTTTCTTTTAGATTGTGGTTTTCTTCCCGATTTGTAGAAAGAACTGAATTTTAACTTCTGTTCATGTGCTCAGTAGTTGTGCTGTGTAGATTCTTGAGCCTTCTTTCTTTTCATCTGCAGAATAGGGCAGAGTTACCTGCCGTCTTGGTCGTGGTCATGGAAAGAATGACAGCAGTGGTGCTAAGCACAAAGCACCAAGGGAGAAGGCACTACCGAATACTATATGAATTTTAAAAATCTGTTCTTACATCAGATGAGCAGCTCATTAAGATATCTGAGTAGTATTTTTTTTCTTCCTACTGTTTTTGGTCACATACATGAAATGAAATAGGCCAGAGGGATCCACTTGTCTCCATGGTGCACTGGAGGTCATGTCAGTCCTCCTAAGAATATCGTCTTTGCAAGGGAGACAAGTGAGAATGAGAAGTATGTTTCTGAAAAGAAGAGAATAAGGTAAATTTAGATGTAGCCCCCGCCTACAGATTCCTACTTGCCTGGGCATTGGTGAGAGTGTGCAGGAATAAGAACTTTATTATTCATTTCTTCTTCCTCCCTTGTCACTGAGCTTCCCAGAGATTCACTTTCCTCACTTGTAAAGTAGGTAAAACAATACCTCCCTAGAGCATTGCTGAGAGGTGTCACACACCACAAAGTCTCTTGTAAGCTTGGGTCCATGTGGTTACTGTGAGGGGCCGTAGTCATGGTGACGGGCAAGACGTGGTTCCTGCACTTCTGCCAGGAGGGCTGACTCCTGACTTTACATTGCCAGGCCTGAGGTGGGAGGCTGGCTGAGGGAGAGACAGTCACAGTCTTAGGGAGTAAAGTGGGCCGCAGCAGGAAGGGAGGTGCCAGGAAGGAGAGGATACCTGTCCTGGGGGACTCACGCGGTATCAGCCCTCTACGTGCCCTGCTTATATCTGAATTATGTTACTGGAGTCAATCTGAGTATTTCCAAAACATATAGAAATAATAAGAATGAAATTCGTATTGTAGTGGTTTAATGGAAGAGGCTTGGTTTTAAGGGTAGAAAAATATGATTCTGTAAATGAGCCCATTGCACTGAGATCTGGTTGTACAAATAGAAGAATCAACATGGACAACATCCCTTCTGCAGTACAAGCCTGAGATTTGATACAGACGGTGTGGAGTAGCATTTTTTCCACAGTGCTGAACCCTTGTGGAGCTAGCACAACTGGAAGCTGGTTGCTAGTGGTGGTGCCGGTGCTGGGCCTGCTGCACTTTCTTGTAAGAACTTGTGGAGAAGCTTCTTTGAGTCCTTTTCAGGAGTATGATTATCTTTCATACCTTCTATAGTGATTTCACCAAAACAGTGGCTCTTTAATAAAGAGAAATGTCCTGTGCCCTGTTCCCATTTCTTGTTGAGACTTACAGATGTAGGAATTCTGTTTATTTCCCATTTGCTACTTGGTTTTTCCAATTGTCTCTAAAAGCCAGAGAGTAGCCAGGTGAAGGGGCATACATCTTTAATCTCAGCTGCTCAAGATCCTGAGGTATGAGGATTGGCAATGTAAAGCCAGCAAGGGCTTCTTAGTGGGACCTTGTGTCAAACCAAACAGCAGGAGAAGGCTGGGATTGTAGGTCAGTGGAGAGCAGTCAGGCATCAGTCTGGCACTTTCAAAAGAACACAAAACAGGGGCTAGAGGAATTGCTCAGCAGTTAAAGTGCTTGCTTAGTAAGCACTAAGTACCTGAATTCAACTCCCCAGTACCACATAAACCGGGTGTGGTGGTGCATGCTTGTAATCCCAGAACTCGGGAGGCTGAGGCGGGAGGATTGCCGTGGGCTCCGTGGTAAATTTAGGACCAGCCCAGGCTGCAGAGTGAGACCCTGTCTCAAAAAATGAACAAACAACTAACACAAAGCAAATTACCAAGCACCCCAGTGGAGCTGTTCTGCAGAGAGAGGTTCCTTACTCACCTGCTCATGGCAATTCAAGTCGAGGCTAGGAGGAAGCAAGGCCCGTGATGTGCTGGTAATCCCAGCACTCTGGGCGGCTAAGGCAGGAGAAGTGCAGGTTTAAGCCCAGCCTGGGCAACTTGGCAACTTGGTGAGACTGTCTCAAAACCAAAAGTTAAAAATGGGCTGGGAGACGTAGCTCAGGGGGAGGCCCTGTGCTTAATGTCCAGCATCTCCTCCATCAAAAGAAAAAAGAAAAAAGACAGAATAGAAAACAGTATTTTACACTGATCTTTTTTTCTTCTTTTATTTGTGGTAGAAATCCAAGGTTGTTATAAGAAAGACAACCATCTCTCTGTGTGTATGCTTAAGTGATTTGCCTTTGACATTATCTGAATAAAGTCATCATTTTCCACAAACCAGAAAAAGTCAGTATGGCAACAGTTAACACTTCTTTGTTACATGCTAATATCATAATCAGGCCCTTGGCCGATTTAAAAGGCAAGTAAATTAAGGGGTCTTTTATTTTGCTCCATTTTCCCCGGCAATATTTGTCATTTCCAAAGTAACCGTTGTAAATTAATACCTAACTAAATAGCCCTATCCAGGTATGTATTTGCTGCAGAATCTGAATAAGACAGCTTAAAGTGTTCTCATTTGAAGAATGTTTTTCATTTTTTTTATCAGTGTCTTTGTTATATAATGCTAGTATTTCTTGATTCTCAAACACAGATTTTTTTCTACAGCTGGTTCTTTTCAATCACAAGTGTGCATATTTGATTCAATATATATGGTAATATATATTTAATACAGTTTTCTTTTCCCCTAAAAAGCTGTTAAATGGAAGATAGACCTTACAGTTAATGACATCTTAAAATTATGGCAATTTTGCTGTTGAAAAAATTACATGGTACTCTGGTCTGAATGTGTCTCTCAATTTTCATGTATTGAACCTTAAGGCCAGTGTGATGGCATTGCAAGGTAGGCCCTCAGAAGGTGAATGCGTGAGGACAGAGCCCTGGCAGGTGATGGAGGGCAGTGGAGGGGCTTGAGAGAGCAGCTTCACCTATTCTACTCCTCTGCATGTGAATACCCAGCATTCATCACTCTGTAGGTGCAGGCACAAGGCAAGCTCTGGCTCTCTTTGGACTATCAGTCTGCAGAGAATCCCAACCTCCGCAGCTGTGAAAATCAGTATGTTATTTATAAGTAACACCACAAATGGACGAAGACACAAGGCTACTGCGTTGTTTCTTCTGCTTTGAATTTATACTTAGGCTTTCAAGATCTTTTTCCCTAGGGATTTCCTCTACACTTAAAAGTAGCTGCCTCCGTTAGAGAAATGCCTCCCTCTTGTTATCTTCCATGGTTCCATTAATCAGACAGAAATTTTAATCTACATTTCCAATTCATACTTTAACTTTTCATTTCAAATATTTGCCAAAGCATTATTTTTATTATAGAAGCAACATACAGAAAGTTTTAAAATTAAAAATAAATGCAGCACAATGAACTTGAATGTCTCATTTGAGCAATCCAAAATCATGGCATTTTGGCTGGAATAGCCATAGGTCATCACTTACATTCCTGTGAGCCCTCCCCTGGTGTGCAGGAGGCCCTGGGTTCAATCCCTAGCACGCCCTGCTCCCCAAAGTGTCTCTGTGGGGCTGAGTGTGCAGCTCAGTTGTAGAGCACTTGTTTAGCATGTACAGGCCCTGGGTTTAATCCTCAGCACTATAAGGTGAAAACAAAAATCCTCTTAGGTCTTTTTCTGATAATTCATAAACATGTGTTGCATTACCTTTGCATTGCTATGACAAAATACCTAAACAGGTAGGGGAAAGGTTAATTTTGGCTCATAACACCAGATATTTTGGTCCATGACTGCTTGAATCTAGTGCTTTCGGGTCTGGGGCAATCACCATGGCTGAAGCATGTAGCTAAAGAAGACTGAGGCAGTGGCAGGCCCCAGATTCCCCTTCAAGGTCAGGTGCCTCCTCTCCCCCTCACCCCAACCTTTCTTTGACTAGGCTCCACCTTCTCAGCAGAGGTGGGAAACTTCTGGCCTGTGGGCCCTATGGTCCTGAGGCCAAGCCAACAGTCACATTACCTATGAGATAACTAATCGTTTTACCAAATACAGCAGGCTAGCTTTTAAGTTGGTAATTTCCTATAGCCCACAATGGTGTCATAAATATCCATGTGGCCCTTGGCAGAAAAGAAGTTTCTCCACTGCTGAGAACTAAAGGGTCTGTGACTTTTGTATCGTAGGCCAATGACCACATGTTTAGAATATGAACCTTTGGGGAATACTTAAGACTGAAACTATAACATATAAGAACTCATAGATACTACATAAGATATCGGGGAGAGAGAGAGTGTGTGAGTTTGGGTTTGCATAAAGGGTGCTATACTCTTTTGTAAAGACCTAGTAAAATCTGGCACGTTTTATCTTTCAATAGCTAGAAAGGAAGAGGGAAGAAACAGTTCAATTAACTTCATTTTACTCGTTGTCATTGCTATGCTTAAGTTTTCACTATTTCCTAAGACCCTTTAATAAATTTATTAGCCCAGAAAATAATCTATTCTGTGTAGATTTCAAATTGGTATAAAGCTATGCGTGGCATTCTTCTATTCGTGGAGACAACTATCTACCTCTTTCCTCCTTCTCTCTCTGTCCCTCTCTCTTACTCTGTACCCAGGGTCTGGTCTTCAGACTGAGATAACATCCCCAGGTGTTTTATTTTTCAGTCAAGACAGAATCTTGCTAAAACGCCCAGGCTAAAACATGCATTCCTCCTGCCTCAACCTCTCCGAGTTCTGGGATGACACAAGTGTGCTACCCCACCCATGTATAAATCTCTTGAATTCCTAATGCTTCTTTTTCTTGTTCCTAAAGTTGATTATATATGATTTTTCCTCTTCCCACCTGTAGTCCTGATATTCACGACTTTTTCTATTTTCTTAGTGTTTTATATCTTTTCTCTGGATTGCTGTTTTCCTTATTGTTGAGTTTCCTGTCTGTATTTCTATTAACAAAAGTATTCTTTGATTCTCTATTTTAGAAACAGCTTTAGTGAAGTACAAGTCATGCACTACACAGTTCACTTATCTCTTAAAAATATTTTGCATTATATAGCTGGTCCATTATATCCACAGATTCGAGCCACTTCAGGTTGTACTGTGTGGTTTTGCCTCCAATGGGAATATCTGTCCCAAACATGTGCCGGCTTTTCTTGTCATCATTTCTTAAGCAAATTTATGGCAAAGTAAAGTAGACGTGAAGATCCTGGAGGCAAAGGGATTGGCCAGTGAATATTTATGGGTAAAAGATTTCTTTCTCAATTGATAAAATATTCTAAAATTAGATCATGCAGATATTGGTACAACTTGTAATACAAGATTGTATGAGTTTGGGTTCTTTCAAAAGACAGAATTTACGGATTTTATCACAAAAAGGTCTGTTAGGAAGGTTTACAAATCCAAGGATAGAGATAGTCCTGCGAGCAACCCTTGAGTTATTATAAATAACCTAGAAGTGATTGCATTATATGACAGGATATCTAAAGGTTCAATGAAAATGCTTTGTCTTTTGCTATGAAGGGCTTGACTGTGCTTGAATGTTGTTACCCTTTGAGATCTTGGAACCAGGATCCCTCTGGTGCTGAAAGACAAGCATCTTCACACAGGAAGCCTCATTTCTGGAGGCAACACAGACTCACCAGTAACCATCAAATCTCCTTTTGTGTACTTCAGCGGAAATATGGAGAGTTGAGACTAAATTTACCATTATATTCTTGTGTCTGTTGATGGGATTATGTCAACTTTCCGGAATTATGAACCACACCTCCGCTAGGATTAGGATTTGTCAGCCACCCTAGACTGGGGATCAAGAACTGGTCTGGATTAGAGTATGAGTCATTTGTGGGCTGGCCAATGAGAGCAGAGAACCCACCCAGATGTGGGAGGGACAACTGGAACTCCAACAGTATAAAAGGGAGGAAGGGAAAGCTCTTGCCTATGCACAGATTCGTTACAGTCTCGGCTTGTGCCTGTCTGCCTGTTGCTGCTCTTCAGTCAATGATCTTCAGGCTTCGGTCTTTGCCTGTGATCTCCAGCAGACTGTCACCTCACCGGCTCTTCTGCAGTCCCAGATGGGAGATCTACTTCACAGCTGAGCAGCCATCTTGAACTACCTCTATCCTTGGATTTGTAAGCCTTCCTAATAGACCTTTTTGTGATAAAATCTGTAAATTCTGTTTTTTAGAAAGAGCCCAAACTCATATAATCTTGTATTACAAGTTGTACCAATATCTGCATGATCTAATTTTAGAATATTTTATCAATTAAGAAAGAAATCCTTTACCCATAAATATTCACTGGCCAATCCCTTTGCCTCCAGGATCTTCAAGTCCACTTTACTTTGCCATAAATTTGCCCGTGTGGTCCTTCACGCAAGTGAAACTATGTAATATTTGGCTTTTGTGTCAGAGCTCTTCTACCCAACATAAAGCCTTCCCAACTCACCCATGAATAAGCCTGTGTTAGTACTTCATTCTTAAATCCTGTTGATCTGTCAACCGGCAATGCTGTGTTTGTTCATTCACCAGTTCATGGATATTAGCGTCCATGAATGATGCTGCTGTGAACATTTGTGAAGACATGTGTTTTTATTTTTCTTAGGTACATCCATAGAAGCAGAGATTCTATATCACATCATAACTAACTTTTTAAGGAACTGGCAGGTTGTTATCTGAGATGGCTATGCCATGTATATTCTCATGTATGAGAATTCCAGCTTCTTCACATCCTTGCTAACACTCGTCTGTTTAATTATGGCATCTCAGAGGGTATAAAGTGGTGTCTCCCTGCAGCTTTGATTGATATTTCCCTATTGACCAATTATGTTTAGCACCTTCTTAGAGGCTTATTGGCCATTGATGTAACATCTTTGGAGAAGAGTCTTTTCATATTCTTTGCCTGATTTTAAAATGGGTTGTCTCCTTATTGCTTAGTTGCAGGACTTCATGTATTCTGGATACAAGTCCCCTATGAAATACACAGTTCAATACAAAATATTCTGTCTGGTTCTGTGGTAGCCTTTTTTAAAATTCATATTATCATTCTCAGCAAATCCCTTTACTGTTGACATAGTCTAGCATGGCTCCCCAACCCCAGGCCACAAACCAGCCCATGTTCTGTTTGAAACCTGGCCTGCCCAGCAGGAGAGGAGCAGCTGGCCAGCTTGCTAAGTGTCATCTGCTTTTATAGCTCCTCCCCGGGGCACACATTGACACCTGAGCTGGGCCTCCTGTGAGACCCCCAATGGCATTAGATTCCCATGAGTGCACAGACCCATGTGAGGAACCTAAAATGTATGCTCCTTATAAGAATTTAATGCCTGATGAGTTGAAGTAATGTTGCTACCATCCCCACCCTCCCCTCCCCCACACCATAGGAACATTGTCCCCGATGCCAAAGAGGTTACAGACTAATGTATCTAACTACTCTATTTCACTTTTTTCTTTCTTTTTTGTACTGCAGTGATAGAGTTTGAACCCACTTCCTTTACACTGAGCTGCTAGCCTCCTTTTTTTGAGACTAACTCTCATGAAATTGCTAAACAACTATAGACAGTTCTCCCAACCCTGTAGATGTTTAATATCTCTTTATTGTATCCCACAGGACCATGTGCTTGGTATATGCTCCGCACATACTGTTTGTGGAAACATGTACGAGGGTCACTGTGTCACCAGGGATCAGTGTTGCTAGTTGCTTGTGGGCACCCCCTCTGTGCCAGATACTCACCCATTGAGTCTCCATAACTATCTCATGAGGCAGGAAACTTTTTATTCTTTTTTATGGGTAAAAAAATCATAAGGTAAAATTATTCGCCCACTGAGAAAGAGGTATAGGTGGGTTTGTGTGGTGTGGCACCATACCACGTTTTTATTACTAACACGTACTACTGATTCCTAGAAGTTTACTGGTCAAGAATATTGAGTTGGTCTAATTTCTAGGCATTTCTCTTTTTACTTTGAATGTGCTCAGAGAACTGTATGGCTCCTTTGTCACAGTTTGCTAAAAGCTTGTCAATAGAGACATGTCCACACCTCACTGCCACTCTGAATTGTCCCTTGAAGATGTCCCTGCACAGCCTGGAGTCTGAAAGTACACCACGTTGAAAGGTCTGCTGGTGCCCCACTGGCCTTGGGCATGTGTATGTCCTGAGAAAGGGCCGGGGATATGTGTGGTACCTCCTGACTCAGGCTGCAAGCTGAGCTCCTAGGTTTTGGGATCCAGTGGTGTACTTTGATAAAAATGAAGTAGATTTTCATGGGCTCTTTTTCTTATATTTTTCTTGTACAGAGAGAAACTGCTTTTGAAGCTCCAAAAGTTATTTGTTATTGCTAGTAATTTCCAAGCCAAATGAGTGGTTTTTTTCTCCCCCTATTGAGGATTGGAATGTTATATCCTTGAACACTTATTGAATAAAAGTTGTCTTCTGTCTTTCATAAAGAGAATGGCTTTTGTATTGCTTCCCCTTCATGCAGTCTCTGTGCAGTTCTCTTGTGAGAGAGTAGATTAGTAGTCATCTTCTTGGAGAAAACTCTTAAGATACAAGTTCCATTTTCCAGCATTAGCTTGTGGCTGAAGGCTGGGAGAAGTGTTTTGTAACATTTTTCTCTTTCCTTTTGAGGACAATAGAGGGGCACTGCTGTCCACGCTCACACATGTCTGGATAGGGTGGGACGATGCTGCCCATGCTTATATATGCCCAGGTGATTAAACAGCATTCTCTTAGGGTTATTGTTTCTTTCAGGCCAAAAATGTAACCTAACACTTTGCATTCGGTTCTCAAGACTTTTTCACCTGCCCAAAAGCAGGTGTGAGTCAAAAGTGGCACACTTGAGCAGGCCAGTGGCACAGGCCCCCATCCTAGCACTCTGGCAGGCTGAGGCAGAACCTCTAGTTCTAGCTCAGCCTGGACAGCTTAGGTAATTAGGGAGACCCTGTGTCAAAGACAGAAATAAAGATGGGTTGTGTCTATAGCTAAGTCTAAGTAAGGCCCTGCACTTTAAAAGAAAAAAGGAACAAGAGAATCCTTGTGTGGTGGTGCACATCTATAATCCCAGCTCTCTGGGAGGCTGAGGCAGGAAGAATACAAGTTTGAGCCTAGTCTGAGCAATTTAGCCACTTGTGAGACCCTGTTTCAAAATTAGCCAGAAAACGCACTGTTGGTCAATGCAAAAGCCCTGGGTTCAATCCAGTATGAAAATAAAAAAGTAAAAGGAACAGATGAACCCGATTTCCTTCTAAGCTGCGCTGTTCCCCTTTGCATGGTGCTCTTGTCACTAGCTGAAGTGCTGGCCGGGGCCGTGGTCCATTGCACTGACTTTCTCCACAGTGCAGGATAGGGCTTCCATTTTGTTGAGACGTTTTATATGGAAAGAACGGGTAATAACGGTGATAGTAAGAGCAGGTGACATGTAGCAAGTGCTTTTTTGTGCATGAACTGTGCCGCATACCTTGCCTGTAACATCCTCACAACAAACAGGTAGGTAGGCTTTGTTCCCCTTTGTATGTTGGTGGACCACGCAAGTAATGTCTGCAGTCACACAGGGCCGCCGAGTGAGGAGGTAGGATCGAAACCCCCGAATCTGACTCCAGTGCTGAGGCTTTTGGCTATGATACGGGACTAGCTGGAAAAGCATCAGAAACCCAGGTCTTCCACACCCAGGGCTGCTCAGGGATCCAAGGTCAGACGATGGGCATGTAGTCTGGTTGTGCAGGCTTTGGGTTCACGTCTGGATCCACCAAAAAAAAAAAAAAAAAAAGAATTCTTCAAATTCGCATTCTAATCTGCTCCATCATTTTAACTCCAAAGAAAACAGTGATTTCACCTATGAGTTATTATGTGTAAAATTCTTTTCCAAGTTGAGAAGGAGACAGAAGGCGGAAGGCGCTCCTACCCGAGCGACCTGGATGGCTTCGGTCCAGGCTCTTGAGAAGACAAGGTGGCCCCATAGCCCCTGCTCCCCGGCGCCTTGGGCACGTGAGCCGGCCGGTGCTGGCCCGCCCACCGCTCCCTGGACCCGACGGAGGCGCAGCCCGGCTCCGGGGAGGGGGCGGCCCAGCCCCGCCCGCAGGTGCAGCCCCGGCCCCTCTGGCCTACATATCCGGCAGCCTCTGGGAACGGGCTCTGTGATGTAATGCTCTTTTTTCACACTCGCGGCTTAAATACAGATGGAAATTGTTGTCATGTGTTAGCAATGTCGCCAGTAATATAAAGGCAGAGCCTGGGCATCTTCTCGCTCTGCGCACCGTCCGCGCGCCCGCTGCCCGCGCCGCGCCCTGCGGGACCGCGGAGGGTCCCGTCCCACCCCGCCTGCCGCCTGCCGCCTGCCGCGGGAGCCCGGGCGCACAAAGGGCGGCTTCCGGCGGCCTACGGCCCTCCGCGGCGTGGCGGACCGAGGTAGGCGGGGGTCGGGGGCGGCGGCCGCGGCCCGGCGGCGCCGCGGGCTGGGGGAGGGGACCCGGGCCGAAGCCGGTCCGCGGGCGGCGGGGAACAATGGGGCCGGGCCGGGGGCCCGGGCGCGTGGCGGGCGCTCGCGCCGCCGCCTCCGCATTGCAGGTTGCAGTCGGCGGCTACACATTGTGATGAAGCGCATTCCCCAGTGCTCGCGTCAGCCGGCGTGGGGCGCGGGCCCGGCGCGGGGACGGGGCTCGGGTGCCTGGCGGAGGAGGGGGAAGCCGGCGGGCGGGCGGCGAGGGACGCGGCCCTGCCTTGCATGCTAATAGGCGCCGGCAGGTGTTGGTGAATGGATGTCGCTGCATTGTTCCGGCGCGGGCTGGGGAGGCGGGGACAGTGAGCCTCGCCCGCCCGCCCCGGGCAGATGCTTTTGCATTTTGGAGGGCGTCAGGCCCCCAGCGAAAACAGCGAAGGAAGAACCGGGAGCCTTCCTCCTCTTTTCCTATTTTTTCAAGGAAGAATTACCTGCAGGAGGCTTTTTGAGTTAACTTTCTGGAAATTAACGTGTTCATCCGAGCTGTGTCCGATCTAGGTAAGACGGGTGTCCGTGCGCAGCAGGCCGAGGGCTGTTTTCCAAGCCCAGAAGATGGAGAGATTTTCAAATAGGAGAATGGCTCTCTTACGTGCTTTCTTTTCCCAAGTGTAAGGGGCCTGGGGAGCAGGGATAGTGACGCGTGCGGAGAACGTGTCAGGTCCACGGCTTGTGTGCAGGCTTGGCCGCCCACACAAAGGGAGTGGGCTTGTGCCTGAATTACGTTGTTTGAGGGAATGTGTAGCTTATTTATAATAATTACGGACGTAATGTCCTTTCGTCATTTTCACAGTTTACCGCGCTCAGAGCCTGCCATTGGGAATCTTTTAGGAGAATGTTTAGGAACATGATAGCCCTTGCTGGCCTCAGTGGTTGCTGGGTTTTGTTGCTAGCCTGATAGAACCTGTTCAGCGTTTTCTGCGTGTTCGCTGCAGGCTCCGATAAAAGCTGGAGGTTTGCTGGAAGCCCTGGGACTTTATACTGAGAACGCCTCCTGTGGGTGTGAGTGCAGAAACCTGTGTGCTTGTGCCTGCTCACACGCGCCGCCCGTGAAAGGGCACCGCCTTGGGTGCTGCGGGCATTGGTTTCCCAGTCGACAAACGCTGTCTTTTATTGTCTTTAAGACACACAGCTTCTGAAAATCAGTGTTTTGTGACACCTCTGGAATCCCTTATTGATTGAGTCTGCACTCAGATTCTCTTCATGACTGAACTTGCCGGGAACTCCTCAGCAAGGTGTACCTCATGAGTTGCCTTGAATTTTTCTGCTGTTGGAGGCCTTAGCAGAGGATGGTGTTGGGGGACCTGGTTCCTCCATTTCTCAGCTGAACTAACAGCGTTGTGCCCTTGTGTCTGGCTGTGTTTTTCTTTTGGCTTTGGGGTTGGGTGGGGGGGGGGTGGGAGAAACATAGCCAGTAATATTCCTGCTGGGGCTCTGTCCCCCACAACTCTCCTGCCCTGCTCTACAGAACCAAATACTGGCGCCGTAGACAGTTTCTTAGGCTGCACTGTCAACCTGAGTACTCCACAGCAGCATTTGGAGGGACACCTGAGGTGTCGGGTGTACCAGGGGTGTGTGGCACTGGTCTCTTACTGTTTTCACTGAATTCTGGTTCTCGTTCCAGTCTGTTGCCAGCCTTGGACTTGAGGCTTACCTGCTGATCTTGCTGAGCTGTAAGCCTGGTCAGTTATGTTTGTTGTAGATGCTCCCCTGGGTGCTAAAGAGCCCTCTCGGCCTCTTCAGGTAACCCTGGCAATGTGTGATGTGGCCTACGGTGTGTCCACTAGAACTGGCCACCCGTGAGGCTTGGTTTTCTAGAAGCTTGCAGAGAACAGTTCCATGTGGAGATTTTTCTTTCTCTTCTCCTCAAAGGAGCTCTTTCAGAAACTGTACTTCCTCCATGCCTAGGACTGTTTGTGATACACAGCTGCGTGTGGGAGTTCTTGTGTCTAAGAACAGAAACCGTACTCATGGATCTATGGCACCTTAGAAGTCGGAAGCCTAGCTGCTTCTGGGCCCGCCTTGGAGAGAGTTCTGTGGAGACGCCTCCTTTTCTGTTCCCTTCCATTCATTCATAGCATTTGGGTGGTAATAGAGAAAGGGGAAAGGAGATAGGAGAGAATGAGCTGTCTGTGTTTACAACCTAGCCAAACACCATGATAAATTGACAGCAGTTATTGAAAAATTGAATTGTAATTTCCCTTTGACCCTCTGCATTGTCATATAAAGCAAGTGATGTAATACAAGTGAGATTGCTGGTTTTGTGGTTCTGATAAGTATATACACCTGTGTACTTTTCTGATGTTCATTTATTTGATCTGCTGTAGGGAATAGAATTTGAACAGTGCCTATGAATAAAAGTAAAAAGTTTTCTAAAATTAAACATAGAGATGATAGTTCTGGAAAGAAAAAGCTGCATCAAAAGATCTCTCCCTCATCATAACATCCCCTAACTCTTTCTCTTCACGACTATATTTTTCTGGCAAAATCCAGTTGACTTCAGCACACTTGTTTATTTTTTCTTTTAGAAAATGTTTCTTATGTTGATAATGAAACCGCAAATACTTCAATGTCAGCATAACCCATGAAGTCTTCCTGACAACCTCTGGCACCCAAGAAACTGTCATATCATTTTTTTTTTTTTTTTTTGAGAAGGCTAGTGGGAAGAAGAGGCAAAAATGCCAGCCGTTAATTGAGGAATGCTGCTGGTTTCTGCATGTGAGACTAGGTGGTTCTTTATGACTTTTAGGCATTGACTCACTGTGAAGATCTTAGTCCTCCCAGCATTCCCAGATCTGATTGATGTGCTTGCCCCTTTGTTGGCCTCCAACATGCCTGCATGGTTCATTTGAGATGCCCACAGCCAGGAACGTCATACCTAAGCAGCACCTCCAAAAAACTGGGATGTGCCCTTTTTTATTGGTAAGCCTGTTTAATAAGTGGTTATATTGTGAGTAAAAGTGGCACAAAATCCCTTTGCTTCTCAAAAGTCTAGTGAGTAGATGAGTGAATGCTATGAATATATCTGGTTTGATTTTGTCCTTCCTCCTCACATAATCTTTAAGGTGTCATTGCTAAGGGTTGTTGGTGGGGGGGGGGGTAGTCCTACTGGTGTGATGGGTTGGTTGGTTGGCTCTCCGTTCTTCGAGGAGGTTGACATATTTGAAGTCTCACTAGTCTACTAGATTCAGACATTTAAACAAAATGGAAAAATACTGTTGTTTATTAAGATATTTAAGTAGATCTTAAGTTTGAGAGTAAAGGAGAGATCTGGGGCTTGAAAATGACCCTGTAGTTTATATAAACCCTGGAGTGAATTTGGAAACTTTTAGTGTTTGTCATTATCTGACATGAAAGGACAGGAGAAAAATCATGATACATGTATTTCACCTTTTGAGGTGTAATACCCTTGTTAACACCTGGAGATTCTTACTCTTTTCTGTATCCCAGTTCTGAGCACATAATACGTTGCTCAGTCAAGTCTTGAGTGAGTGGACCCATCAAAAACTTGAAGCAGTTGCTGTGAAAGCAGAAACGTGCAACTCTGGAAAAATCACTTCAACAGCAGATAAGAGAAATATAAGGTCCCATGTCATCAGTGATTTTTTTTGCCCTCAGAGCAGGTAGTATATCCCATATTCTGTAGGAAAAGAAGAGCCCTCAGATGTCCATTCACCCTTTGATCTTACACAGTGACTCTCCTCTCCTGATTACAGAATCTCCTCTCCTCCTCCTTCCATACTCCTGTCTGCCTCACATGTGGTTTGTCACACTGGGTATATATCTTGTCTGCAAGTGGGAATCTGCAAATTTGACAACAAATGTATGAAATAACTTGCTTAAAAGACAGTAAGTGCTATAATTTTTAATTAAATATGAACCAATGCCAAAGAAAGTTGTTTTAAAAATACATGATTATTAATAGAAACCTGAAAGGGAAGCAGTAACGTCTGTAGACACGTCCTTGTGTAGGAGAGCTTAAGACTCCCAGGTATGGAAGCCTTTGTTATTTCTCTATTTAGCTTTTTTGGACCCTTTGCCTTCCGGCCTATGTATGGTGTTCACCTGGCAATGAGCTCACACGAGGAATGACGTATTTCAGAAATATTTGAGTGCCTATGCCTAAGTGCCTATGGCACTTAGCTGACATGAGGAAAAATAGCACAGGTAACAAACCCCACGCCCCTGGAGCTTGTATTAGAAATGTTGTTAGTTTAGTCCTGGTAAGATCAAGGAATAGGGTAGGAAAATCAGGTGGAAATGATTAGTTAAAATGAAGTTCTTCAGCTAAGAGAAGTGTTCTGCTAAAGATCAATGTAGTTGGCAGATCAGCAGTGGGCGTGAGGGCTTGCAAAAAGGCAAGTATAGTAGAATAATAAGGCATAAAATTACAGCTGGCCTTCCTTTGTCCCACCTCAGGTCCTGAAAACTATTCTGTGTCTGTATCTGTATGTGTATTTATGTGTATGTGTATTTCCCCTCCCGAGCTGTCTTCATTACTATATACATAGGTTCTCTTTTTTCTTTCAGAGAAAATGGTATTACATTGTACATCATGTTCCACTGAGAAGTTCCTCACCTCCCCCCATGTTAACATCTTAATATGATTTAAAACAAAATACTCCACCTAATTCTTAGTATATTGTGGGATGAGGAGAGTCCAGAGTGTCTAACCCTTGCCCTGTGGCGGCCCTAAGTTTTTTCATATCAACAATGGCATTATTCCTATCTCTGCACACTTATTCAGGTAGTTTGCTCTGCCTCTGGGCAGCTTTCTGCTTTAGTGAATGTGTGCCTACTTCATTCTTTCTGATGGCAACTGGGGACCTACACTTATGAGGTCTTGATATGCTAAGGCTGGCTGGTTTAATCCCAACGTCTGTTTAGTTGCTTAGTAGGTACTTATTTGACAACCTCATGTGCTCGGAATTGTGTGGATGCTTTGGGTGTACAATGAACAGCATAGATGAAGACTAATCCTAGTAGGGCTTAGGCTCTGAGTGGGGAGACACAGCAGGGAACAGTGATGTAAAAAATAGCAATTATTTCATATATTAGAGCATGGTAAGTGATATGGGGAGGAGCAGCACTGCAGAAGGGGGGTCAGGAGTGTGGAGACTGGGGATGTTGAAAATTTAAATAGGATTGTCAAGGTGTCAGGGCAAACCTCCCTGGGAATTACCAGTGAAAAAAGGAATAAGCCATGTGCATCTCAGGATAAAGGCCAGTCCTGTGCAAAGGTCCTATAACAGAACTGGTACTTGTGTTTTCTGAGGAAGAACAAGGACACCAAAATTGCTGGATCAGAGGGGAAAAGGACGGAGCCAGCACATGGCTGGGGCTGGGGGGAGGTAAGTTGAGACAGATGCTCCTGCATATTTGTGACCATATCCACATTAGTCAAACTGGAAGTGAAGCCGCTGTATGGTCCTGACCCGTGTGGGCCAGAGCAGCTGGATGTGTTGAAGGGTACAGAGTGACTGTGTGTGTTTTGAAAGAATGCCTGGAAGGACTGCCTGATGGGGTAAGAGAGAGGAAGTGTGGGGCGAGAGTGGGGCCAGGTTTGCTCTGGTTTGATTTGGTGTGTGTGCTTGTGATAGTGTTTTCAGCCTGAACAGCTCAGAGGATGGTTGTGTTGGGCTTTGGGTTTGGATTGAAAAAGCTGAGGTTGGGCTGTCTTCTGGAAGGCAAGTAGCTAGTATGTCTGTTAGATGCAGAACTAGGCTGTCGGTGGGCACTGCTTTGCAAGTGTACAGTTCCTGGACAGCTGTACTACACCACGGCATCTTTCCTGTTTTGGAATATGAGGCTCAGCATTGAAGGCGCATCTTTGCACATGGCAGCTTTCTGCCCATTTGAGATCACACGTTAAATTTCTGAATTCATATGCTGCATTGGAGTATGCATTTTAGGGTAAGTCCTTCCAAGTCAGTGTACCGGAGGATGTGAATGCTGCATTTTCTCTTCACAGTGTGCGAGAATGTTCTTTTTCTTCATCTTGGCCACAACTGAATGTAATCATTCTTTAAGGTTTTAAAGGTTTGGTAGGTGGAAAGCTGTGCACTTTTTATGATCTTCACTGTGAAGTCAGGTCCTCTGGCCTCGGAGGCTCTGCTCCAGTTTTTCAAAGAGATAGGACCTCGTCTTAGTCTTTGAAAGTTTGCCAACCATGGGTACAGTGTTGACGTAGGTCATATTTAGTAGAACAAAGTAACTGCTTCAGTACTTAGTTCTACACAAGAGGAGGTAGCATATTCAGCATTGTTCAGATGGCTAATTAAAGACTAATGAGGACATAGCTAAGTAGCAGTTTTTAAGTACATCTCCTGTAAGAGGGTAAATTTTGAATTATATTATCCTCGGAAAGAACAGTTTATTCCTACTTTTGAACAAGTTTTAATAGCAGGTATTAAATTAAAATAGTTGGCAAAGCCAAGGTAATTAGGGTCCTGAGTAATGCATACCACTTTAAAGTTACACAAGGTCAAGTGATCTAGTTATACAAGGTTAAGTGAGTACCAAGTTGGAAGTTTAATTTTTTTAACCAATTAATGAAACAAATGGTTGTTATGACTCAGCCCTGAGCTAGATATTGTGGTAGGTCCTGAAATTATAGAGGTATATTAAAGAATAGTCTTTACCATCCCAGAAAGTCCAGTGGCACCGGAGGTGGTGGGAGGCATATCTATAGATAGTGGTGGCCACTAATACATGGACTATGCAGGAAACATTCAGGGACCAGGAACATAGGTTAAAGTGCTTGCCTGGAAAGCTCAAGGCCCTGGGTTCAATTCCCTAATGAAATGGTTGTACACACATGTAATCCAAGCATTTAGGAGGCTGAGGCAGAAGAATTGTGGTGAATTGAAGTCCAGCCTGGGCAACATAGTGAGTTTGGGACCAGTCTGGGCTATAGAGTAAGACCTCATCTCAAAAAAGAAAGAAGGAAACAAACAAACAAACTTGTAAACATGTAAAGGTATCTGGGAAACAGAGCCCACCCTTACTTTTTTAGAATTAAAGTCAAGGGAGGTTTCATGGTAGAAGAAACACTGGTGGTGACTTTTAAAGAACAGACAGGCATTTGACATATGGACACACCTGGAGGCCTGCTGAAAAGACCTAAGCACAGACACATCAAGGCATAAGGGACTGCTATTGCTAAAAGCATCATGCCACCATTGACCGTGCACTGCTAAGAGTTGTGAAGGACAGGCAGGGGAAGGGTCACAGAGAGACACTCTTATGTCTTCTTAGGACATAAACCCCCAAAAGTAGTTAGGTATTTATAGTTTTTAAAAACTGTTCTGGCAACTTCCTATGGCAGGAGTTGTCCTAAACTGTAATGCTGAGGCCAATTTTGACCCACTGCCTCTTTTATACAAAGTTTTGTTAGAACACAGTCATTTGTTAATTTTTTTTTTAATGCACGCTTTTGTGTTATTACCCCAGGATTGAGTACTTATGACAGAGACTGTATGTCACTCAAGGACTTGACTATTTACTCTCTGACCCTGGACACAGAAAGTTTATCAGACCTTCACTTACAGACTGAATTAATGCAAGGAGACCAATAGAGAAGCTATGGCCAAGATGAAAACCCAAGTTAAGGTGGAGGAGATAGAAAAGAGACCCAAGAATTACTCAGGAGATTGAGTTTGAAGATTTGGTGGATAATGCACCTGAAACAAAGAGAAGGACTAGTCCAAGAGGGAGTGCATGGGTTCTGGAAGAATGACCATGAGCCCTGAAATGTGATGGGGGACATCTCATTTAGAAGCACAGTGGAGTGTTGGTAGCGGGGCCTGCAACTGGCATAGCAGGTATGAGAATGGTATGTTAAATTTAGACTTCTTTGAGTGTTTCGTTAATCCATAAAAGCCCACAAACACCATATTCCAGTGCTCCATTCTAAACAGCCTATCTGGAAATGAGTCCCTGTCACTGCAATTTTAGTTCTTTGACACTCAGGGCTCAGCCCCATGCACTTGAGCAGGCCTCTTTCAGGGTGAGGTGCTGCTGTGACCTGGCTGGCCCCATTCCATCTGCACTCTCGTGTAGCATCCTTGAAAACTCTTTATGTGTAGATGGATCTCTTCTCAAGTAAACAGTTTTTATTTCTCTATAAATAATATCAGTAAGGATAAGTTTAGTGTTGCATACATTTCTGGTGTCTTTCAGGGTATACCTTGAAACCATAATGTAGCATAATTCAGATACATTAAGAATTATTTCATACTTATAGAACCTGGCAGTTGAATTATGGTATGTAGCTGAGTTAGTCTGCCTGAACTATCGTTCTTTGGTTTAGTTATCACAAGTTCATAGAGCACGTTGTGTATGTGCAAGTAAGTGTACAGTGATTAGCAGTTCGTTCCTTCCGGGAGCTTTTATTTCAGTGGAGAAAGAAAAATGACACACCGCCCCATGCTTTCACTGTTCTTACAAGCTATAGGGCAACATGTTGCAAAAACTTCTGAGGTGTTTTTGTTTGGTTGGTTGGTTTTTTTTGCCCAACCCTCTACATTTTCCAGTTGCTTAAGCTGTGTAGAGGTAGGAGTTGAATTGCCTGTCTTGTGAGTAGAGTGGTGAAACTTTTCATTTGTGCTGTGTAGATTGAACAATGAGATCCGGTGACCAGTAAGTCATTGTTTAAATGTGCATTATACATGTGAGAAATAGTTTGCCATTGTTGCTGTGGCCAGTATTGACTCCAAAGATCATACTTTTTCTTTCCATTGTTAATGTGTCCCTTACAGAATTGCCTTCATTGCAGATGCTCTGCCTTTGTAGGGTCCAGTCTGCATAGGGATGTGTCACTGTTAGTCCACATTCTTATCTCATACACGTTGCTGTCTATATTTTCAAAATCTGACAGGGAAATGGTGAAGGAACACAGAGTTTCTGGCAGCTTCCCATTTTCATTCTTACCGAAGTTGAAAGCATCAGTTTCCATTTCATGCATTGAATTGCTTGTAATATAGATTTTCAGTGAGTCCTTGGTACGCGATGAGCCAGATCTCTGGGCTGTTCAGGAAGAGAGTTGCTAAGAAGGCTGGAGAGCTCCAAGGAAAAGAGCCAGATGTGTGCTGAGGAATCAGTCAGATGGCTGTGCTCCCCCAGCACTGGGAAGGTGAGCTCTGCAGAGCTCTGCAGACACTTTGGACACTTTGTGGGACTACTTGTTGACTGAATATTGCTTATGCTTCATTGTGTGTGTGTGTGTGTGTGCATGCATGTGTGTCTTTGTCTTTAATATTCCAAAGATAATAAAAGAAAAAATTTTGAGCCCTCTGATTTCTTACTGGAGAATATCAGAAGATACCAGCTAAATCATAACCTGTCCTGGCTGGTGAGTGCTTCCCCAGCTGCATGTCAGGATAGAGCAGGTGCCCAGGACAGCCCCAGGTTATTCTGAACATACCTGTGCCTTGATGGGCAGCAGCAAGATGCATGGTTAGTGCAGCTGCCCCTCTGCTGAGATGAGGTCTGTCCCCTGGCAGCACGTGTGGCTCATTAAGGATTGAAGAGAAATCTGTCTCTTATCCCAAAAGCTTTCTGGTAACGTGTTTGCATTTTGCAGAGTACAGAATAAAGGTGTGGGAGCAAACTGTTCTGCTTGCCAACCAGTGAGAAGGTGTTAACAAAAAAAAAAAAGGTCTGTTGCTTGCTAGTTTGAAAATATGTGTGTTCCAACATTGTGTCATTAAGAAAACTTATTTTAGTTTTGGATAGCTTTAATCTAGGTGAATTTTAAGTACTTCTGTGCATCTTTGAGACGTGTTTAATTTCTAAAGTTAAAATCACAAGTCTTAGAATCTGGGTTAATGTACTTTTTAAATTTACTTAGGATAAAAGCCACTCTTGCAGATGCAGTGCTCTGAGATCTGGTATTTGCATAAAGTTAGAAAAATGCTAATTAATTCAAAAAATCAGTGCCATCACCCTAGAAATTACTTCCTCTTATCCCTGTCCCACTCTGGTAATAAAATGGAGGTAAGGTTCATCCCATCCTGGTGTCACCTGCGGTGGACTTCCCCTCTTCTGCAGCTGCCTCTTAGTCCTTCTCATGCCTGTACCACCAGGTATTTGTCCATTCGCCAGCTTAAGGGCCACTTTATCACTTTCTCTTTGGTGGTTATGAAGAAAATTATTCATAGAGACTCAAGAGGAAGTGAGAGACTAGACTTAGAGTCTCAGGAAGAACTGCATGAGTTCTGAGGAAGGTGAATAAATGTTCATTTGGCTTAGGTGAAAACCTCTGGTTGAGATCTCTGGGTCACATGGTACATATGTGCATACATTACCACAAACTCACCCTCTTCCAGTGTGACTACAGCATCCTGCGTTTTTGCTAGCACTTAGGACACAGTGATTATCCCTTATTCAGTTGCTTTAAGACTCTAAAATATTTTAAGTACCAACATAATGTTCAAAATATTTCAAATATCAGAGCATTTGGGATATTAGACTTTCAGATGAAGAATGATCCATGTGAGTACAATCTAGACAAATATTTCAAAATTGAAAACATTCCTGAAATTCCAAATAGTTCTGTTCCAAGCATTTCAAGTAAGTGATAATCACCTTCTGTTGTCAAAAAAAGAACACAACCTTTTTTCTTAGCCTTTCTAATAAGTGTGGTATTTTGTTATGAATTTAATTCACACTTTCCAGGTGATTATAGATGTCGAACATGTTTGTATGCTTATGTGCCATTGGTACATCTTCTTTGGTGAGGTGTTTGTTCACATGTTTATCCATTTTAATTATTGAGTTGTTTACAATCACAAATTTCAATGGAATGTACCAACTGTCAGTCAATCCTGCTAACCACTGGTTTGCCAGAGCTTCAAAAATAGCAAGATGATTTTTTTTAATCTTGTTTTCAAACATTAATAAGAGTTTGATAGATCTGAACTTATATCTTAACTCTGTCACTGACTGTGTAAATGACTTTGGCCAATCATTTGACCCCTCTGAGGCTCAGTTTTGTCATCTGTGCAGTGGTTTTAATGCCTCTGAGCTGGTATGGTTAGGACGAACAAGTGCCTGTGTAGACCCCAGCACACAGTGGATACTCATGAAATGGAATAGTTCTCATCACAAGTCACGGCTGTTACTTAGTGAACTTGGTAGCCCATCTGCCTTTCTCACAGTGGATCCGTAAGACCGTGAAGGCATGTCCTTGCCGGGTTTAGTGTGTTATTATAGCAGCAGATCTAGCATAGTATCTGGTACACAAAAGACTTGAATGAATTGTTTGAATGGGTAAAAGAGGATGCCAAACCACAAGGATGTCATAAGTACAGTTTTATTAGACATTGTTCTTAGTCTAGGAGTGTTTGTAGAACCTTTTCTTTTGCATTTTCCAGTTATGTATGTACTGTTGATGTTTTTTTACTACATACCTTAGCGTTAGGGAGGCTGAAGATGCAGCGATTTGGATAAATGGTGTGCCCACTTCTTTTCTATTTCTGCTATTTTAGCCTTTTCAGAAACCAAAATGATCATAATCTGTGACTCATTTGTAGGTTTCTCTTCCACTTGAGTATGATATCTGCATATAAATGCAGAGAGGGTCAGTGTCTTCTGTGTCAAGCAGATCTTGTTACTTAGAGCCACTGAGGTTACTCCTGTTTGTTTTTTAGCTATTTTAAGCATGATGTGTGTGTTATGGGCAGGTATTTCCTTTTCTTAGGGAAACAGTTCAGTAGATGGAGCATCTGGGTTGCTATAACTGACCTCATTTTTAAGAAATTGCCGACTTTGATAGGGTCCTCTCAGAGCCTCATGATTTCCAGACTGGCCTCCTATAAGCACTTGTTATAGCTGGTTTCTGCTGAATCAGCTACTAGTCAGAACTAAGCCAGAATAGCTTGACCTTTAGGCTGGGAAGTACTTGAAACCAACCTCCTATCAGAAGGGAGAAGGTTAGCTTTAAGCCATTTTGCTTTCTTTTACAAAAGTAGCTGTTTGCAGCAAGGGAGGTGGAAGGATCAGGAATACCAGAGTCACTACGTATGAAGTGCTGGTCATTACGTGTCTGTCTACCTAGAGAGTTCTCCGTTGTTGCGTAGAAAGTCCTCCCAGGTGAAGTGCGTTGACATTCTGATAGTTTAGTAGAAGCAATAATCTCACTTCCAAGGAGAAAATAACAGTGCTTTTCTTGGTACAGGTTTTCAAAGCCACTTTCACCTGGTGAATTAGCCCCTAACCTGAATGTGGTTTTAGTTTCTCTTCATTAAGAACTTGGTGAGAACATTTCTTGGAAGTCATTGAGAAGCCCTGTTCTTAAGCCTCATCTTGGCTGTACTTATTAGAACACTAAAAGTTGGCCAAAGGGGTATGCATATCATAAGACAATAATGCACTTCCTCCTGCCTCGCTTGTGTTGCTTTTTGGTTTATCTTTTAATATTTTGTTGTTGTTGTTGTTGTTGTTGTTGTTGTTATTAGCATAGCTATTCCAAAAAATGGACATCATCATGTGTGCATGCACATGTCATCATGCAGCCTGTAATCCAGCACCCTGGGAAGCTGAGGCAGGAGGATCACAGGAAGTAGCAAGAAAGCAGGCTAACCTCTCCGTACCTAGGAAACTAATGTTTTGCCCAGCCTGCTCAGTTTTAGCAACTTGGTGAGACCCTGCCTAAAAAATCAAAACTGGGCTAAGGATAAGCTCAGTATACAGGCCTTGGGCTATATCCCCAGTATCACTGAAAAAACAAAACCATTATTAGAAACTGGATGAACCATGAAGTCACAAGGTCAGAATGCAAAGGCAAGTCACAGCAGTTTCTGTGAAGACTCCTGCTTTCCACAGAGTCTTATCTGACATCAATTTTGTGCTCAGAATCTGAGGCATGTAAACCTCAGGGAGCCTCTTTTTGATGAAACATGCCAAGTAGGAATTCCAAAGAGCTCTCACCTAGAGGTAAGTGCTTCTGTGGCATGTTTAAAATCATTTCTTTTGGTAATATACTTGAGAATATAGGGAGAGCCCTGTGTGTGCTGCTGTAACTAGGAGACTAGGTGGAACGTAGCCAGGACTGACTCTCACTTGGCCGCCTGTAGCCCCTCCTGTATACCATGCAGATTCAGGAACTGCACAAGTAGGAGATCTCTATCTTTTGCTCAGAGAGCCTACTCTGAACCACGTGCTGTTCCAGGGTAAGGAGACAGTAGTGAGAAAGCAGGCTAACCTCTCTACCTAGAGAGTTGACATTCTGCTGCAGCCAGTAATACAGACTGAGGCACTAAGTTGGAGTGAATGCCTGAGCTGCAGAGGAACTTAGGAGGTACATAGGCCTACCCATTATTTTTGAAGAATACCTCGCATTGCACATTTTGGACCTACCATGGCGTCGATGCTATGCCTTACCCAGAGTAGGTACTCATCCAACAGACACCTCTTAAACGTCTACCATGCGGTAGGCACTTTTCTAAGTATGGCAGATATGTTGGTGAATAAAAGGACTGTTCCCGTGAGGCGTAGATGCTAGTTGGAGGGGAGTGACCGGGCAGCGTCAGTCAATGACCTCAGGGTATAAGTAAGTTGCATGGTATACTGGAAATTGATAGAAGTTGTACACAGTAGATCAAGCTAAGGGGGCTAAGGAATGCTGGTAAAAGATGGCTGGAAAGGTGATGCTTTCGTAAAAGTCCAAGTGACAATGTTCACAAGTAGCTGAGTGAAGGGGATGGGCTTTTCAGGGAAAGGGAGCAGCAAAACGAGAGAAAGGAAGGAAAAATACTAGAAAATAAAATAAAACAATAGGAATATCATCACATGGGAACTTCAGCATTTACAATACAGGTTCTTAAGCAGAGAACTTCCGTGATCTGACTTCCTTTTTTAAAATTACTACCATGTAGTAAAATTCCATCTTTTAAATAGTTTTATGAGCTTTAACAAGTACATAGGATTGTCCAGTGGCTACTACAGGTAAAACAATCATGCTGTCACTCCAAAACCTTTCTTGTGCTGCAGCTTTTGTGGATGTGGTGGTTCGGGGTGGGGAGAGCATATTAGAGATCAAACCCAGGGTCTTTGCACTGAACTACATCCCTAGCCTGAGGGTTGTTTTTTTTTTTTTTTTTGAGACGGGGCTTGGCTGTGCTACAAATTTAGACATACCATTTCAGTGACTGCTGAGGCCCTCCGGATACTGGGCGGTGGGAAAGACCAGTGAAGAGACTAATGAAGTTGTCAGGGAAGCACAGATGGAACCTTTCAAGGGATCAGAGGACGTGGGTAAACTTTGGGTCCAGTCTCAGTGTAAAGTTTAGTAACAGGTGTAGGAGAAACATAACTCTATAAACATGGCTTTAGCCCCAGGGAAGCCTTTTAGGATTAAGGAAGGCTGCCATCCTCACTTCCTGAGATGGAATAGGTTGTGGGTAGAACCAGTTTGAATGGAGAGATTACTGTTCAACTCTGGTCATTTTGAGTCTAAATAGTATTATATATCCAGGCAGAGATTCACAGAGAAAGTTGACTGAAGCAAAATCCACAGAATGTTCAGAAACCCATGTGTGTCTGTGAGAGAAAGTTGGGAAGAACACTGGTGATGTTTCTAGGAGAGACTGGTGAGTCCATGGGGGTCAGGTACTTGAGCAATCTCATTACCACGATGTCCTGTGCCTCATTGCCTCTGTGGTCCTTCAGTTCACTTTTGTATTTGTTTTCTGATAGGAAGGTATATTTCCTTTAACAGAGACTACATCAAAGTCAGTACAATTGTAATTGTCTTGGAGTTTGCTGGCTATGTTTGTTTGCTTGAGACAGGTCTCTCTCTGTAGCCCAGGCTGGTCCTGAACTCACTGTGGGGCCCAGGCTGGCCTTGGATTCAAGCAATCCTCCTGCCTCAGCCTCCCAAGTGCAGGGATTACAGGTGTGTGCTGCCACACCCAGTTTATGTTGGCTAAAGAATCAAACTTGGGTACTTAGTGCTTGACTTGGTGCTCGCTAGGCAAGTGCTTTAACCACTGAGCCATTCCTCCATCCCCCTTGATGTGCTAATTTTAAAATGTGACCTATTAGGGATAATGAAAGACAGGTTCAGAAAGACTACTTTTATTCCATCAGAAGATTTGACTCCAGAAAGAACTGTAAGGTGTTTGGCTCTGTGTCACTGTGTATTCATGTCTGTGCCTCTGTGTTCATCCTATGCATTTTTGATCTTACTACTTTAATGCACTTGAAGCAAGAGAACAGAAGAGAATGTTAAAATTACAAGCATGATATGTTAGTTGGAAGAAAGAGGATACAAGATGCTGTATGTATTCAGTAGTCTAATCTGAAATTTTATTGACTTATATTTACATATGCAGAATTTATTCTGGAAAGAATATACAAAAATGGTGAATTTGCACTCTCTGTGTTGTGAAATGATGGTAGGGTTTTATTTTATTGCAATAACTGTTGGCTGAACGTCGGACTGGGAAAAGTGCATGAAAAGGGAAAGGTCTGTTCACAGAGAATCCTTACGGTAAAGAGAACTCCTTAGAGTTTCATAATCAGAACAGAAGTCACTCTACTTCATGAAGAAAGAATGCAAGTGATGTGTAGAGTGTCCTTGGCTTTGCCACTGCCCCGTGCTGGGGGTTTAGCCCAGGGCTTTACACATAGTGCGCAAATACTCTGCCACTGACCTGCATCCTTGACTTTTATCTTATTTTTATTTTGAGGCAAGGTCTCACTAAGTTGGCCAAGTTGGCCTTCAACTTGTCATCTTCCTGACTCAGGCTTCTGAATAGCTGAGTAGCTAGGATTATAGGCATGTGCCACCAGGCCTAGCACTTTGACTTTCTTGTGCACCCCTATTAACTGAGTGCTTCATGAATCTCCTTTGTTACAATCTCAGTGTCTCTGGGGTGGGTACACATGACTGTGAGGCTCCTGACTGCTTGGGAATAAAGCTTTATAATGTGTGTTTGGAGCAGTGGGCAGTGGGATGGCACTGCACTCACCCTGATGGGAATTGCATAGGGCCGCACATGCACTTCAACCACAGAGCAGCAGAAAGTTCATGGAACCCTGGGAGAAATGGGTGGAGAGTCCCATCTGTTGTGGCTGTGGTCTCTAAGTCAGTTACTTGGCCTCTCTAAGTGAGTCAGCTGACCTTCCGAAGCCTCTTTCACCTCATCTGAAAAATACTCAGGGTGACCTGGTGGCATCTGACACCATGGAACTTAAGATTACTGAAGTGGTGGGGCTGGACTGCAATTTGAACTTCAGAACCCTTCTCTTCATGGACATTTATAAAAATGACCTTTCCCAGAGGAACCTTAATTCCAAGTCTGTTTTGTTTCCATGACCTGAAAGTTTGTTCCGAGGCTTCCCTGGAGAAATACGAGCTATGCAGACACTGGAGGCATGTGGTTGGCTTCTTTGATGGAGGACAGGGTATTCTCCTTGTTGGTAGTTTAAATGATTCTTCAGGGACAGTGTTGAGTGCTGGGCAGAGTAAGGATTGGAGGGACATGAGAAACCAGTCACCTCAGCATACAATTCAAAGGAGTACTAAACTTCTTAGTCAAGATGATAGTTTAATGTAGTACTTTATAAAAATCAGTATCATTTTAAGATAGGTCAGCATTGCTGAAGTTTCCCTGTTCCTCTGACTTCTTTGTTCCTCCTTGCAATAGTGCTGTTGCTGATCTTTCTAAAACTTGATATATTGTTCAGCATAGATTGTCTTAATATCAGGTTAGGTTTTTAAAAATAGGGCATGAAAGAGAGGCAATAAATAAAAAATTAAAAACAAAATAAAAATAGGGCATGAAATACTATTTCTGTCTATTGCTAAGTTGTGTGGAACCCCTTGGAATCTGCACCCAGGATTGTGCTTTGTTCATTTCCCATATTTCGTATTATCTGTCTCTGCCTGGATATTTGTTGTGACCTTCAACTTTGAACACCTGTAGTTAAATGTGATTCTAAGGAACCAAACAAGGGTAACTGTCTCAAAGAGTTAGCTCAGTTCTTACAGAATATTAACTGTGTACCTGAATTCAACTTTTTGTATTCCATTGTATTAGAAAGACTTCTTTGAGATCTGTGTAACAGCCACTTACTGGACTTGCTCTGTGCTCACCCTCTTCTGAGTTCTACAGTTGCACTTTCTGAGCAAATCCTTGTATTAATATTTGTAGAACTTTATTCCATTCCATCTCTAATTCTTATGACGACTGTGCAGTACAGATATTGGTTTAGTAATTAGTCAGGGAAGAAAGTGTTGCTTAGTGAGGAATCCTGGTCCCAACTAACTAATTGTAATGTCTAGCACAGAACCATGTTGCAAGGAGTCAGAAAAAGCCAAGCTTATTGTAACCTGAACTCAGTCACTAGGTGCTTCCTGGGATAGATGAGTCCTACACTGGCTCTTAAAGAAAATCTTTATTTAAATTCCAAGGAGGAAGAGTCATACTCATTTTCCTTGGTTTTAGTGAAGCAACAGGGTGGCGCAGAGAAAGCCAACTGAAAATGAAAACGGAAGAAGCGTTCGCTTATTATATTTAACAGCGGGGACTAATAGCCCTGTGCAGTGGCCCAGGGAGTCTCACACCATTCTAGCTTGAGCCTGGTGGAACCGGTACCCCTCTGCTGGGCGCAGGGGAGAACGCAGTGAATCCTTAGTGTTATCTGCTCAGACAGACAAAGGTCACCAGTCACCATGTTCATGCTAGGGTATCACATATATCTGGTGCTGGTGCCACTGTGTTGATTGTCCTAGTGCTCTGAGCTGAATTCTCAGAAAGCTGCTATTAGAATAATTGTTGGATGAGTTATCAATGTGTGTTAGATAATTGAATATTAATATTAGAATAATTCCTGAACTGGTTATCAGTGTGTGTTACTTGACTTGGGGATGAGAAATGATCACAAAATGTTGCTAAAAGTGTTGATTGTGTACATGGTACATGGTTTTATAAAATGTATGTATTGTGTACCTGTAAAAAATCTAGAAAATGAGTATTTGTAATATTAAAAATACATCAGCACTTTTTAAAAACATCCGTAATGGGTTAAAGACATTACACCATGCCTTCATGAGTTCAGAGTATATTAAAAGTTGTGACATTTGTCTGTACTCACAAAACTCACCAACTAGGAAAATGAGCAGAAAGCTGGGGTGCCACAGTGTGTGCCTGTGTACTAGCAACTTAGGAGGCCAGGGCCACAGGCAAGAGGGTCTCTGGGACCCAGAAGTTCAAGCCAGCCTGGGCAGCACATGGCTGGACCCCACATGCAAGGGAAAAGAAAGAAGTGAGCTTATCCGCTAACCCCTGTCTACTTTGCTGCCCTCTGTAATTGCACCCCCACTCTGCTGTCTTGTTTCCATGTGACCCATGGTACGTTTTCTACCACTACATGTTCAGTTGCTTTTCCTACAATTTCACATGAACGGAATCTGCTCATATGTACTCTTCGTGGGAGACAGGTCTGGCTTCGTTCATAGGCATAAAGCTTTGAGATCCACTGATGTATCACCTCGCAGTACTTAGCCATTTTATTAGTGGGTACTGTTTCATCATAGGAATGTTCCATCATAGGGTTTTTAAAATCTGTTTACCTGATTATGGATATTGAGACTGTTTCTAATTTGAGGTGATCACCAGAAAAGCTGCTGTGGATCTGAGTGTCTAAGGTTTTGTTTGTGCTTTCATTCCTCTTGGGAAACATTTACGGGTGGAATGATTGGGTTGTGTGATGGTCTCAACTTTTAGAGAATGGTCGTGTTATTTGTGCTCCCATCCAGCAGTGTGAGAGTCCAGCTTTCTTCGCTTTGCCCATATTTCCCCAGTAGTTGGCCTGGCCCATCTTTTCAATTATAACCTACTACTACAGTAGTATCTCACTGTGGTTTTAATTGTTATGCTGTAATGATTCAGGATACTGAGTCTTTCCAGGTTTCATTTGCCTTTCGGGTGTCATCTTTATCAAAGTATTATGCAAACATTTTTTCCTTTTACATTTGTGGTTTTATTGTCATATTATTGAGTGTTAGAGGTTATACATATTCTGAATAAAATCCTTTATCAGATCTGTGATTTACTAATATGTTTACCAGTCTGTGCCTTGCGTTTTCATTTTGTTTTGGCTGTCTTTTGGAAAAGAGAAATTTTAATTTTATTTCATCACAAATGACCCATTCATCCTTTTATGAGTCATGCTTTGTCAACACTCATAAGACACTTTCATCTAACCTTTTTCATTCTATAAATCTTAAGGTTATTGATTTTACTTTTATGTTTGTGGCTCAGTTTGAGTTTGTAGAGCGTGTGGAAGTTCAGTTATTTACTCACCAATTGTTGAAGACAATTTCTTTCTCCCCTGCACTACCTGTGCACTGTGATCAGCAAGTCCTCGTCAGAAAATTTGAGCATGTGTCTCTGGATGTTTCAGTCTGCTCTGTGGATCTTTGCTCTGTCTCTGCAACCCTATGACATTGTCTTGATTAGTTGGGAATTTCAGATAAGTCTTGAAATTAGGTAATATTGCTGCTCCAACTTTATTCTCCAGTTTTAGGTTCATCTTGGTTATTATAGATCTTTTCTATTCCATGTGATTACCCTATAAATAGTGGACTTTTTGGTTGGGATTGCATTGAATATCAGACATAGATGAATTTGGGAAGAATTGGTTGTCACAGAATACTACCAAGGAAGTTGGAGTGTAGCTCAGTCGAAGAACACTGGTAAATAATGAAAAAGATTGCTGAAAGCAAGAGGAGATCTTCTAAGTTTCTGTCAGGGCTGGAGGAGTAGCATAGAGGTTAGAGTGCTTGCCTAGCAAGTGCAAGGCCCTGGGTTTGATTCCCAAGTACCTCATAAGCCAAGTGTAGTGGCACACATCTGTAATCCCAGCATAGGAAGGCTGAGGCAGGAGGATTGCTGTGATTTCAAGGCTAGCCTAGGCTATATAGTGAGTTCAGGACCAAACTGAACTCCAGAGTGAGACCTTGTCTCGAATGAATGAATGCATTTTCTTCTGAGTTAATTTTTTAGTTTTAATACAGGTCAGTCTCAGTTGTAGTCATATTTATTACTTTTTTATTTAATGATTTCAACTAATGATGCTCTGAATAAGCCTATTTTATTAAGGTTAATATAAATCTTTTTTTAACAATTCAGCCTGTTTGCTGAATTGATGTTCATTCTCTAGTTTCTAAGCATGATGACTCATATTTGACTTTTCTCCTCTTTATATTTGGTGGCTTGATTTTGATGTTCCTTTGAAAAGAACCTTTTTTCTCCCATAATGAGTATTTTTATTAGTATGTTTGCAGTGCATGATAATTATCTTCTCAGCCTAAGGAATCAGTGCATATATGTCATGGTTTGTATCTGTAGTGTTCCCCAAAAGTCTCATGTTCCTCTGGATACTGTATTGTGTTGGGAGGTGGGCCTGGTGGAAAAGACAGATGCTTGGGCTTGACCCGGAGGGCCATATGCTGGTTCTACCCTTTTTCCCAGTCTTGTTTCAGTTCTGCCATGCTGCTGTGAAGATCTCTGTCCCTCGGAGCACTGGCTCTGGCTCTGGCTCTGGCTCTGGCTCTAGCTGAGGCCCTACCCTGAGATTCCACCATTTTTTAGCCACCTACCTGTGAATGGACTGTGATTTCCTAAAGCTGTAAGATAAAATAAATCTTTCCTACCTGAAGTTGTGGATGTAGGGTATTGAGTCACAGTGACTAAAAAGTAACTAAGAAAGAAATTGGTACCAGAGAAATGGAGTTATTGCTGTGACTTTACCTGACTGGTTTCGAAGCCTTTGGAACTGGTTAACAGAAGAAGTTTAGAAAGGTTTGAGGATGCTGATGCTGGCTGGAGAAGCCTTGGTGTGTACTCTGAGCTGAGCTTGATGAGATATTCTGGTCAGAGCTCAGAAGGCCAGCATGCTGAAGAAGTGTGTGTTGGAAAGGCCAGTCTCAAGAAGTTTCAGATGGGAAAGAGAACTGTAGTGGCATATGGTCCCGAATCCAAGTGTACAACGCTCTGGAGGAAAGTTTGTCAGCATTTTACCTTCCTTGTCCAGAGACTTTTCCTGAAACTGAGATTAAGGGTGGTACGCTACTTAATCTAGTGGAAGAAATCTCAAGGCAGACTCATGTTCAGCCTCTCACTTGGCTGCTGTGTGGTGCTTTTAGTCAAATCTATGTTGAAAGACAGGAAAAAAATAGCAGAGAAAAATCATCTGGAAGGTTTGTTGTGCCAGGCCAAAATGGCCTGCAGTGGTGCGCCCAAAGAGCACAGGGAAGTTAAAGAGACTAGCATTCAAAAGCAGCCAAGTACTTACCATCAGGACTGCGGGAAAGATGCCCAGGGGGCACTTCTAAAGCCAGCAAGACCCCAACCTGCAGTAGCTCAAGGGTGGAGAGGCAAAAGACAAGGGCCAACAGAAAAAAATGTCTTAGAGTTCAACCACCTGGAGTTCACCCATCTGAGCATTCAGAGACTTCTGTAGTGTTTACCCAAGGGGCCCAGGCTACTGTTGAAGCCAGTGGCAGACCTTAGTGATATCCACAAAGTCCTGGCTTCATAGGCTTGCAGAATGCAGGAGTTATTGGTTCACAGAGGCTTCCACCCAGACTTCAGACGAAGGCCTCGGAGGGCAAGCATTGTGCCCCTGGGAGCATAGTATATGAAGTAGTAAAGGAGAAACCTAAGGTGCAGTGGATAATCGAGGAATTTGGAGGAAAGCTGCAGAACCTGAGCAGATTCAGCCCAAAGCGGAGAAGGTAGAGAGATTGCATTGAGCAGCCATGCTGTAGGGGTAGGATGACTCAAGCCCTTTGGAGTTCTTATCCTGCAACACAGTTGACTCCATGTGCTGGACGTGAGAATACTGCATTTAACCCTTGCCCTGCTGGGTTTAGAAATAGTTTTGATTCCGTTGTATTTCATCTTCCTGTTCTTCCCTTTTGAAATAGGAATGTTTACCTTGTTCCATTGTATGTTGAAAAGGCATAACTCTTTTTGGTTTTCATAGGAGCTCAACTGAGAGTTTGCCATGCATCTCAGAGCAGACTTTGGACTTGGGCTTTTTTAAAAAAAAAAAAAATAGTATTAGAACTGTTAAAACTTTGGCAGCTCTTAGAGGAGGACTAAGTGCCTTTTGATTAAGGGGGTAGACATGAGTCTTCGGGGCACCAGAGGCAGAATGTCATGGTTTGGATCTGGAATGTCCCCCATAACCCTCATGTTCCTATAGATACTGTGTAATGTTGGGAGGTGGGGCCTGGCTGGAAGGGGCAAATGCTTGGGGTTGACCAGAAAGGGCCTGTGTCAGTTCTGCCCGTCCTTCCCAGTTTTGTCTCCATTCTGCCATGCTGTGAGGATCTCTGTCTCCCGGAGCTCTGGATCTGGCTCTAACTGTGGCTCCACTACATGATTCCACCATTTTCCCATTTTCCATCCACCCACCTAGGAAAGTACTGTGACTTCCTATAACTGTAAGCTAAAATAAATCTTTCCTCCCTACAGTTACAGGTGTCAGGTATTGAGTCACAGCAGTGAAAAAGTAACTGAGACACTATACATATTGCATCATAATCATTTTACCTCAAAGATAGTGTGTTTGCTGAGCATGCGTTTTGCTGTAGTGTAATATAGTCACACACCTCCTCCCCATGTATTTTACTCTTCTGCCATCCAGTCTCCCCTTTATCTCCAGATCTCTTATTTTTCATGCTATTACTCTTAAAATTTGAGTTTTTGAATACAAATTGTGGGTAATTAGAAATATAATTGACTTTGGTGTATTGATTTTGTATTCTGCCATGTTGCAGATTTTTATCTGATGTTCTGCATAGATCAGGGCATAGCAAGCTTCTTTTAATTTAAGAGTCTTCAATGTTAACTTAGATTTGTGAGTTATGTGATCTTTGTGGCAGTGATTTCACTGTCCGTTGTAAGGTGAGAGCAACTATGGATACTACATTAGGTGGGGGGTGCGACCATGTTCCAGCAAAACTCATGCTCAGCAAACGCTCCAATCTTAAGTTATTTGGCTACACCCTTGTTTATCAGGAAGTGTTATTCTTTCATTTCTTTGTTAATTTCATTTGTACTTGACTTGTTAGAGCTTTGTTTAGAATTGTTGCCTCTTTGCTCATGTGAGACAGCTAATGAGTTAGCTTACAGCTTTGTGGTAACTACTTACTCATCCCCGGCAGGTTCCTCTCTTAGCAATTAAACTCAGTAACTTTGGACTGCCCTTTAACCTCCTCTTTGGGTTGATTACTTTTTATCTCATAAATGCGAGATAAAAATATGCCCTCATCTGGGGTGTTATTGATACAGCATTGCTCTTAGAGTATTGAGACACATAATAAGTACCTAGTATTATAAACTGGTTTGTTCTGCCTTACTCTTCTTGGTCAAAGTAACACAGGATTAGTACCTTTTTGTTTTTATAAATTTCTTCTGTCTCATTCTTCTGTCCTGTCCTACTAAGTATTCTCCCTCTCCAATTTGTGCATATATGCTTATATTTTTCTTTATCTCCCCCTAAAGAGTAATTCTCTAAATCGTCTTGTCAGTTTGAATAATATACTATACTTACTCCTTTTGTAGAGTTCAGTACAGTATATTATTCAAACTGACAAGACGATTTATTTATTTATTTATTTATTTAATACTGGAGTTTGAGCCCAGTGCTTTCACACTGAGCTACATCCCAGTCCATTTTTATGTTTGGATAGAGTCTCTCTAAGTTACCTGGGCTGGTCTTGAACTTTTGATCTTCCTGCTTCAGCCTCTAAAAGAATGCTGGTGTTAGAGGCCCCTGCCAACAGGCCAGCCTTGACAAAGTAATTTTAAATCTTACTTTATGCATTAAATTATCAGCAATGTCTCAAAGTAATTTTTGGTTAGTGTGCTGTTTTGTATTCATATGCACATTGAATAAGACAAAAACAATATGGAGATGTCTCTTAGGAGTGGTCTAGCCTAGTACCAGCACTCAGGGAGGCTGACTGAAAAGCGTCACCAGTTTGATCCCAGCCTCGGCAATTTAGTGACTTAGCAAAACCCTTTCTTAAATTCAGGAATAAAAATGAGTTGGGATTGTAGCTCTGTATGAAAGCTCTGGCTCAATCTGAAGTACCCCCTCAATCTCCCTCCACACTCCCCCAAAAAAGTCCATCCCCAGGACTCTTACCTTACCACAGATGTCCGACGAAAACTCTACCAAGTGTTTTTTTTTTTTTTTTTTGAAATCTAGTTACTATTTGTTACATACTTGTCATTTATATATTTTTTAAAAACTTAATTTCTTAGAAAAATGAGTTGGTTATGGCCTTTTCTGGTTAAATCTATGGTATATCCTACTAAAGATTACTTGCTTCAAAAGAATATACTTGATATATTTACCAAAAAGGAAGACTTGTTAATCTTATGAAATTTTACTGTACCTTGAACTGAAGATTACTGGATGCCTTTATAAGTAGTGTGATACCATTTTCTCTTATTAAGGAACCTGTTGCATGAGTTCATGATTTTGAAAGCTGTTTACAGGATACTGTTTCTTCCATAGTTTTCAAAATACAAAATTTGAGGAAAAATTCTAAATTTATATTGCCTTGATAGAAAGTTGTATGAACTGATTTGTATACAATTAAGTGAAAGGTGAAAATTCCCCTTAATTTCAAGTATTATATTTTTACAATGGAATTTCCAGTTCATTTCTCCTGTGGGCAGGTGCGTTTGGGTTCGTTTGCCAGAACATGTTTCATGTTTAATAATTTTATGAAAACAGTATAAAGCAAATTGCTGTGTATGATTCTAGAGGAAGAGATAGAGTCCTGGTGGTTCTTTTTGAGGTTAACAAAGTAGATGGATCTGTTTATTGAGTTTCTTGAAAAATATTAAACCAACTTTTTGTGGATATATCTGGCAAAATTGAACTTGTAAGTCAATAATTTTAGAAAGTTTCTGTATTGTGTTGTTGATTGTTTATTTCTTTTTTCCCAGGCTTTTTTTTTTTTTTTGAGTCATTGGTTTTATAATGGACCCTATACTAGCCAGGCAACCTCAAATGAGGTTAGATCGGAAAGGAAGGAATCCCAAATTTAGCCAGGCAACCTCAAATGAGGTAGATAGGAAAGGAAGCTTACTTAGTCTACTGTTACCTCTCTTTGCTTGAATTCAAGTACCACCACTCAGTTTTACTGATAACTCTTAGTTATGCCCACGTGCCACTGTGAGTTATTTTGAAGCAAATCTCAGCTATTGTGTCATTTCATTTTTAAACATTTTTGTGTTTTTGGTTTAGCTTATAAATTTGGGTGGTTTGGTTGGTCAGTCAGTTGGTTGCCTTATTTGTTTGTGACAGGGTCTTGCTCTGTAGACCAGGCTGGTACTGAACTCACTGTGTATCCCAGAATGACCTCCAACTCACAGCATTCCTCCTGCCTCAACCACCTAAGTGCTGGGATTATAGGCTTGTGCCACCATACCACCATGTACAACTAATCTTTATGTGGTGCTGAAGAATCAACCCCGAGCCTTGTGCATGCTAAACAAGTGTCTCCAAGTTAAAAAGATAGAAGATGTTTCTGATGTTTGATATTCGGTGTCAGCAAAACTGTAGTATATTTTTAACCTTTGTATAATTTTTCTCATTTTTGTATTTTTAGTGAATTGATTAAACGTGTATTTTCTTTTGCATTAATTGTTTTGTGGTGTTGGGGAACAGAACCAAGGGAGTTGTACATACTAAGCAGATGCTCTGCTGCTAAGCTGCAGCCCCAGCTTTCAACATGCCGTCTTAAGGAGCATCACGGAAGCAGTGAGTGCTCAGCAGGTTCCAAGGGAGAGTTTCACGTTCCCTTCTCCCAAACACTGCTGAGCCTCCCGGCTTGGTCGCAACTGTTTTGGGAAAGAATACAGGGAAGAGCTGGTGTCCACCAGATAAGTGCTTCTTAATATTTTTCATCTTAAAGCGTCCTTTGTAAAAATCCAGAAAGGGCACAGGCCAGAATAATGAGTGTGGTTATTACTGGGCTTTTGAAGAAGGTACATATTTGTATTTACCTTACCAGTTTCCAAAGCGTGCTCCCCTTTTATGTGGCATTATTTTACTTAGCATATCTTCAAGGTTCAACCATGTTTTAGCATGTGTTAGAATTTTCTTTTATGGCTGAATAATAATTCATGTATGATCATATTGGTTTTCTTAATCCATTCATCTGGTGATGAACACTTGGGTTGTACCATAGTTCATGGTATGGAGGGGAATTGCAGGGAGTAATAAAAGTACCAGAACATTATTATAGACTCATGGGTATAGGTCATAAAAGCTGTGGAAACAAATGCAGAGGGTAACATAGCCCTTGAAATCACACTAAGGGGATAGAAGTTCTACTTGAAGGCTTGGCTAAGTGGAACTTTAGAGAGCATCAGCGGAGATTTTTTGTGACACTTCGTACTCACATTCAGTATCAGTGTGTCTGAAACACTGATGCAGACTTGGCATTGGCATCCTCCCGTTCGCTAGTCAGTGTCTCTAAAACCCTAATGCAGTCTTGGCATCAGCGTCCTCCCTCCCTCAGAAGCCAGCACACAGCCCTTTACACAGGGCTTTCCCCAGAGCAGGCCCTATTATCCAGTACACTGGTGTAGAAATTAAACCTATGGGCACATCCGCCAACCTGAGCATTAAGTGAGATCTCGCTGCTCCTGTGCAGCGACTCCCGATGCAGTGTCACAAAGGATGCTGCGTTGTGTGCCTGGATTTAATTAAGTCTAAGGATTTTCATGACAAGCCAGACAGGAAATCACCTGGAGTGCTTGGATGGATAAAACAAGGGTCCTTTAAGGCCCTAGGGGAAACGTGTGTGTGTGTGTGTGTGTGTGTGTGTGTGTGTGTGTGTGTGTGTGTGTTTGTGTGCGCACGTAGTAATTGCATTATTTTCATTGCTGCAAAGTGTGGGATTAGACTGGAGAGCTGAGGGAACAAAGTGGAAAGAGCCTCCTTTCTGTGCTGTGTGAAGAAGTCCGAGAGGAGCCAGACTTTCAGATGAGCGCTTGCCTCGTCACCCCTCTGCCAGTCGTTCATGCTCTGTGTCCTCTCCTTTTGTGTCCTTTCCCTGATGAAGTGGTGCTTTTGGATAGCACTGTTAATGATTTCTGTGGTAGTTCTGACATGGGTGCTGACATAGATATTTATATCCTAATGCTTTTTTGAAGAAAACGCTTAGCTGCTAAAAGATTTGCTAGAGTCATTGTCAACCTGAACTGAAAGTACATCTAAGGCGCTACAGCTTGCAGGAGGACTGCCTGCTGCTTCTCCTCTGCTCTGTGCGTACCCTCAGGGGTAGAAGTTATTCTAATCTTGAAGTCCTGGCGTGGGCTCTCCTACGTGCATTTCAGTCCTCCTCCTCAGCCCAGCTGGTCTGCTTGATGGCTGGAGGCTGTCCTTGTCCTGCTTGCCCAGGAACTGTGGTGGGATGGGAAGGAATGAGGAGCAAAAAATGGCCTCAACTTCAAACTTTTGATATTGTCTCTCCACAAGAAGGTTGGTGTACAGTTATGTCAAGACATTCACAAGATTTTAATTAATATATTTAAAGATAACTCAACTTTTATAACATTGTTGGAGTATTTCTTACTGGAGGCCTCAAAAATCATGAGCATCCAGGGCCTCTTTTGAGTTCCTCAGGTCCCAGCTGGCTTTGCCTGCTGTGGGAAACCACTGCTAATTAAAAGTATAGATGACTTTTGGGTTGCTTTCTGCTAAGTGCCTAAACTCTTGAGCACAATATATGGTTCACATTCACAATCAAATAAATAAAATCTAGTGACCTGGACTTCAGAAGACTGCCCTCAGAATTGATATTGCTATGTTAGTCAAAGTCTTAAGTAATCCCAAGCAAATTTTACCTAGCTGTTCTTAGGAAAGTATAGGCTTTCCATATTTACTATAATTTACAATCAATACAACATTTACATTAATTGTGGAAAGAAAATACATATAATACAAGGAAGAAATTAAAGTCACCATTTATCTCACTGTTTAACCACTGCTAAAAGTACTGATAGCCTTGACAGTATCCTTTCTGGTGAGTACTTAGGTGGTATCTGTAAGTCACACTGCCATCTGTGTTAGTCAGACTTGGCTTTATTTTTTTTTAAACTTGAAATATTGTGACATTTTTGTCAGCCTTGTTACTATGATTGCCTCCTAGTTGACAAGTATGTGGTAGAACCTCACTTGCTGCTGTATGCTGTACTTGTGGGCATGTAATTTGTTCCAAAGACTGTTACTTCCTGGAATGCCAGACAAGCACACTGTCATGCTGGGGAGCGTGAGGACCTGGGAGGTCAGGTTACCAAAGCACATCACTGAATGACCTTGGGGACAAATGCCCATCCCTCTGTGTGTTTGTTTTAGTTACTTCTATGGGAAATAATTATTGCCATGAATATGCCTACATATTAGGGCTGGAGGAATAGCACAGCAGTTAAAGTGCTTGCCTAGCAAACTTAAGGCTGTGGGTTGGATTTCCCAGGGCCACATAGGCTTGGGGTGGTGGCATATGCTTGTAATCTTTGCATTTGGGAGGCTGAGGCAGAAGAATTACTGTAAAAAATTCAAGACCAGCCTGAACTACAGAGTGAGACCCTGCCCCCAGTTTGTGTATATTGTGTGTGTGTGTGTGGGGGGGTATATTATATGTATTCCTGCATATCTTCAACTTCTTATTGACATTATAGTTTGGCTACATATTATGGCCCTTGATTTAAAAAAATTGAATTTATTTTCTTGTGGAACTAACCCTGTGTCAGACTTAGGCTGCAGCGTCTGCTAGGTAATGAGAAGGCATGAGGACAATGTCTTGGATCATGCACTTTTTTCTCTGGCTCTCTTGTCGCTGAGATATTTCATTATTTGTGAAATGGTTTGTGCACGTGTATGCATATATACGAGTGTTTGTGGGTTTGTAATGGCACCCTCATGAGTGTCCAGGTTTGAGAAGAACAGAAGGAGACAGTCTCCCCTGCATCTCTGCAGCTCAGCTGGCCCCGACTGAGAATCATTTGTGTGGTCTCTGGGGAGCTTGTACTACAGATATGTATCCCTCTGGCTCATCTGTTTTTCAGTTGCCATTCCCTTGGCCTAAAGCCTTTGGTACCATATTGCATTTCTGTCGTGGACAAATTTGTTGGCAGGAGGGGGTCTTACTTACTTACTCTGTTGTAGGCATTTAATGATGATAAAAACATTAGTGATACAACGTGAGAGCTTTTTTGACAAGTAATCCCTCTGCTAAAGACTTTGGCTGCAGGTTAGAATACTGTTAGAACACTCCAGTGTTAAGCAAATAAATCTCAGGTTGCTGGTGAATATGAGATGAAGCTGTGCCTATTTTTAGTTTCCCACAGGACTCAGGAATAGCCACTGTGTGGCCTACTATTTTTATTTTTTTATTTTTTGTCTTCATATTGTAGTATTATAAATTGAATAACTATTCTTTGTCCACCGTTATTTCAAGATTTTTTTTTCAGGAATTATTTTAAGTGATTTTCCTCTTTAAAAAAAACTCATTCATTCTTATGCCATTTAATTGTCTCCTTGCCTCGGCTAGATCTATTTAGTGAGCAAGAAAAATCAGAATTAGATGTGGGAGGAAGCCAAAAACAGGAGCAGAAGACAGGAGAGGAAATACCAAAATCAGGGTCCTTGTGAGATACATTGTGGTTATAAGAAGAAGGAAAGAAGCTTTAAAGTAGTTCTGTTCTTTCTTCCTTCCCCACCCCCTCAAAAGATTTGTTACCTATTTTTGCATCCTTGTCTAAAGCAGGGCTCTGATCCAGGCTGCAAGAGGCCACTTGCCAGCCCTACCCCCTATCCCCACTGGTTTTTCCTGACCTTGAAGAAGCCTGGAAGGGAAGTTTTAAGAGGAGTGAGGCAAGGGAAAAGGGTAAATGCCAGCTCTTGGGTGGTCCCTTTGGCCAGCAAACCTGACTGTGGTTTCCCAGAGTCTGGGTCCTTGCATGAGAGCTTCATTGTTATTATATGTGCTGTTGCAGGAAGCTTGCATTTATTATTTCCCAAGGGCCAGACTTTAATAGTGACCTTTGTTTTTGTTCTAGATTTTGGTGCTCAGGATTGAATTGGGGACTTTGGGTAGAGTGAGCATGTAATTCCACTTTCAGCTCAGTGCCTCCCTTAGTGAATGAGACTTTTAAGGACTAAGAAGACTTCTTACTAAAATCTGGGTACAGTGGCCTGGTACTCAGTAAATGCTAGTTTCTAGCAATGTTAATGTGAAATCTGTAGTCTCCTGATAACAACCCCGTGATTTAGTATGCCTGTCAACCCCACTTCACAGGTAAAAACATTAGATCTCAAGGAAATGGAACACCTCATCCACAAGGTCACCAAGCCAGTAAATCCTTAAGTTTAGGTTTGAAGCCAGTTAGATCTGGTTATGTGCTACTTAAGTTTAAAAGCACCAGATATCAGTAATCAGTGCCATTTGTGTAATGGATACTTGCTGTTCACAACTATAGGACACACAGTGTTGTTTCATCTTCATAGTTTGGATTTCTCCTATTTGCCTGTGACCACACAGCTTACAAAAGGTGAGGTTGGATCTTTCGTTCACTTCTTGATTCTACCTTCTGTGCTACTGTAGTAACTTCAGTCCCGAAGACAGAGAGCTGAAAGGTGAATTGCCTGTTGCCCATTTATTAGGCTCCTGACTGTAGCGGGAGTCCAGCTCTGACTGTTCTCCCTCAGTTCTCCCTGCAGCCTTCTCCCACCCTGTGAAGTGGGTGGAGAGTTAAGAACACCGTCACACAGAAGGCAGCTCCTCTGCTCCAAAGTGCCAGTGAGAGAGACTAGGAGGGACACATTCACACACCCACTTCCCCTTACTATAAACAGAGCACAGTTCATACTCTAACTAAAGGATTTGGGATGGATGGATACACATGACTGACTGATAGATTTGGTGGTAGAAACCGGACATGCAGTAAGTGCACTGAGCTCTGCCACTGAACTGTATCTTCAGCCCCTGGATAAGTTGCTGGTCTCATCTCTGAGCTTCTCTTTCCATTTCTGTAAAGTGGGGGAGGCAATGTGCTTTATAGGGCAATCGTAAAAAATAAAGCCAGTATCAGACATATGGAAACAATGCCATCTATTTCTGTTACTGCTGATCAAAGCTCACCTTTGCCCTGTCTGACTGTTGAGATCTTAAAGGCATCGCATACCTACCAAACGTTTGTGAAATACTTTAGCCTACTTTTACATTTCTCAAAATTGATTTTACTGAACTAGACTTTTACCTGAGGCTTTGAATAGAAGGTTGGTAGTTTCTGGGGATTGATTTTCTTTGCATATAAAGATGGATGAAATTGTGTATTTAGAAATGTAGGTATTTTATGAATCCATTTCCCTGTCTTTCTTCTGCCTCTGTTTTGTTTTGTTATGCGACAAATTTTTGTATGGGTTTCAGAATCCCATTCTTGCCAGTCTGCGTGCTCCAAGGGCTCCCAGCTCAGACCTTTGCAGAGAAGATGTGAAGGAAGAGAGGAAGCAGAGTGGATGGAGGTTCTCAGCTGGAAGCCATCTTCCGTGTCTGGGCAGGGTGACAGCTGTGAGCACCAGTAGCCATCACAGAGGCTGCAAGTACAAGGGTAGGGCTGGTTTTCTCCATGCCCTTTTCTGTTACATTTGGGCATAAGGTCCATTCATCTTTAATCGAGTACCTTAACTTCCCACTTCACTTTGCTTTAGTACTCCCCTGACATCAGGAAAGGGAAGATGCCTCATGCAAAGGGTGCTTGGTAGCCTCCAGGAGTGAAGGGATCTAGAGAGGCTCTGAGAAGGAGCTTATGCTTATTAAACTTGACCTTTCTTGGGAAAGGTGCCCCAGCCTGCTGACTGTACACGTGACTAGTAGGACTGCTGTTTTAGAATCTAGTCATCTGTATTAAACATTCCCTAAATTAGTTTCTGCAGACCAGGAATCTGGGGGTGGTATCATGGGGTGGCTTCCTACTAGCCTCTGGTGAGTGAGCTGCCTGCAGGGCTGCTATGGTCTGAAGACTCGAGGGAGATGAGGTGATCGCTCCCAAGATAGATCCTCTGCATGGCTGATCTGTTGTGCTGGTTGTTGGCAAGAGGCCATGTGGACTTCTGCGTAGCATCACTGATGGTAGCCTGTTTCCCAGAGGAGTCTGAAGATAGAAAGTTTGAAGCCATAATGTCTCTTAGTACCTTACTTTAGAAAGAATGCTGCATTATGTCTGCAGTTTCCAGTTGGTTCTTTTCAGTGTGGAAAGGAACTACATTGTGTACCGAGCATCAAGAATCACTGGGTAGACTGGGAAGACACCTGGGAGCCCAGCTGCATGGCAGGCAAGATCCTGTTTCAAAACAAAACAAAAAGGTGAAGGATATAGCTTAATGATAGAGCACTTGCTAAGCATGTACAAGAGCCTGTAAGCCTCAATAAAGTAGGGAAAAGCCAACCACCAACCTCAGCTGTCACTAGAACGTCCATGTCCTTTTGGCTGCGGCTGTCCCCTCTGAATTCTTCTTTTCAATAGTCTGTTGTTTGTTCGCAATCCTACTTTTACCTTTATCTTGTTATTATAATAATGTGTAAGCCAATGAAATATGAGTGAGGAAAAGCAGAGTTACTCTTTCCTTGAAAACTCATTTGAGTCCATTAAGGAAGACTTGATAAAGATTAGTTGCTTAAAAATTGCCATTAAATAGCTCGTAGGTAAGGACTGTAAAATATAAAAATGAATCATAAAAAGTCTGAAGCATTCAGATTCCTTTGGAGGTGTCTTTACTTTGTTGTTCCATTTCAAATGCCACCAAATTGGGAATCATAGGCTGTGAGTTATAAGCGTAGTTTATTTCAAGAAAGAGCCTACAAAACAGAACTTAGTTTCTATAGAAGTTATCAGTGTTGTACTATAAAAAGTGGCTGGGGAAGGAACACTATGTTAGGTGTGTATTAAAGTGGGATGTCTCAAATACATATGAATGATTTGTATGCTTTCCTCTTTTGTGCCCTTTGTTTGATTAACTCATCATATACCAGTCTCAGATGTGTGGGGAAGAGGACTTTTAATGAAGGAGATGTTCCATAGATTCTTACCTATTAATTATTACATAAAGAACTTTACCATATTTTTTAAGAGTCACACAAATAAATCCAGGTAGTACCTTTTTTCCCGCAATACTGTGCTTTATCAATTCTAAGACCCATGGTTTTGTACACTATTAACATTTCATAAATTGACATGCATTCTACATCCAATGGCATTTTAATATTTAGTAAGCAATATTTTTGCCTTATCCATAAATTATAATTGTTATCTTAGACTTGATAGAACTTGGTAGGTAGAATGTACATTAAATTCATCTGGGCCACAGGCTTGTTAGTGTTGAGGTGTGTATCTCTGCCTAGCTGTAGTGTGAATTTGCCAGTTTATTAGTAAATTTGTGTTAGACAGTAGTTCAGTTGTAAAAATGAGAAGCTCTCACTTTGCTCAGGTGAAGGTGTTCTCTAGTCAATACACCTTTACTTCTCAGCCTTTTTCAAATATCAAGAGAATTGATGTGAATTCAGTCTGAAGTCCTTTCACCCTGAGCCTATGATCCTTTCTTCCCGATCCCAAGTTCCCAAATCTTTTTCAGAGGAAACCAAATTTCAATTAGTAATCAGTTGAAGGGGCAGTCTGTGGTGTCTTTTAAAATGGAATTAATTACATCAACTCTTTCTAACAAATGACAGCCCATTTAAGTTAGTTAGGTAGAAGTAATTTATGGTATTCCATTATATGATAGAGTATCTGTAAATAATAGTAACATAGATTTTAAAAAGCTAATTTTTTAATGTTTTCACCATGAAGAAATGTTACATGTTTGAGAGAACAAATGTATTTATCCTGATTTGGACATGATATACAGTGTATTTATGTGCAATATTACAAAGTACTCCATAAATATATATAATTTTTATAATTCAATTGAAAAAATAAGTATAAAAATTAAATGAAATATACAAATTATCTCTGCCAAACAGAAGCAGATTCCTAAAATTTACTGAATACGTCAGATTTCTTTGAGCATAAGTTAGCACATACTTGTTTTGCTTCTTCATTGTGGTCTTTTCTATCTGAGGTCTTCCAATGATGATATGTAATGTAGAACTTTCAGAAAATTATTCTGTGCTTATGAATTGTTCCTTAAGATTCAAACCTTAGTTTGTATCCTTCAGGTAAGGCCTGCTAGAGTTTGTCCTTCCCTTTGCCCAGCTGTAGATCTTGTAACCTGATACTGAGGGTAAGGGAAGGAACCCATGTTTTAATCAGATACTCTTTATATTCCCAAATTATGTCTAATTGGGAGTTACTAATGGAAAAAGAAAATCATTTTCACACTTTGCAAGTTTTCTTAGGATTGCGAATTTACAATGGGCTTTTCTGCATGGAGGTACAAAGTCTTGAAAAAAACCACAAGCATAGAGTCCACTAAAGATCTGGAAAAACATCAGTTCTCACTCTTAAACGGGTTGAATAGCTTGATTTTATCTTTTCTTTTTATACCTTTTCGAGAGCATCACCTAGCTGTAGCAGTGGCACATTGATCAAGATGGCAGATCTTTACATTTTTGCGCCTTACCTGACCAGGTGACCAGGCAGAGGTGGAAAGGGAAAGGAGGGATAAAGGTAATGACGTTGTGATGAACTTGGCCCTGAGCCAGTGCCTTAGATCTTCTCGGAAAGATTATGCATCCTGCCAATAGAAAGAGGCAGGGGGAGGGACCTGCGAGCTAGGGATTTAAGTCGGTACCAACCACGTTTTCGGTGTGCCTCTCTTCACTTGCATGTGAGAAGGTCAACTTTTTTGCAAAAAGAAAATTAAAGCCTCATACTCTGTCATCCATGCCTCCCATGTCCATCCTTTGTTTGGACAGGAAAATTTCTGCGAGCCGTTTCTAACATTTTTTCCTGATTATGTTGTATCCAAAAGGGTCACTGAAGGATGGATGGATGGATGGATGGATGAGCATAAACATTATTAAAATTTGACTTCATTTGCACAGATGCAAAAATTCATCTCCAGATTTGATTCTGAAATAAACTAACTTAGTAGTTTCCCTGGCCTGATCTCTCCGACCTCTTTAGCATTTGGAGATGTTGTCCCATGTCTCTGTTCAGCAGCTCCATGGCAAGAGATTAACCCACAAGGGCCCCAGATTCTCCAGACTGTGCCATAGTATAATGGGAGTTTACTCAGTGGCTGTCATGTTCCAAAGGACAAACACAGAGTTTGCTTAAAGTGTTAGGGGCTGAGAGATAGCTACATGTGAGCACAAGAATGTGTAGGGGTGACAGTGGCCACATAGTCCCTAGCAGAGATCTTTTACTGTATTTATTGGGGAGAAAGACAAGATACAGGGAGGGGTCAAAATGCAAGGGGCAGTGAATCATCCACATGGAATTTCTGAAAGCAGACCTGGAATTTACACATTGGCTGATTAGAAAAACAGCATACAAATGGGGTTAATAAACTTACAAGACAGCCATGTGTTTATTGAGCATCTGGTGATATGCAGGTGGAGCTGGGGGCCGTAGCAGGAGGTAAGCAGACATACCATTCTAGTTCTTGAGAAGTCATTGTCTGGGCAACCAGCAGACTGCTTTTCTGGTCCGTCCAAGAGGAGAACTGACTCCTGTGTTCCCACAGTGGCTTTCCTTTTTCCTTAACAATCCCATGTCCCTCATGTGCCCCCTTGTTTATCTTCTACCACCTGGTTAAGTGTGAGTTTTCTTTCATGTGTGGAAGTAGTGTCCAGTCTTATTAAATAAATTGTAGGGGCTAAGGCCTTTAGAACTAAAATTTGTTCCAGTAGTTGTAGCCTCCTCTTATTAAAGAAAAAAGTAAGGGAGAGGCTTACAGCCGTCCTTGCCCCATCCTCAGAGACATTTGATGTAAGGGAGAGTGATGGTAGTGCATCACTGTCAGATAGTGTTAGAAAATCAGCACTGACAGGTGCCAGAGAATCCCGTAATGTTCTCCTTTAAATAATAGTTTGTCTGTCACAATGGGAAGATATTCTATGCATATGGAATGTGGTATTATGCTAGAAACATACAAGCTTTGAAGTCAAATATTTTATTTCTTCATCATGTGAGCCATATGATCTTGGGTAAGTTTTATCACCTTTCTGAGCCACCATATTTTGCTTTGTAAAAAGCTAGTGATGCTCCCTAGTTTGTTGGGGTCTGCAGAAGATTCACAAAGAAAATAAATCCATTGTATAGCTCTATTGTAACAATAGAATATTAGAATTAAGGCATACTAGCGACAAAGATCTTTCATTAGGAAGCAAAGGAAGAAATTTAAAGTGTGTGTAAATTTGAAATTTTAAAGCATTATGTAGATGTATTTTCCTCTCCATCATAGCTATTTTGAAAACTGCAAGTGTTGCATGACCTGTCCCATAGGTTTCCAGACAGGTCTGCTTAAAAGTAGGTTGGAAACTGGAATCACAAGCTTCTTCCTCCTGCTGACCTAGTGTCACATAAGAAAAGATGGCTACAAAAGATTACTCAGTCTTGTGCTATGGAACGCATTTTTTTAAATGCATGTAAATGACAAGGGGTATTTTCTGTCCATTTTCTTCAAATGCTCACCTAAAAAAGATTCTGTCCAGGAGAATGTCCTAACTTGTAAGTTTACTAAGGGAAGTGAATTCAAGAATATTATTATTTTCATTGTTGCATAGCGTTTTTTAAGTCCACCTGTTATGAAAAAGACTTGAACTTCCTTTTGTGTGAATATATAATTTGGCCCTTACTTAAGAATGAAGTCACTAAAGATTTTTTGCTTTGTTTTGTTTTGCTTTTCTTGTTTTTGTTTTTTCTCTCTAAGAAATCTTACAGTTACCCTGAGTTTTCATTCCTTTGTGTCAGAGTAAATACTAGCATCTGTGTGCTGTTACTGTGAAGGTCACATGTAGTCTTCCCTGCCTGCTAGGATAGTCCATTTTGTGGTTAAAAATATGGATCCCTAGGTTGCTCAGATTTTCTGACTGAATGGATCAGGACGGGATGTGAACTAACTCCTAACTCCATAGCCCAGGCTGGCCTTAACTCACAGCAGTCTACCTGCCTCAGCCTCCTGAGTGCTGGGATTTGTTAGTGGTTGTGTTTGTTGTCAGGCCCCAATTCCAACTAGCCTTGTGTGGAGTTTGCACAGGCTTGAAGAATAAGTCTTGAAGAGGGGAGGCAGATTGTGAAGGAAAGAATTTTTTGGAAAGCTTACAAAAGGAGAAAGAAAGAGAGAGTAAAGCTTCTGCTAGTCAGAAGAGGGACCTGGAAATGTGGGTTGCCCATGTAGTTCCCTGCCCAGGGATTTTTTATTGTGTGCTAGGTAAGGGGTTGTCCTATGCTAAGCAGCTCGGTTGCTAGGGCTGGTTGCTAGGTTCTCCACCCTTAAACCACCACTGCAGCCCACCCTTGGATATTTCCACCTTAAAGACCTTTCTGTTGTCTTTTAACTAAATTCTAGGGAGTGGTCAGCTACAGCTGTCAAGATAGAGCTAGCTACCTTTTCTATAATCCTGCCTTCCAGTGAATGTGGGGACCCCTGTTTCCCTAACTGCCTGTAACCCCACTGCCTTCTCTCACAGATTGCAGGTACAAATGGGCTCTTAAATAGGCCTTTTTCTTTTCTTTTTTCTTTTCTTTTTTTCTTTTTCTTTTTCTTTTTTTTTTTTTTTTTGAGCAAGCACCCTAGTTGAAAATCTGTACTTAGGAAGACAGGGGAACCCCTTGTAACATCTAACCCGTTGGAAGTGTTCTCTAAAACCTGTTTCCTGGGGCTTTCTCTAACCATAAGACTTGAATTTGGGGAAGTGGCTAAGAGGAGTCGTGAAGCAGAAAATAAATCCTGTCTTCCATTTTGATCACACCTGTGTTGATGGTTTGTCGGCTGTCTTTATGGTACAACTACTGCCTGCATTTTTCTTAGAAATGATCCCACTTGCAGCCAACAGTCATAACTGTGGAGGCACATGAGCAGTGACGTTCCCGCCAGCCATGGGGAAATGGAAACATGGGCACAGTCTGACTTAGGTTAATAGCGGATGTAGTTAAAGGACTCTTATATATGGTTAGGGGACTCTCATGCTTCGCTATTGCCTTACTTGCCATCTGATTTTAAGGCTCACATTACATATGTAAACTCCCTTCCAAGGGCTGATGACAACTCAACTACCTCAGGATTTTGAGAGCTTCTCCCTTGCCTGTCACAAAGCTCTGGAAGTACCATGATGAGAGGGTAAGACACAGCTGATGAGGATACTAGCCTGGATGAATGTAATGCCACTGGTGTGTCTGTATTGTCAGGGTTTGGATCTGGAGTGCCCTCCAAAAGCCTTGCGTATTTGGAAGTTGATTGGATGGTGGAAGTTAATTGAACGTTACAGATTTCACTTGCTGCAGAAAGGATCCCTGGGATGTGGCTGGTCCCTGAGGGTGAGCCTTGGAATGATATGCCCCCGGCCTGCCCCTCCAGAAGTCCGCCCCCCTCCCTGCTGTGATGCTCTGAGCAGCTGTGCTCCTTCAGACCCCTCCTCCTTTCTGCCATTGCCAGCTGACTGTGAACAGACTGAGACTCCTGAGATGTGAGCTAGAAGAAACCTTTTCTCCCTTAAGTTACGGGTGTGAGAAATTGTATTCCCACTAGGAGGTGACTAAGAGAGATACCAAGTGTAATAGGGCTGAGGAGGAAGAGGAGGCATGTTCTGTAAGAACTTATGGCAGAAATGTGTACCCTATGATTATATTTCTTTTCTGTTGCTCTGTAAGAAATTATCCCAAAGCTTAACCACTTCAAGCAACACACTTGTCTTTTGTCCTACAGGGCCTGAGGGTCAGGAATCTGGTCCTGTTGAAGCGGGGTGGAATTTAGCACATAGTGCCATCAGCCTGAGGTCAGGACCACAGTCCCCTGGGAGCTTGCCTGGGGCCCAAGGCTCTGCTTTGAAGATCACATAAGTAACTGTTGGCAGGAAGCTTTGGTCCCATCATCCTCCCCTTTCTGTGTGCAGCTCTCCATAAGGTGGGTCACACAGTGGCATCTGACTTCCTCAGTAGGAGACAGTCTCAGAGAGACTGAGTGTGTTCACTAAAACCACTGCAGTGTCAAAAACTTTTAATCTTATTTTGGGAGCCAGGTGCCATTGTGCCATAACTTCTCTAGTTTATAAGTCTTACAAACCAATCTTTGCATGCTGTGGGTGGAGGATTTGCACTTGTATGAGCTAAAGGACATAGGGCTCATTAAGCATCATCTACGAGGTGGTGCACATACCTGGCACGGGGGTTGGTGGAGGGCCCTCCCACGAAGATTCTAGTGAAGCTGCGGTGCAGGGGATGACTTGGTAGAGAGCCTTTAACCCACAGTCAGAGGATCGTGTGTTTTGAAGTGTGGAGTAAAGACCAGTACAGGCTGAGCTGAAAGTCCGGAATGATGTGATAAGAAGTGATGCTACAGAGGCTGGCAGCGACCAGACCGTGCCTGTCCTCTTAGGTCAGATGAGGGATTTAGTTCTTTGAAAACATGCTGAGGAATGATACAATCGCATTTACTCCTTTTAAAAAATCTCTGCTTGCCATGAGCAATATGAAGTGTAGGCAGGGGAGCCAACTCGAAGCTATTATGTTGTCCAGGCAAAAGGTCATTTTGGATGAGAACGTTGGCAGGAGAAATAGTAGTAGACGGATGTGAGACATAGCTAGAAGAAAAATTTGTCACAGTTTACTAATGGGCTGAACTTGTTCTCCAAGATGGTTTCTCAGATTCAGGCTTGTAGAATGGAATGGATTGAGGTGACATTCACAGACAAAGGTAGCTCTGCAAGAGGACCAGGCTTTAAAAATATGACAGATGGGGCTGGAGGAATATCACAGTAGTTAAAGTGCTTACCTAGCAAGCACAAGGCCCTGGGTTCTGTTCCGCAGCACCACATAAACTCGGCATGGTGGCACAGGCCTGTAATCCCAGCACTTTGGCATAGGCAGGAGGATTACCATGAGTTCAATGTCTAGCCTGGGTTACATAGTGAATTCAGGACCAGACTGAACTACAGAGTGGGACTCTGCCTCAAAAAAAAAAAAAAGAAAAAAAGACAGAACTGGTCCTGATATGAGAGCTGGCCTTGCATACAGGGAGTAAATACAGCAGGTGGTTTGCTGTGACCCCAGACCAGGAAGTCTGCGGAGAACCTACAGAGCCACTAGGACTCCTGAAAGTGAGCTGCGTTTTGGAATCTTCCCACAGGCTTTGGTTTTTGTTTCAGTTCAGCACAAAGTAGCTAACATCTGGCAAAGCATGACAAGGAACTCATGATATTTCTCTTTTGGAAATTATTCTTACCTTTTAAAGCAAGTTGATGAAATCTTTTAATGTTTAACTTACATTTTGAAGTAGGTAGTTTCTGTTGGGGTGTGATACTACAGTCTGTGTTTCTGCTCACATCTTCCTTCAGATGCATTCCCTAAGAGTCTACACAGAACTCAGAAGATCTCTCTCTCTCTCTCTCTCTCTCTCTCTCTCTCTCTCTCTCATGTATGATAAAAATATATGGTGAATTTAATGTGAATGTTTTGTTTCATTTTCTCAGTGTTGAGAATTAATTCCAGGGCCTCATGAATGCTAGACAACACTCTGCTAGTCAGTCAATTTAAAAAATAAAAAAGTGGTGTAGTAAAAGGCACATTGCCATTAATTCCCCTCAGAATACTCTCTTCAGTTTGGCACACTTGTCCCATCGTTCTTGACACTTTCTGAAGCAGTTCTGGAGGTCTTCTTTTGCATCTTTATGAAGTGTGGGAAAAAGAAATCTGTGTGCCGTCTGTGTTGTGTGCCATCCAACAGAAAGACTTTGAGAATATTATGGCGTCCTCATCTAGCTTATTCACTACATCTGGCATTCAGTGACTTCTGGCTTCTCCCCAAAGTCAAAATGAATGTTTCAACATTTTGAGTCAGTTCAGGATTTTGAGGTATCCACAAAAATACAGCTGGGTACACAGACAAGGACTCCTGAGCTGCTTCAGGAAACGGCGATAACAATAGAGCAGACATGTTCTCAAAATGGAGGGGTATTAATGGGATATGTCTTTCACTATAATAAGTTTTTACATTTATTACACATTAGCTGTGTTTTTTACTGTACCTTGTGCATACTTAACGTGTCAAAGAATTTAAGTGTGACATGCCTGTTGGGTCCAGCATCTAATTATTTCTTTATTTCAGGTTAAAAAGACACGCTAATTGATACCTACCTATTTTGTTTGAGTCTCTATATCAAAGTCTTTTTTTTTTTTTTGAGGTCTAGGGGCTGAACTTACCTTGTACATATAGGAAAAATGCTCTATCACTGAGCTGATGTTTTATGATTATTACTATTGTTATTGTTATTGAGACATTGTCTCACTAAGTTGCCCAGGCTGGCCTCCTGCCTCAGCCTCCCAAGTAGCTGAGATTGTAGATATGCACCACCATGACTTGCACCTCATTTTTAAAGAAGATACCTCCTCTCCATTATCTAAGATCTGCATGCCTAATGTTGGCATGCGATTATAACCATAACTGGGAGAACAGGGATCAGAACAAAGAAATTAACATAGAAATAGTACTGTTACTTAAACTATGGATGGTTGGACCTCACTTTTTAGTCCCACTACTGGTGTCTTTCCTGTTGCAGAACCCAAGCCCACGTCGCTCGTGTTAGTTGGCATGTCTTCAGACTGGGACGCTGCCTCTCTCAGTATTTGCTGTATTATGTGAACTCGACATTGTTTTTTTTTTTAATGGTAACTAGGGATTAAGCTCAGTATCTTCACACTAAGCTACATCCTCAGCCCGTTTTTTACTTTTGCTTTTGATAGAAGAGTTCACTAAGTTGCCCAAGCTGGGCTTGAAATTGTGATATTCCTCTCTCGGCCTCCCAGAGCCTGGATCATGGATTTGTGACATTTTGAGGAATTGCTGTGGTTAGTTGCTCTGGAATGTCCTTCGGTTCAGGCTATCAGAGGGCCCTTTGAGTTGCAGATGACTTCATGAAGACCACAGGACTTTTGATGTACATGATAGAGAACTGAATGGAGCAAGGAATGGAAAGAGGAGTTTTTAGGCAAGAAGAGCTATGTCCCAAAGTGTCTGTCCCTGAGCTGCTTTGGGTTATCTCATTTCTTTCTTGCCTGTGTGAGTGTGGGTAGGTTTAGCACTGGCTGAGCATCAGTGTTGTCCTGACCCAGCTGCTCTGCTGCTTTGTGCTTGCTTTTTCGCCATCAGTTTCAACAAGGGCATCCAATCCATGACTGCATGTAGCCTTTGATGGCGGTAGTGTGGTGCAACACACACTTGTAAGCTTCCTTAAAACGTCAGTGACTGTGGTGTGTTTCTTAGGGGGAGAGGAGGGTGTGATTCTCAAGCACAAACTTTGTAGACAACACTGAAATGGAATAAAGTAATCAAAATATATCCACAGATATTGGAGTATGATACATAATTTGTATTGCAGTTGCAAATAGTTCAACCAGAAGAGACTGTTAAAATTAACTAAAAATACAAAGAGCAACAGGTAGTACTGCTGTGCACCATATTCTTGCTGTTTTTATGCACGCATGACTTCGGTTTTATGGAAGGGTGCAGTTTAAAAAGTGCTCTAAGTGCAGACAGTGAATTGACACATCTGACGTTTCGTGTGTTTGTGGTAATGTGGCAGGTAGCAGTTACTGGTGGTGTGCTCTGGTGGTGGGAGATAATAGAGGGACTTGTAAAATTTATAAATATGGTGCAATTACTGCACAAAACTCATATTTGATGAAGTATTGCATAGTACATCAAGAAAAATTATGCTCAAAAACTTTAAAAATGGATGACATCATGCAAATTATCATCCGAACTGTGACTTTCTTCTTAAGGGCCAAGTGATTGAATCATTGTCAGTCCCAGAAATTCCTTAAAAGTATGCATGCTATGGAAACATCATGTACTTTTCTGAAGTAAGATGGCTAAGTCACGACAAAATGTTGAAAAGATTTTACAATGTGCAACATGAATTCATGTGATTTTTCTTACCAAAAAAATTTGTGCCATGGCTTGAAATGCATACTGGCTTACAGATTTTACATTTTTAGTGGATTTGATCACTCATTTAATTGAGTTAAACATGCATCTTCAGGGTAAAAAACAACTTACCAATACAACGTTTCAAACCATAATAGAGTCCTAAGTGGAACTGAAATTATGGCAAGCTCAAATTAAAACAAACTAGTGTGTGCATTGCCCTATATTAACTAACTTGTTTTGGTGAAAAACATGCAGTCTTGCTTTTTTGATTTGCTAGGGGAATTTGAAAACAGGTTTCAATATTTTTACAAAAATAATCAATTTCTTGGTATATTTGCAACTCTAGAGTCACCCTAAATATATTAGCTGCCAGTTTTCAAATGGAATCCCTAGAGCTGTGAAGGGAATTCAGGTTGGGTTGAAGCCCATCCAGCACTAGTCCAGGTCAACCTGGTAGAAGCACACTTCACCGCTAGCTCAGGTTAGATGGCATTCCAGAGGCCCACCTCCCGCCACTTTGGTCAGTGACTGAACGGCTGGTTGGCAAGCCCCATCCTCCTTCCTCTACGCCTTCCCTCCCCCTGGGCGACCCCACTAGTTAAGGCGTTGCTAACTGGCCCGAGATAACTTCCACATTATCCTCATCTACTTAAGCCCCTGTACTTCCTAAATAAAGTGAGGCTGCGTCCACTGAAACAGCTCCCAGAGTGTGTTACTCTGTTGTCTAACCCCTCCTCAGCTATTCTGGGGGTCCCCTTGGGACAGAGACCCCTACAGAGCTGAAATTTGACATTCAACTTTAATTTTGATGATAGATCTCCCTTTACTTACTTTATGAGATCTGCTTTCCCAGAGAAAAACATGATTTGCTTCAGTCACACCTTATTCTTATCATCACTTTTTAGTGAGAAACTATGTCACCCCAAGGGTGACCAGGTGACTTGCCTATATGATCTCATTTAATTTTATAATACCTTGAGGGACATTGTCTTGTTATCTGTATTAAAAAAATAAATGAAATTGAGAGTGCAGTTATGTCCCTTGTCCAAGGTCCAAAAGCAAGCGATTATGGATTGGAGATACACACCCAAGACAGGTATACTCCAGAGTCAGAGGTAAAAACCAGTTTACAATTTACACAACATATCCTAAAACCAAGAGTGATCTCTTCTGGATATATCAGTTTATTTGTATTTCATGGCATTGCCAGAATTAGGTTGGTGATTGGGGGTTGCCTCGATATACGTTGCAGTACTGATGGTAGCTTCTGGGCTGGGTCCAGGTTCTGTCCGCCTGCTGCTGCCACTTTTCCATTGTCTGCAGTACTGCAGCACGTAGGAAAATGCTGAAGATTATATGTTGCATGACTAAATGGAAAAGGAGAGAATATTCTAAGAAAAAAATGTCATCGCCCAACTGGCTTGGTTTGATGTTAGAACCCTAACATTAGCGATTCAACACAAAGTAAACAACAATGATCAAAATATAGGATAAGCTTCATACTTACCACAGAGAAAATGAATTCTGGGTGAGTTGAGTTGAGTTGCATGGAAACAACCTCCAGCTACAGTCTTCAAAGTATGACTGGAAGGAGAAAGTAAGAAAGAGAAAGAAGCAAATGAGCGATTTTAGAATGGTGATAGTGTATTTGAAATAAAAGAAAAACAAAATCTAGTTTTGTTTTCAACTGAGTATCAACACTATCTACCTGTATGTATGTATGTGTGTGTGCACACACGTTTATGTTTTAATTTCCCAGGTATTTCTTTTGGAGGTGGAAACTTAACCTTTCTGTGTGTCTGAGCAAATTTTTGGGGTCAGGAAAAATTCCCAAGTTGAATGAAGGATGTATTTTTTCCTTGAAGAAGTTTTACATTTACTGTCTCTAACTGGGGACCTAAATTGATCTGTTCCCTTCCAAAGCCTGCTCTGTGCATGTGGCTGAGGAAAGCTGACAATTCTTATGTGTTACGTCAGAAGTAGCTGGAGCGTAAGTTTGGTATTCCAAACTACTCCTCATAGAAAGGTGTAAATTTCAGGTGTCCCCAATCCCTTTAAGTAACTCAGAGGATCAGGGTCCAAGAGATTATGATTTCTGAAAGGAAGCTCATTCCATAGATACCAATATTGATACCATCACCAAGTCCTCATTTTCTTCTTCCAAGTGACGGGTCTCTGAACACTGAGAAAACTTGTCAGCACTCATGCAAATAAACCACAAAATTG